>SJYT01041201.1:288890-422023 GCA_006410635.1 Cephalophus harveyi
CAGTCAAAGGCTTTGGCATAGTCAATAAAGCAGAAATAGATGTTTTTCTGGAACTCTCTTGCTTTTTCCATGATCCAGCGGATGTTGGCAATTTGATCTCTGGTTCCTCTGCCTTTTCTAAAGCCAGCTTGAACTTCAGGGAGTTCACGGTTCACATATTGCTGAAGCCTGGCTTGGAGAATTTTGAGCATTACTTTACTTGCATGTGAGATGAGTGCAATTGTGTGGTAGTTGGAGCATTCTTTGGCATTGCATTTCTTTGGAATTGGAATGAAAACTGACCTTTTCCAGTCCTGTGGCCACTGCTGAGTTTTCCAAATTTGCTGGCATATTGAGTGTAGCATCACTCAATAGCATCACTTTCACAGCATCATCTTTCAGGATTAGAAACAGCTCAACTGGAATTCCATCACCTCCACTAGCTTTGTTCGTAGTGATGCTTTCTAAGGCCCACTTGACTTCACATTTCAAGATGTCTGGCTCTAGGTGAGTGATCACATCATCGTGATTATCTTGGTCTTAAAGATCTTTTTTGTATAGTTCTTTAGTGTATTCTTGCCACCTCTTCTTAATATCTTCTGCTTCTGTTAGGTCTAGACCATTTCTGTCCTTTATCGAGCCCATCCTTGCATGAAATGTTTCCTTGGTATCTCTAATTTTCTTGAAGAGATCTCTAGTCTTTCCCATTTTGTTGTTTTCCTCTATTTCTTTGCATTGATCGCTGAAGAAAGCTTTCTTATCTCTTCTTGTTATTCTTTGGAACTCCTCATTGAGATGCCTGTATCTTTCCTTTTCTCCTTTGCTTTTCGCCTCTCTTCTTTTCACAGCTATTTGTAAGGCCTCCCCAGACAGCCATTTTGCTTTTTTGCATTTCTTTTCCATGGGGATGATCTTGATCCCTGTCTCCTGTACAATGTCACAAACCTCATTCCATAATTCATCAGGCAGGTATGAGGTATTTAGCTCATGGAGGCTAAAGTCTTGCCTACAAGAAATGGGGGACAGAAAGACCTCTGTGCTTGGGAGACCCACAGGGCCCCACTCAGTTTCAATTTCTCACTGAAAAATTTTAAAGTGAAAGCAAATAATGTTTCAAGCCAATTTGTGGTGCTGATACCAAATTTCTGGAAGAGAACACCCTCAAAAGTGACACAGTTTCCTTTTAGTCACTCTTTTTAATTTACAAACACAACCCAGAGAAAAGGCTTTAAATCTTCTTCTTCCCCAAGAGAGAGGAAAAGAGAGTTCATTTTACACTATTTGAGTTACATTTTCTGTTTTGGAATGCCCAGTTCCAACTACCTAGCCTCCACCCTTACTTCTCAATATGATTTTGAACTGATCTCCTTCAGAGAATTCTTGACCTAAGATTGGAAAACCAATCACATCTCCCAAAGCACTTCCCTGTCCTTCCTGAATAGATTCCTGATGTCCATGTGTCACACAATATCTAAGTGACACTTGATAAGTGGATGGCTTATTTTATTTCTTTTCAGAACAACACTACTGTCTTTGCGAAGTAGCTTTAATTCTTAGACATTTTGATAATTTTTTATGGCCAAAGATCCACAATGATGCTTTAAAGTTTTGTTTATCTTATCTGCTGTCACAAATCAATAACTCCTTCCTGGTGTCACACCCACAGCTACTTCTGTTGGTAAAGCCCAATCAATATTTCTAGAATGAACCTAGGAAGGAGCCTGTGTCTTCAATATCCCTCCTTCATTCTGTATCTTCCCTGAATGTAATCTGATTCCATTCATTCCTCTGGAGATTGACAAAGATTCAATCAGGATTAACCAGAGGGGTGAGGTGAGGTGAAGTCACTCAGTCGTGTCTGACTCTTTGCGACCCCGTGGACTGTAACCTTCTCTGTCCATGGGATTCTCCAGGCAGGAATACTGGAGTGGATTGCCATTTCCTTCTCCAGGGGATCTTCCCAACCCAGGGATTGAACCCGGGTGTCCCACATTGGAGGCAGACGCTTTAATCTCTAAGCCACCAGGGAAGCCCCAGAGGGGGTAGTGTGAAACATTATCAGGTATCAGTTTCTGATTGGCTGTTGGTAGTAGGAAAGAGTAAGGTGTGATTAGAAAGGTGTATAAAAGCCCTCAGTACCAAAGAAAGGATACAGAATCTTCCATCTCCAGAGGCACCACCTGGGCTCTCCATCATGTCTGAGATATGAGCAGCCTGCCACCCACATCAGAGCTGGTAAGTTACAGACACAACTGTGGACACCTTCATTTTACCCATGGTCAACTGGTGTTGAATGGTGGCATGCACCCGGGGGTGGCAGGAGAGCTTTTAATAAGTATTTCTTGAGACTTCCCTGGGGCTCCAGTGGTTAAGGTTCTGCTCTTCCACCGCAGGGGGAACTTGTTCAATCTGTGGTCCAGGAACAAAGATCCTACAGGTGATGTGGCCAAAATGAATAAATAAAAATAAATGAATAAAAATATATTTTCAGATGTACTCATTTAAGGTTTTGGTTTGGCCTCTAAAGTAGTTTAGACTTAATCCCAAATATTTGGACTGGTGCTTTGGTTTATATAATTTTTAAATGTCTTAATCAAGCAGATGCCCCTTTTAATGAAAGATGTTTGCTTGGAATTTTATTTCCTGAAATTTAAAATATTTAATTTGTACACATACAGCATTCATTTTAGGGGTATCTCCTGACCTTTCCCATCCCAGTTAACTGTGGGAACTCAAGATGGAAGCTGTGTTGGCCCACATGATGCTCTTATTCCCATACTTTAAGGCTGTAAGTGATATTTTAAACATTTTCTTCTGAAAGGATGAAGCTCAGCCTCCAACTCCTAGTAACCACTTCCCAGTGGAACATTGTTAAGCAAAGCAGTGGATGAATCAGCAGTTGCATTTTCCCCCCTCTACTTGTGACAGGCAACTGGCACTAAGGCAATTCTATCACCAGGTCCAAGCCTGGTCTGCTCACTCCCATAACAGGCCAATGAATTCAAGAGATGAGAGACTAGGTGTTGAGGCAAGGAATATGACTTTTATTCAGAAAACAGCCTGACCAAGAAGATGGCAAACTAATGTCTCAAAATAACCATCTTGTTGGAGGCTGGGTGCCAGATTCTTTTCTAGAACAGAGAGGAGGAGGAGTTGAGGAAGTAAAGTAGAAAGGCAATAATATCTTGCAAGTATCTCCTGGAATGTCCATCCTTGGGGAAGGGGTGTGTTAATCTCTTCATTCTTGCAGTCATTAACAGTTGGGCAGTGGCAAATTATCTCCCTGTGAGCTGAAAAAAGTTGCTTTTAGTTTAGTCTTCAGGTAGAGGGCCAGGGTTCCCTGAAGCAGGCCATTATGTATGATTATAATAACAAAAGCAACAGATTCAGTCAATGAGAGAGATCTATTTTGGAGAGAGAATTGGCTCTTCCCTGCAACAATTCCATCACCACTAGAGCAGTGGCCTTGGCCTTGAGTAGGTTCCTCTCAAGGGTGGGAAGAAACAAACTGAAGTGTGCTCCTGATTTGCCTGAAAAGAATGTCTTGTTCCTTGGAAGTACCCATAGGATTCCTTTTGGAACCAAGTCAGGATGAGTCTCCAGACCCGACCCAGACTCTTGAACCTGGCAGCAGTGAGCCTGCTGAGGGATGAGGCCTTGGCCATCACAGCCCTGGAGTATCTGCCCATTGAACTCTTCCCCCCACTCTTCATGGAAGCCTTCTGTGGGAGTCGAAGTGAGACCCTGAAGGCCATGGTGTATGCCTGGCCCTTTGTCTGTCTGCCTCTGGGGTGCCTGATGCAAAAGCCTCACTTGGGAACCTTACAAGCAGTTCTGGATGGTCTTGATATCCTGCTTGCCCAGAAAAATCATTGCAAGTAAGTCAAATCCAGGTAGCCTAGTAGGTTGCTAGACATCATGAAGAAACACTTGGGGTCAAGAGAGTGAACGGTCAAAGGATAGACCAGAGACTTTTGATGATGCCAATGAAGACTCAGAGTCCTTGGCTATTGTTGAGCTCACTTTTGGGAAACACCTCCTGGCAATGAGAGAGTGCCTAAGATGCCAGGAAATCTAAAAGAACGTGCCTGACATCCTTCTAGTGATGCTTATGGGTACTAGAAGCAGAGACTGAGGAAGGATGGAAGGGGAAAAGCAGGAAGGTGAGGCAGAGAGGAAAGAAGAGGGCAAGGCTGTAGGAATGTCAAATATAATCTCAGGTGGGAAGTCAGAATGTAGCCTCAATTCTAAGTCTGTGGTTTTATTCTGTGGTTTCCTTCAAACAGCCAATCTGCTGTTTCCCCACAGGAGATGCAAACTGCGGGTGCTGGATTTAAGGAATACTGGCCAGGACTTCTGGAAAATGTGGTCTGGATCAAGTGTCCATGTGTCCTCAAGCTCATCAATGACACCAGTGGCTGAGGTCAGGTCAAGGACAGAGCAGCCCTTGGCTCCTCTAGAGGTGTTCATAGAACTGCACTTCAAGGAAAGTATCATAGATGACTTCCTCATCTACCTCATGAGGTGGGTGGAGCAGAGAAAAGCTTCCATACACCTGTGCTCTAATAAGCTGAAGATTGCTTCAATGTCCTTAGAAAATATTATGCAGGTCCTGGGTATCGTGCAACTGGACTGTATTCAGGAAGTGGAAGTGAACTGCATTTGGCATCTGTCCACTCTGGCCATGTTTGCTCCTTTCTTGGGCCAAATGAGTAATATACAGAGACTCCATCTCTCCCACATCCATGGGCTAGCATTTGAAGAGGAGGAAGAGTATCACCATGTTGTCCAAATTACCTCTCAATTCCGCAGGTTGTACCACCTCCGGGATCTGTATTTGGAGTCTCCCTCCTTCCTTGAAGGCTGCCTGAACCAGATACTCAGGTGAGTGTGCACCACTGGCCTGGTAACAATGTACCCCATACTAGAAAGTCAAAAGCACGCATCCCTTTGATACTCTATCCTGAACTGTGATATCATCAGTTCAGTTCAGTCGCTCAGTCATGTCCAACTCTTTGCGACCCCATGAATTGCAGCACGCCAGCTTCCTTGTCCATCACCAACTCCTGGAGTTCACCCAAACTCATGTGCGTTGAGTCGGTGATGCCATCCAGTGTGTTATCATATAACCACCCAAATCAAGGTAGTGGCCCAAACTAGGATGGAGGATATGGAAAGGGCCATTCTTCTAGGAAGATACAGACTAAGTGTTAGGATGTACTGGTAGTAGGTATGTAATTTTTTCACTGGGCTTCCCAGGTGCCTCAGTGGGTATAGAACCTGCCTGCAGTGCAAGAGATGCTGGAGATATGGGTTCGATTTCTAAGTTGGGAAGATCCACTGAAGGAGGGCATGGCAACCCACTCCAGTATCCTTGCCTGGAGAATGCCATGGACAGAGGAGCTGGCCGGCTACAGTCCATAGGTTGCAAAGAGTTGGACGTGACTGAAGCGACTGAGCACAGCACAATTTCTCCATTAGGAAGAGATATCTTTCCTAGATGACTTTGGAAAAATAGCTAAGGGAAGGGGGACTTTGAAAAGGGAAATTTCCATTAGTCCTGAGCATTTCTTAATGAAAGTTCCATGCTCTCCAGTTTTGTGACCACAAGGAGCCTGTCTCAAATTCCAAGTCTGTAACAGGTTATCTTTTTATCCAGATAAGGTAATTAACATATAGTAAATGCATGATTCAGGAGATGATGGTAATAGAGCACGAGTCAAAAGAGATCTTAAAAATTGGTAGGTGCCTTGCAAATAATGTAGGGATGTAAGCCACTGTGGACTGTTATTTCCAATGGATGTTGTAGGATTTTCCCCAAATTGATCCTCTATGCATATCACCCAGATTCCTTGAGATAAGGGTGTGTGTGCAAGCTCAGTCATTCAGTTGTGCCTGGCTCTTTAAAACCCTATGGACTATAACCTGCCAGGCTCCTCTATCCATGGGATTCACAGGCATGAATATGGGGTGGGTTGCCATGCCCTTCTCCAGAGGATCTTCCCGACCCAGGGATTGAATTCACCTCTCTATGACTCCTGCACTGCAGGCTAATTGTCTACCCACTGAGCCACCTGGGAAAGCTGAGATAAGACTGCCTCAGGTCAAATCATGTGCCTAAGTAAGCTTGAATAGGAAGCACTTTAAGTAAGTCTCTTTAAAAAAAATTAATTTATTTATATTAATTGGAGACAAATTACTTTACAATATTGTAGTGTTTTTTGCCATACATTGACACGAATAAGCCATGGGTGTACCTGTGTCCCCCATCCTGAACTCCCTTCCCACCTCCCTCCCTATCCTGTCATCTCAGTGCACCAGCCCTGAGTGTCCTGTCTCATGCATTGAACCTGGACTGGTGATCTATATCTCATATGGTAATATACATGCTTCAAGGGTATTCTCTCAAATCATCCCATCCTTGCTTTCTCCCACAGAATCTAAAAGTCTGTTCTTTACATTTGTGTCTTTTTTGTTTGTATATAGGTTCATTGTTACCATCTTTCTAAATTCCATTCATATGCATTAATACACTGTATTGGTGTTTTTATTTCTGACTTACTTCACTTTGTATAATAAGCTCCAGTTTCACCCACCTCATTAGAACTGATTCAAATGCATTCTTTTTAAGAGCTGAGTATTATTGCATCGTGTATATGTACAACAGCTTTCTTATCCATTCATCTGTCGATGGACATCTAGGTTGCTTCCATGTCCTAGCTATTGTAAACAGTGCTGTGATGAACATTGGGGTATACAGGTCTCTTTCAATTCTGGTTTTCTCAGTGTGTATGCCTAGAAGTGGGATGGCTGGGTCATATGGCAGTTCTATTTCCAGTTTTTTAAGGAATCTCCACAGTTTTCCATAGTGGCTGTACTAGTTTGCATTCCCACCAACAGTGTAAGAGGGTTCCCTTTTCTCTGCATCCTTTCCAGCATTTATTTTTTGTAGACTTTTTGATAGCAGCCATTCTGACTGGTGTGAGATGGTACCTCATTGTGGTTTTGATTTGCATTTCTCTGATAATGAGTGATGTTGAGCATTCTTTCATGTGTTTGTTATCCATCTGTATGTCTTCTTTGGAGAAATGTCTGTTAAGTTCTTTGGACCATTTTTTGATTGGGTCGTTTATTTTTCTGGAATTGAGCTGCAGGAGCTGCTTGTATATTTTTTGAGATTAAGTCTTTGTCAGTTGCTTCATTTGCTATTATTTTCCCCCATTCTGAAGGCTGTCTTTTCACCTTGCTTATAGCTTCCTTCATTGTGCAAAAGCTTTTAAGTTTAATTAGGTCCCATTTGTTTATTTTTGCTTTTCTTTCCAGTACTCTGGGGGTGGGTCATAGAGGATCCTGCTGTGATTTATGTCAGAGACTGTTTTGCCCATGTTTTCTTCTAAGAGTTTTATAGTTTCTCATCTTACATTTAGATCTTTAATCTGTTTTGATTTTATTTTTGTGTATGGTGTTAGAAAGTGTTCTAGTTTCATTCTTTCACAAGTAGTTGACCAGTTTTTCCAGCACCACTTGTTAAAGAGATTGTCTTTCTCCATTGTATATTCATGCCTCTTTTGTCAAAGGTAAGGTGTCCATAGGTGCATGGATTTATCTCTGGGCTTGTATGGTGTTAGAAAGTGTTCTAGTTTCATTCTTTCACAAGTAGTTGACCAGTTTTTCCAGCACCACTTGTTAAAGAGATTGTCTTTCTCCATTGTATATTCATGCCTCTTTTGTCAAAGATAAGGTGTCCATAGGTGCATGGATTTATCTCTGGGCTCTCTATTTTGTTCCACTGATCTATATTTCCATGTTTGTGCCAGTATCATACTGTCTTAATGACTGTGGCTTTGTAGTATAGCCTGAAGTCAGGCAGGTTGATTCCTTCAGCTCCATTCTTCTTTCTCAAGATTTATTTGGCTATTCGAGTTTTTTGTATTTTCATACAAACTGAAATTATTTGTTCTAGCTCTGTGAAAAATACCATTGGTAGCTTGATAGGGCTTGAATTGAATCTATAGATTGCTTTGGGTAGTATACTCATTTTCATTGTTGATTCTTCCAATCCATGAACATGGTATATTTCTTCTATTTGTGTCATCTTTGATTTCTTTCATCAGTGTTTTATAGCGTTCTGTATATGGGTCTTTTTTTTTTATGTGGCTTTGTAGTAGAGCCTGAAGTCAGGCAGGTTGATTCCTCCAGTTCCATTCTTCTTTCTCAAGATTGCTTTGGCTATTCAAGTTTTTTGTATTTCCATACAAATTGTGAAATTATTTGTTCTAGTTCTGTGAAAAATACCATTGGTAGCTTGACAAGGATTGAATTGAATCTGTAGACTGCTTTGGGTAGTATACTCATTTTCACTATATTGATTCTTCCGATCCATGAACATAATATATTTCTCCACCTATTTGTGTCATCTTTGATTTCTTTCATCAGTGTTTTATACTTTTCTACATATAGGTCTTTTGTTTCTTTCGGTAGATTTATTCCTAAGTATTTTATTCTTTTTATTGCAATGGTGAATGGAATTGTTTCCTTAATTTCTCTTTCTGTTTTCTCATTGTTAGTGTATAGGAATGCAAGGGATTTCTGTGTGTTGATTTTATATCCTGCAACTTTACTATATTCATTGATTAGCTCTAGTAATTTTCTGGTGGTGTCTTTAGGGTTTTCCATGTAGAGGATCATGTCATCTGCAAACAGTGAGAGTTTTACATCTTCTTTTCCAATCTGGATTCCTTTTATTTCTTTTTCTTCTCTGATTGCTGTGGATAAAACTTCCTAAACTATGTTGAATAGGTGTGATGAGAGTGGGCACCCTTGTCTTGTTCCTGACTTTAAGGGAAATGCTTTCATTTTTTTCACTATTGAGGATAATGTTTGCTGTGGATTTACCATATATGGCTTTTATTATGTTGAGGCATCTTCCCTCTATGCCTGCTTTCTGGAGGGTTTTTATCATAAATGGATGCTGATTTTTGTCAAAGGCTTTCTCTGCATCTATTGAGATAATCATATGGTTTCTATCTCTCAGTTTGTTAATGTGGTGTATCACATTGATTGATCTGAAAATTTTGAAGAATCCTTGCATCCCTGAGATAAAGGCCACTTGGTCACGATGTATGATCTTTTTAATATGTTATTGGATTCTATTTGCTAGAATTTTGTTGAGGATTTTTGCATCTATGTTCATCAGGGATGTTGGACTGTAGTTTTCTTTTTTTTGCAGCATCTTTGTCTGGTTTTGGTTTTGGGGTGATGGTGGCCTCATAGAATGAGTGGTAGTTTACCTTCCTCTGCAATTTTCTGGAAGAGTTTGAGTAGGATAGGTATTAGCTCTTCTCTAAATTTTTGGTAGAATTTTCCTGTGAAGCCATCTGGCCCTGGGCTTTTGTTTGTTGGAAGATTTTTTATTACAGTTTCAATTTCTGTGCTTGTGATGGGCCTGTGAAGATTTTTCTATTTATTCCTGGTTCAGTTTTGGAAGGTTATACTTTTCTAAGAATTCATCCATTTCTTCCAAGTTGTCCATTTTATCGTCATATAGTTGCTGATAATAGTCTCTTATGATGCTTTATATTTCTGTGTTGTTTGTTGTGATTTCTCCATTTTCATTTCTACTTTTGTTGATTTGATTCTTCTCCCTTTTTTTCTTGATGAGTCTGGCTAATGGTTTGTCTATTTTATTTATCTTCTCAAAGAACCAGCTTTTAGTTTTGTTGACTTTTGCTATAGTCTCCTTTGTTTCTTTTGCAGTTATTTCTGCCCTAACCTTTATGATTTCTTTCCTTCTACTAACACTGCGGTTCTTCATTTCTTCTTTTTCTAGTTGCTTTATGTGTAGAGTTAGGTTTTATATTTGATTTTTCTCTTGTTTCTTGAGGTAAGCTTGTACTGCTGTGAACCATCCCCTTAGCACTGCTTTTACTGAATCCCATAGGCTTTGGGTTGTCGTATTTTCATTCTCATTTGTTTCTGTGCATATTTCAGTTTCTTCTGTGATTTGTTGGTTATTCAGAAGCGTGTGGTTTAGCCTCCATATGTTTGCATTTTTAACAGTTTTTTTCCCAGTAGTTGACATCTAATTTTACCACATTGCAATCAGAAAAGATGCTTGAAATGATTTCAATTTTTTTGAATTTACCAAGGCTAGATTTATGGCCCAGGATGTGATCTATCCAGAGAATGCTCTCTGTGTACTTGAGAAAAAGGTGAAATTCATTGTTTTGGGGTGAAATGTCCTATAGATATCAATTAGGTCTAACCGGTCCATTGTTTCATTTAAAGTTTGTGTTTCCTTGCTAATTTTCTGTTTGGTTGATGTATCCATAGGTGTGAGTGAGGTATTAAACTCTCCCAATATTATTGTGTTATTGTTAATTTCCCCTTTTATACTCGTTAGCATTTGCCTTACACATTGTGGCTCCTGTGTTGGGTGCATATATATTTATAATTGTTATATCTTCTTCTTGGATTGATCCTTTGATCATTATGTAGTGTCCTTCTTTATCTCTTTTCATGGCCTTTATTTCAAAGCCTATTTTATCTGTTATGAGTATTGTTCCTCATGCTTTCTTTGGGTCTCCATTTGTATGAAATATCCTTTTCCAGCCCTTTGCTTTCAGTCTGTATGTGTCCCTTGGTTTGAGGTGGGTCTCTTGTAGACAGCAAATATAGGGGTCTTATTTTTGTATCCATTCACCCAGTCTTTGCCTTTTGGTTGGGGCATTCAACCCATTTACATTCAAGGTAATTATTGATAAGTATGATTCTGTTGCCATTTACTTTGTTATTTTGGATTTGAGCTTATAAACCTTTTCTGTGTTTCCTGTCTAAAGAAGATCCTTTAGCATTTGTTGAAGAGCTGGTTTGGTGGTTCTGAATTTTCTCAGCTTTTGCTTGTCTGTAAAGCTTTTGATTTCTCCTTCATATTTGAATGAGATTCTTGCTGGATATAGTAATCTGCATTGTAGATTTTTCTCTTTCATCACTTTAACTATGTCCTGCCATTCCCTTCTGGCCTGAGAGTTTCTACTGAAAGATCAGCTGTTATCCTTATGGGGATCCCCTTATGTGTTATTTGTTGCTTTTCCCTTGCTGCTTTTAATATTTGCTTTTCGTGTTTGATATTCATTAATTTGATTAATATGTGTCTTGGGGTGTTTTGCCTTGGGTTATCCTGTTTAGGACTCTCTGGGTTTCTTGGACTTGGGTGGCTATTTCCTTCCCCATTTTAGGAAAGTTTCCAACTATTATCACCTCAAGCATTTTCTCATGCCCTTTCTTTTTGTCTTCTTCTCTGGGACTTCTATGATTCGAATGCTGGGGCATTTAACATTGTCCCAGAGGTCTCTGAGGTTGTCCTCATTTCTTCTAATTCTTTTTCCCTCTCTGCTTCATTTATTTCCACCATTCTATCTTCCACCTCACTTATCCTACCTTCTGCCTCAGTTATTCTACTGTTGGTTCTCTCCAGAGTGCTTTTGATTTCAGTTATTGCATTAATCATTACTTATTGACTTTTTTTTTATTTCTTTTAGGTCCTCATTAAACATTTCTTGCATCTTCTCAATCCTTGTCTCTAGTCTATTTATATGTAACTCCATTTTGTTTTCAAGATTTAGGATCATCTTTACTATCATTATTCTGAATTCTTTTTCAGGTGGACTTCCTATCTCCTCCTCTTTGGTTTGGTTTGGTGGGCATTTATCATGTTCCTTTACCTGCTGAATATTTCTCTGCCTCTTCATTTTGTTTAGATTTCTGTGTTTGAGGTGGTCTTTCTATAGGCTGGAAGTTTGTGGTTCCTGTTTATTGTGGCGCTTGCTCCCTGTGGGTGGTGTTGGACTAGTGGCTTGTCAAGGTTTCCTGGTTAGGGGAGATTGCATCTGTGTTCTGATGGGTGGACTGGATCTCTTCCCCTTGGAGTGCAATGAAGTGTCCAGTAGTGAGTTTTTGGGTGTCTGTGGGTTTGGCATGGCTTTGGACAGCCTGTATTTTAATGCTCAGGGTTTTTAGAGCCCCCCCCAAAAAAAGTCTGACACTGTTTCCACTGTTTCCCCATGTATTTCCCATGAAGTGATGGGACCAGATGCCATGATCTTCGTTTTCTGAATGTTGAGCTTTAAGCAAACTTTTTCACTCTCCTCTTTCACTTTTATCAAGAGGCTTTTTAGCTCCTCTTCACTTTCTGCCTTAAGTGTGGTGTCATCTGCATATCTGAGGTTAATGATATTTCTCCCGGCAATGTGGAGAATTTTTTCACCATTAAGAGTTGACTCATTGGAAAAGACTCTGATGCTGGGAGGGATTGGGGGCAGGAGGAGAAGGGGACTACCAAGGATGAGATGGCTGGATGGCATCACTGACTCGATGGATGTGAGTCTGAGTGAACTGCGAGAGATGGTAATGAACAGGGAGGCCTGGCATGTTGCGATTCATGGGGTCGCAAAGAGTCGGACACGACTGAGCGACTGAACTGAACTGAACTGAACTGAGGGACACCCAGAGAGGTTCACAGAGTTACATGGAGAAGAGAAGAGAGAGGAGGGAGATAAAGGTGACCAGGAGGAGAAGAGGAGTCAAAAGGGGAGAGCCAATCTAGTCAGTAATCAGTTCCCTAAGTGTTCTCCACAGCTTAGAATCACCAGAGAGATTCAGAGATTTAAGTAGAGAAGAGAAGGGGGGAGGAGGAGATAGAGGTGACCTGGGAGAGAAAAGGGAGAGTCAAAAGGGGAGAGAGCAATCAAGCCAGTAATCATACCCCTAAGTGAAAATGGATACTGAGGATTAGATTCTTAAAAGTACAAAATTGATAACAAATACCAAAAAGCAAAAATTAAAAATTCAGAGTAGAGGTTAGACTCTCTTATTAAAAATACAAAACAAAATCAATCACGAAAATTATAAAATATATATATATGAAATTTGCTTTAAAAATAGGGTCTCTTTTTTTCTCTCTGGCTGTCCCACAGTTTGGGTTGCTATCTCACGTTTACTCCCTCAGACTGTCCTCAGGGCATTCAGGCCCAGTCCTTACCCTAAGCATGCAGCCTGAGCCTCCCTGTCCAGCCCGCATTCGCTGGTGTCGGACGCAAGCGTCCAGGCTACTTTACCACTGGGAACTGCGGTTAGGCGGGTATTCTGTGGGTTGTCGTTTTTTTTTCCCTCCCAGTTATGTTGCCCTCTAAGATTCCAAAACTCCCCACAGACCTCCTGGTGAGAGGGTTTCCTGCTGTTTGGAAACTTCTCTTCCTTCACGACTCCCTCTCCAGGACAGAGGGAATCCTACCTCCTCTCAAAGAGAATAGCTGCCTTTCTGGGTGCTTGGTGTCCTCCACCAGCATTCAGAAGTTGTTTTGTGGAAGTTGCTCAGCATTCAAATGATCTTTTGATGAGTTTGTGGGGGAGAAAGTGGTCTCCCCTTCCTATTCCTCCACCATCTTGGGACCACCCCCCTGAAGGAGTAAATTTATGAAGAAAGTTACAAGACACACATGAGGAAAACAATAAATGATTATTAAAATACATAAAACAAATTCTGGACAAATGGAAAATATGATACATTCAGTGTTCCCAAACTTTAATATATAATTCTAATACAATTCTCCATAGACTCTGGACAAGGGATTTTTTGTTTGTATGTGTGTTTTATTTTTCTGAATTGTATAGATGTCTTGAAGAATCATCAGTCAATCTAGTTTTGACAAAGGAATGGATAAATCAGTGGAACATAGTAGAGAACCCAGAATTAGATGCCTTTGTATGTGACAAATTCATGTATGGCAAGGAGGGCAGTTTAATTCAATGAAAATGAATGGATTATTTATAAAATGTGTTGGCAAACTCATTATAAATCTGGAGGGGAAAAGTGAAAACAGACACTCTGTATGATCTCTTGGGCAGGAAAACACACACACACACAACCTTCTAAATGTATTAGAAACAAAAAGTAAAACCAAATCTCACTGACCACAAGTATAATCTGAGTGCCAAAGTGAATTTCCTAAGATTAGAAACCCAGAAACTACAAAATAAAGACATATGAACCAAACTATGTAAAATCTTAAATGTTAGTGTGCAAAAAGAGCCATTAACAAAGTTAAGAGATAAATAATAGATCTGAAAAAAAAGTATTTGTAGTACAGATGCTAGACCAAGGTTAATAACCATGATATAGAACTCTTGGGAATTTAGAAGAAAAGATAGCTAAGTCACTTCAGTCGTGTCCAACTCTGTGTGACCCCATAGACTGCAAGATAAACACAGCCAAATAAAAATGGAATCAGCCATGCCTTCATAGACAATTCACATAAGAGCAAATCCACGTGGCTGAGAAATGTATGCAAAGACGCTCACATCTCCGGCAAATTAAAGTCTCAGTGAGATATCACTTTACACTTGTCAGTATGGAAAACCCTGGAAACACTTACAGCATCTATTGCTAGCTGGAAAGGAGTCTCCTTGGAGGAGAAATGTTTCTACCTTTGGGGAATGCAATCTGGGAACATTTATCACAAAATTAAAACTCAGATATCCTGTGACCAATACTCCCACTCTGAGAAGCTTTGCCCCAGAAATAAAAGCAACAATCAGTTACCTGCAGCCTGTGGGAAAAATCTGGAAATAGAATGAATAGTCACAAATGGAAAAAAAAAAAAACCTGGACCACCGTTTGGAGTAGAGTGCATTTAAAAGAGAAGATGAGAGAGACCATATGTTTTGGAGCAATGTTTCCCAAGTTTTTTCTCATGATCACTTGCCCCATGAATTTTAATACCACAGATAGACTGCACACATCTGTTTATGCTGTCAAATAGAATTGAGCTTTAGAGTGCCATAGACCATTGCTATACATAAGTTTATTTTTTTTGCATGCCCCAAGAACCAATTTTTGTCCCCTTGGGGTCAATATTGACCTAGTTAAAAATGCATGATTTAGGGCTTCCCTGATGGTCCAGGGGTTAAGAATCTGCCCACCAATGCAGGGGACATGGGTTCGATCCCTGGTCCAGGAAGACCCCACATGCCGCAGAGCAACGAAGCCCGTGCACACCAGCTACTGAAGCCTGCATACCCTAGAGCCCGTTCTCTGCAAGAACAGAAGCCGCTCCAATGAGAAGCCAGCACACCACAATGGGCCCCACTCACCGCAACTAGAGAAAGCTTGTGAGCAGCAGCCACTCCAGTATTCTTGCCTGGGAAATCCCATGGACAGACAAGCCTGGCAGCTACAGTCCATGGGGTCACAAAGAGTTGAGCACAAATTAGCAACTGAGCATGCATGCAAGGGCTCACTTAACAGCCCTGAATGTTCCTTTAGAGAAATCTCAGATGTGACCAGCCTGAAGTCTCCTAAAGTCTCCTTTTGACTACCCAGTGTAGCCAAAAATAAAATAAGATTTTTAAAATAAAATAACAAAAATTTTTAATTTTTTTAAAATGTATTATTTAGAAGGATTTCCATAAGGTCTTACAGAGTAATGCAGAAAAGTATTTATAAAAAGACATTATTATTTGTCAAATAAACAGTAACCTGAAAAAAATTCCATACATATGTGTGTAAATATCTGTATGCTGCTGCTGCTGTTAAGTCACTTCAGTCATGTCCGACTCTGTGCAACCCCATAGACGGCAGCCCACCAGCTCCCCCGCCCCTGGGATTCTCCAGGCAAGAACACTGGAGTGGGTTGCCATTTCCTTCTCCAATGCATGAAAGTGAAAAGTGAAAGTGAAGTCATGTCTGACTCTGTGCGACCCCATGGACTGCAGCCCACCCGGCTCCTCCACCCATGGGATTTTCCAGGCAAGAGTACTGGAGTGGGGTGCCATTGCCTTCTCTGAAATATCTGTATAGAATTAGATAAAAATCAATATATGGGTTAGTAACATGGGAGCATGAGAGAGTTATAGGGGTGCACACAGAAGTGGGGTTGGGAAGAACTAATACTCCTGCAAAGAGTGAGAAAAGGAGGAAAGAAGCTTTTTAAGCATATGAACAACTGCATTTATGTATTGTGCAAAACTGAATATACAAATGAATATACAAAACTGGTAATAACAACTAATAATTGTTTTCAAAATTATAAGGACTCACTTAGGAGTTTCCCTGTGGCTCAATGGTAAAGAATCTACCTGCCAATGCAAGATTCTTAAGTTCGATCTGTGGTTCAGGAAGATCCCCTGGAGAAGGAAATGGCAACCCACTCCAGGATTCTTGCCTGAGAAATCCCATGGACAGACAAGCCTGGCAGCTACAGTCCATGGGGTCACAAAGAGTTGAACACAAATTAGCAACTGAGCATGCATGCAAGGGCTCACTTAACAACCTTGAATGTTCCTTTAGGGAAATCTCACATGTGACCAGCCTGAAGTCTCCTATGATCCAGCTCCATCACATCTCTGTCCCTCAAGTAAAATGATCCTTTTAGAACCCCATGCCTTTGTGCAGCCTTGGACACTGTTATTTGTTCAACTGTGTCCCCTAAAAATTCATATGTTGAAGCCATAACCCCTATACATTGGAACATGATTGCATTTGGAAACTGGATCATTACAGAAGTAATCAAGTTAAAATGACATCGTTAGGATGAACTGTTGTCCAACATAATGCTGTCCTTATAAAAGGGGGAAATTTGGACCCAGAGACTGACACGAATTGAGGGAAGGTGATGTGGAAACAGGAAGAATACTATGTGAAGATTAGAATGGTGCTTTCCACAAGCCAAGAACTACCAGAAGCTTGGAGAGAAGCCTGGGGTAGATTCTGCCCTGGAGACTTCTGGGGGAGCAGAACCTCGAGGACATGCTTGATCTCTGACTTCTACCCTCCAGAGCTACTAAAAAATCAATTTGTGTTGTTTAAGCCATTCGATTTGGGGCATTTTGTTACGCCAGTCCTAGGAAACTGACACCCTTTCCCTCTTTTCTGGTGAATGTGTATGCATTCTACGAGCTCTATGTAAAATTTCACGGGAATTCCCTGGTGGCATCGTGGATAAGCATTCGCCTGCCAATGCAGGAGACACGGGTGCTATCCCTGGTCCAGGAAGATTCCACATGCTGTGGAGCAGCTAAGTCCTTGCACCTCAGCTACTGAGACCACACCCTAGAGGCCCTGCTCTGCAGCAAGAGAAGCCACTGCAATGAGAAATGGCAACGAGAGAGTAGCCCCTGCTTGCCGTGACTAGAGAAAAATGTGGACAGCAAGGAAGACCCAGAACAGCCAAAGATAAATAAATAATTTTAAAATAAATAAAATAAAATTTCATATCCTCTGCAAAGTCTTCCCAAATTAATCGCCCCTCCCTCTTCTGTGTTCCAATAATATTTTGTGCATGCCCATCCAACAGTACTTCCATAAATGATCTAAATTATTTAATAATTATGCAATTTAATTATCTCTAAGTTATTTCTTCTCTGCTGGACCTTGACCCCCTTGAAGACGTGAGTCACATGTCTTTGCACCTACTTTTGCACCCTCCAGAGTCCCGCACAGTACTGAGCACAAAGTAAGTGGTTCATAAATATTTGCTACATGAATGCAAAAAAAAAAAAACATCTAAAATAAAGCTTTCCACTCTGTCCCCTCAAAGCAGGAAGATACAAGAGTGAGAGCAGGAAGCTCCTTGGACAGTAATTCTTCCTTCTTGGCAAGGCTCTTCAATTCCAACAAATTGACTTAATAATGAAAATGTCTTTAACGGGGGCAATATGGCAAAAAGTAATTAACTCCATAATTGAAATCTAGAACTTTCAAAGTAATTAATGGGAGGGCCAAATTGTCCTTCACAGCAAGAGTCCAGGAGCAAACCTGCCAGCGTGGTGGGGGTGATGGGACAGGGGCAGGACCAGAAGGATGTCATCTGAGCAAATCACACTGGAGGGCATCGAGCACATCTGCATGAATCGTGTTCCCCTTAATCCACACAGAGACGTCATCAACCAGGGCTGCCAGGTGCCACTTTGTTCCATAAGAAGAAACATTTTCTTTTAATGAGCAAAAATTTCCATCACCATTTCGTGCTCAGGCTCGGCACTTGGAGAAAGGGTGAGGGGAGCCCCTCTTTTGGAGTCAATGAGCCGACTATTCAAGACTCACAGAATCTTGGAATCCTGGCACCGCTCCATCCTCTTGGAGGCTCTAGAGTCAGACCTGCCGGGAGGATTTTTTCTGGCTCCTCACTGGCTGAGATGCACATGGAGGGCATGCCTCCCCTCCTTGCCTGTAAGGATGCCTCTGTTAAGTGAGGGATCAGTGATAACATATTGCATGGCAGCAGATGGCATCTATATTTAGAGGCTCCTTCAAAAGAAGGATTAATGCCATTTAGAACATATCACAGGCCAAGAAAATGAGAGCTGAGTGTTCCAAATGAATTGTTGTAAAACCTCCATTTATCTCCTGATATGGGCTGATTTGTGCATCCCCCCACAACTGATTGGTTAAAAACTTGACCCTCAGTATCTCATAATATAACAGTATTTGCAGATACTGGTCTTTTAAAGGGTGATTAAGTTAAAAGTAGGTCGTTAGATGGGCCCTGATCCAATAGAACAGGTGTCGTTATAGGAAGAGGAGATTAAGACCCAGACACACAGAGGAAAGATGATGTGATGGCACAGGGAGAAGATGGCTATCTGCAAGCTAAGGAGATAAGCCTCAGAGGAGACCAAGCCTACCAACAACTTGATCTTGAACTTCTAGAACTCTAGAACTGTAAGAAAATAAACTTCTGCTGTTTAAGCCACCCAGTCTGTAGAACTTCATTACGGAAGCCTGAGCAGACTAAAACTGTCCCCATGGATGCAGGACACAGCATCATCTCCTTAGCTTAGCACACGTGGCCCTTGGCCAGCTGGCCCCACTGACTCTCTTGGGCCCCCTTTTCCTTTCCCTTTCCAGGCCCTCCTCCCCCAGCCATGTGGCCCTCCTTCCTGTTACCCCAAACACTCTATGACCTTTCATGGCACTGGCCCTTAACATGTGACCATCTCTCAATGGGGATCATTCTCCTCATGACCTCCCTCCTCTCGAAAAGTTCTGTTTACCTTCCAGATTCAAATCAGATGCCCCCTCCTCAGAGAGGACCATTCCAAACCTCTGACCTCTACCCACACTAGAATCAGCTGCGTCCTGCTCTGTATTCCTCTTATTTTCGCTTCGTGCCTCCAGTCTGGCCGGAGCTCCCTTGAGGGCCAGACTGTGTCTTTCTCACTTTGAGGTCCCACCCATAATTGTCACAGTCAGGGTCTGGTGGAATGAGCAAACTCATTAGCTAAGGTCATATCTTTTGAAGGATCATGGGGTGAGAGAGAGGAATTAGCATGTACCCAGCCTTTCTTTGCCACCTAAAATGACTCCATGGCTGTGACAAAGAGGAAAACAAATGTAATGACAGAAGCTGGAACGGAGCAGGACCCTATGGAGGCTTCTAGGTCAAATCCCCACCCTTCATTCTTCACCTGTCTCATCTGTTGGAAAGCTTTAGCTTCCTAGGCCTTCCCCAAGTTCCAAGGAACAAATTTAATCAGAGACGTGAGAAAATACAGAAACAAAGGAAAGTAGTCAAGCAAGACAAAATAACAATAGTTTAGCTATTTTAAAAAGTCAAGGACTTCTAGATTGTTTCCATGTCCTGGCTATTATAAACAGTGCTGCAATGAACATTGGGGTACATGTGGCTCTTTCAATTCTGGTTTCCTTGGTGCGTATGCCCAGCAGTGGGATTGCTGGGTCATAAGGCAGTTCTATTTGCAGTTTTTTAAGGAATCTCCACACTGTTCTCCATAGTGGCTGTACTAGTTTGCATTCCCACCAACAGTGTAAGAGGGTTCCCTTTTCTCCACACCCTCTCCAGCATTTATTGCTTGTAGACTTTTGGATCGCAGCCATTCTGACTGGTGTGAAATGGTACCTCATTGTGGTCTTGATTTGCATTTCTCTGATAATGAGTGATGTTGAGCATCTTTTCATGTGTTTGTTAGCCATCCGTATGTCTTCTTTGGAGAAATGTCTGTTTAGTTCTTTGGCCCATTTTTTGATTGGGTCAGGTTCCAAATGCCATGGAGCAACTAAGCCAGTGCATCACAGCTACTGCGCGTGAGCTCTAGAGCCTGCGAGCCACGACTACTGACGCCCACGTGCCTACAGCCTATGCTCTGCAACAAGATAAGCCACCACAATGAGAAGCCCATGAACCACAGTGAAGAGTAGCCCCCCGGGGGCACCCACTTGCCACAATTGGAGAAAGCCTGCACACAGCAACAAAGACCCAGTGCAACCCCAAAATAATTAATTTCTTTTTTTTTTTTTTTAAGAAAAAGTCAAGAACCTTCAGCTTCTCCTCAGGGACTATAGATAATATTCGGAGCTTTGAGCTGTTTTGCAGATACTGAAATCCTCACCAGGTGGAAGGAGTTAACTGTATACTGCCCACAAGCACACAGATCCCAGACTGGTGGGAACCAGAAGGTTGATGATGTTGACTCCTGGTTACCTCACCACCAATTCATTAGAAGAATGTCCATGAGCTCCTCATGCACCCTGCAAACCTCTCCTCAACATGTAGTCCCTTCCTCTTTTCCCTATATAATCTCTGAACAAAACTCTGGGAGAGGGAAGTTGGTTCTTGGGGACATGAGTCCACCTTCTCCCCAGAACTGCCAGCTTCCTCAATCTTTCCTTTTACCCAGCACTTGCCTCTTGGTGTTGTATTCTTGAATCAAGAGTCACCCAGCCTGAGTTCAGTAACAAGGCCATATATCATATCAGCAAAGAAAAAGCTTAGGACTCAGGCTCTAACTTGCCACATAACTTTCACCAAGTCACTTAACCTCTCTCTCAGTCTGAGAGTGGGGTAGTTCATCTCTAGCTCTGAAAAAAAAAATCCTAAGATGTGACTCTATAGCCATGGACAAAACAAAACAAAAAGACCATAGTCCTTCCAATTCTCCACATTTATTCATGTTTTAACTCAATACTGAAATCCTCACCAGGTGGAAGGAGTTAACTGTATACTGCCCACAAGCACACAGATCCCAGACTGGTGGGAACCAGAAGGTTGATGATGTTGACTCCTGGTTACCTCACCACCAATTCATTAGAAGAATGTCCATGAGCTCCTCATGCACCCTGCAAACCTCTCCTCAACATGTAGTCCCTTCCTCTTTTCCCTATATAATCTCTGAACAAAACTCTGGGAGAGGGAAGTTGGTTCTTGGGGACATGAGTCCACCTTCTCCCCAGAACTGCCAGCTTCCTCAATCTTTCCTTTTACCCAGCACTTGCCTCTTGGTGTTGTATTCTTGAATCAAGAGTCACCCAGCCTGAGTTCAGTAACAAGGCCATATATCATATCAGCAAAGAAAAAGCTTAGGACTCAGGCTCTAACTTGCCACATAACTTTCACCAAGTCACTTAACCTCTCTCTCAGTCTGAGAGTGGGGTAGTTCATCTCTAGCTCTGAGAAAAAAAATCCTAAGATGTGACTCTATAGCCATGGACAAAACAAAACAAAAAGACCATAGTCCTTCCAATTCTCCACATTTATTCATGTTTTAACTCGCTGAGCATTTATTGAGCACATATAACTTTCCAGAAAGGTTGGAAATTTCCAGGGGAAGCAATGTTTGGGCAGAAAATTTTAGGCGACTTAGAAGTGAGAAAATAGCATTTCCAGAAAATCTCCCAACTTCTAAGAACCCTTCCAATCCTTAACAAGGCTGTGCTTTTTCATTCTAGACACAGAAAATTATTTCTGTTAAGCATGAGTGGGTTGGAGGGAATGAAACAGGTCCAGTGGTGGGAACACAGTGAACAAAAGTAAGCGGTGAAAGAGCAAAGAGCATATTGGGAAGCAAGAGAATCATATCCTGGAAGAGTGAGGAACCCACGGGGAGTGGGGAAAAGGATGCACTTTGGTTGTGGGGGTACTTTGAAGGGGGTTAAATATTAATCCAAAGAGTCTTGAATGCATTTGGTGGCAAAGGGTATCCCATGCTGGTTTCTGATCAGGGGAGTAAGCAAAGATGATTTGTGGGTTGGGAAAATCCTGTTGAAGATGCTTGGAAATGGGTAGAGAAGGTGAATCTGGATGCAGGAACCAGTTAGGAAGCGAAGGTCATGGCCTAGGAGACACAGGGGTCCTGGAATGGGGCTTCAGGTTCGGATGGAGACAGGGCAGCTGAGGTCTGCCCAGGACTGCCCAGTGTTCAGAGACCCTGGTTCCCCGTGTCTCTGTGTCTGAAATAATGGCAGGCCAGCCCAGAAGATATGCTCATCATTTCATCAAATGNACACAGGGGTCCTGGAATGGGGCTTCAGGTTCGGATGGAGACAGGGCAGCTGAGGTCTGCCCAGGACTGCCCAGTGTTCAGAGACCCTGGTTCCCCGTGTCTCTGTGTCTGAAATAATGGCAGGCCAGCCCAGAAGATATGCTCATCATTTCATCAAATGCAAATCCCCAGTGGAAATGAAAGAGCTTTCAATGCAATCATCAGTTGGAATGCACCTCTTCTCATCATCCCCAATCCATTGCCGCCGCCACCACCACACACACACGAGCCTTTCCATGGGAAGCCTATTACTTCACTTAGAGAAGACCTATGTGATTTAAATTGGAGGCTTCGAGACAAATTGCATTTGAAATTGAAGGGGGTGAAGTAGCCAGATGTATCATCCATTTAGGAAGCTAAGTGGAGTCCTCCGCTGCCACTGTGGCCTGTTTTATCCCACTGTTACTTAAAATAAAAGACCACAAGCTGAGTAACTCTGAATTTCTCAATCTGGGCCTTTGACAGGAAACTGAAGGATTCATCTGTAGAATTCTTTATTTTCCATTAGGACCCCAGGCTTTTCTTTGCCAGTGAATGAAGATGATGCTTCTGAATTGCAAGCTGAGCCTCTTGCCCTTCCTCCCCAAGGATGAGATGGCTGGGTGGCATCACTGACTCGGACGTGAGTCTGAGTGAACTCCAGGAGTTGGTGATGGACAGGGAGGCCTGGCATGCTGCAATTCATGGGGTTGTGAAGAGTCAGACACGACTGAGTGACTGAACTGAACTGAATTTTACCCAGATGGATAAATTTCCTAATTTTCCGCTCTCTGAAACATTACATCTCGAACACCTACTTCTACCTGACATGAATGCTAGATCCTGCAAGATGTCAGAGTCAGACAATCCTAGGTCAGAATCCTGGGTTCAGCACTCAGAGACAGTGTGACATCCATCAAGGGAAGTAACCGTAACGATTGCTTCCCAGGTGGCAAAAGTGGTAAAGAACCCACCCGTCAATGCAGGAGACACAGGAAACACAGGTTCGATCCCTGGATCAGGAAGGTCCCCTGGGAGAAGGAGATGGCAAACCACTCCAGTATTCTTGCCTGCAGAATCTCATGGACAGAGGAGCCTGGTGGGCTACAGTCCATGGGGTCGCAGAGAGTCAGACACAACTGAGCATGCGCACACACACACACATACCCATTTATGAACTGGAACAGCAGCGGTCCTTATAACAAGGCACCCACAGTTGTTTTGAGACTTAGATGATTCTTGTAGAAAAAAAAAAAATTTTTTTTTTTTTTCAGTAAAATGTTGAATGTAGGACCTAACCCAGGGTATGTGCTCGATACTGTTTCCTTTGAGTAAATTTGGAAAAAACCAACTCGGCATCTCACGTTAGTCTCTAAAAAAAAGCTAGAGCTAGTCCTGATCTCAGTTCTACGTGTTTAAAAATATTGCAAATGAAAGGCAGCCTGGTGGGAGGGAGGCGATGGGAGGGGACTGAAGTATCTGGGAAGAAACGACATCACAGATGGCCCATCAGAAACTACACAGAGTGTCGCATCCAGAGGTACCTGCCAGCTCATCCAGGGACGAGTCTTCTATGAGGACCAGATGCTACTAATTGGCGAGGAATCCTGTGGCTGCCACCCAAAGAAGAGAACAAATTCTTTGTCAACACATGGTTGCTTTTTTTTTACCCCCTTCCAAATGGAATGCATTAACTCTTTCCAACAGGCATACCAGCTTCAGTCTCCAAAAGTCTGTGTCCACATTTAGGAAATTCTTAAGCAAGATACTGGGATGTTTCCATTTCACTGATTCTGAGTTTCTGCTCCACCAACGATCCCTAGTACTATACTTAGCAGTCCCCAACCTTTTTGGCACCAGGGAGCAGTTTCATGGAAGACAATTTTTCCATTGACTGGCGGGGGACCAGGGAGGCTGGAGAATGGCTTCAGGATGATTCAAGCACATTACATTTATTGTC
Organism: Cephalophus harveyi; assembly: GCA_006410635.1. Lineage (NCBI taxonomy): Eukaryota > Metazoa > Chordata > Mammalia > Artiodactyla > Bovidae > Cephalophus > Cephalophus harveyi. The sequence goes on from SJYT01041201.1 coordinate 313,144, forward strand.
ACTATATTTCCATTATTATCACATCAGGTCCACCTCAGATCACCAGGCATTAGATCCCAGAGGTGGGACCACTGTGATCTTTGGCAGGACCACTGATGATACACGCTCCACATGGGGCGTCCACTGAATGTCCCATTTAGGACCGGGGATCTCAGTGTTCCCACTCTGCCCATTCCTCCTGTTACATCATTTTTCTTCATATCTCTCTCTCCCTTCCAAACTGTCATCTGTTTCAAAGACAAGGTCTGGTCCTTGTCCCCTCTACTTGGGACTCCTGGAACCCAGTAAAGGGCCCGAGACACAATAGAGATTTGCTCAACAAGTCACGTAAATATGACCTGGACCTCAATTCCATTTTCAGCATTTCCCACCTCCTCAATTCCCACACCTCAGATTAGCACCATCTGCTCCCATCTCATCAAATTATTTTCCATCTCTTGAATACATCATGCCCTCCCACACATTCAGGCCTTCCTACACACCTGTCTTTCTGTCTAGCATCCCCTGCATGGAACAGCCCAAACCCCATAAAAGGAGAATATTATAGAGCAGAGGTCATCAAAACTACAGCCTGCGACATCAGCGCGCTGCCTGTTTTCATCAATAACATTTTATTAGAATACATCCGGGCCTGTGTGTTTACATATTGTCTAAGGAGGCCACTGTGCTGCACTGGCCAAGTTGAGTAGTTACTCTAGAGACCGTATGGCCTGTCAAGCCTAGAATAGTCACTTCTGGCCCTTTTGCTGAACACGCTGCTAAGCCTTGTTTCAGAGGCAAAAGACAGGGACTTCCCTGCTGGTCCAGTGGTTAAGAATCCGCCTTGCAATGCAGGGGACTCAGGTTCAATCCTTGGTTGGGGAACTAAGATTCCACATGCTGCAGAGCAACTAAGCCCATGCACCGAAAACTACTGAGTCCACGTGCCGCAACTAGAGAGTTGTGCACCGCAAAGAAGGATTCGGCATGACGCAGTGAAGATCCCGCACGCCACAGCTAAGACCTGACACAGTCAAATAAGCAAATATTCAGAGGCAAAAGGCATGGGTTTCCGAGTGAGACAGACTTCAGTTTGAATCCTGGTTCCACCAGTGATCAATAAGTAGCCATGGAAAAATTTCTGTGCTTCTCTGAATTGTGGTTGTTCCCCTCTAAAAAGGAGATAAGATCTATTTGACAAGATGATCATAAAGACAAGGTAAAACAATATGAGCAAATGTCCCAGGGTGGTCTCTGACAAAGGGACAGATGGACGGACGGATCTCTTTTTATTGCATTCTGCAGACATGGTTTTATTTTTTGACAAATTGAAGGTTGGTGGCAACCAAACATCAAGCTAGTCTGTCCACTTCACTTTTCCAGTGGCACTTGCTCACTTCATGTCTTTTTGTGTCATTTTCATAATTCTTGAAATGTTTCAAATTCTTTTATGATTATTATCTTTATTACAGTGATCTGTGATCAGTGATCTCTGATGCTATCATTTGCAAAAAGATTACAGATCACTGGAAGCTTAGATGGTGGTTAGCATTTTTTAGCAGTAAAGCATTTTCTAATTAAGGTATTACATTGGTTTTTTAGACATAATGCTATTGCACACTTAATGGACTATAATATAGTATAAATTTGCTTTATTGGGATATTCGATTTATTATGATGGTCTGGAACCGAACTCAGGGAACAGTGAGGAAGTCCAGTCCAAGAACAGAGTGTGAGGAGTGGAAAGGAAGGGCCCAGAAATTGGCCAGAGGTCTGGAGCGGTGTTCCTAAGTGGTAATAGGGGTGTCTCCTATCATGAAAGAAAGCCAGAGAGCGATTAGAGGGTCTTAGTAATTTCTGGAAGAATGGTCCCACAGCAAAGGAGGCAGAGTTTATCTGCAGATTCACAGGACACACAAAGTTGATCAGGGAAGTCAACACCTGCCCCCTTCCACAATCATAGGTCAAGTCCACAGTGGTCTGGGCTTCTCCAGTTGGCACTAGTCTGTCCCATCCTCTTGTATTTCAACAAATTGGGCAGGTAAAGAAATACAACCCACCAGCAACTGACCAATCCACTGGCTTAGGTTAGGCTGCCATGACAAAGTACCATAGACTGGGTGGCTTATCAATAACAGAAAGCTGTTTCTCATTTCTAGCGGCTGGAAGTCCAAGATCAGGATGCCAGCACAGCCGTGTTCTGGTGAGATCTCTCTTCTGGGCTACAGACTGCCAACTTCCTTGGCCCTCACACAGTCTCTGGGACCCCTTCCATAAGGGCAATAGTCCTATTCATGAGAGCTCCACCCTCATGATCTAGTCACCCTCAAAGGCCCCGCCTCCAAATATCATCACATTGAGGGTTTCAACATATGAATCTGGGGGAGGAGTAAACATTCATTTCACAACACCGCTTTATTTGACTCTGGGTAGAACATGAAAACTCAGAACTAAGAAAGCAAGCAAGCTGTTGAATAATGAAAATGAATTAGCCCAACTCTTTCAAAACGAAAAGGCGGAGAGAGAGAGACAAAGAGATATCTGAGTTCCGAAGTGGCTAAGATCCAGAGTAAATAGTCAGCTTCACAAAATTACCCCTTTCAGTTTTAATCTTTTATACTTTAATCATCTCCAGTCACGGACACAGTTCTTACCATGAGGACAAGGGCTCGGAAAGAACACAAGGATAATGAAGGTGAAATACTATTATATTTAATACTATAATATCATTAATGCAACCGCAGTGAGAGATCAAGGACTTTTCAAATTAATTATTTCTTGTTCCAACACACACCATGAAATGGGCTTTCTAAATCAGAATGACACATCCCAACCTTTTCTTTATTAAGATAATTCTATTTTATTTCTTGGATCTTGGCAGCCTGGGCAGGTTTTATAAATATTTAAGAGAAAAATTAGGTGGGAAAATGCTGGATAATGCATGAATAGCAACCAGCTGAGAACTCACAGTAGAATATTCCTGCCTTTAGTAAATTCTGCAAATCTGGACAGTCTTTTCCCTTTGTGGAAAGATTTGCAGTCCCTGTGAGTATGCTGAGAGTCTGTTTGTCCTCAATTTATATTTTTCCATTTTACTGCCAGAGTAAAGAGGGAAAGTCACTGCTTGAAATTTGTTCATTAAGACTAAATTGAGGCTTTACAGTCAACCATAAAAATTAGGCAACATATTGATAACTTGCCTATTAATGGTCTCTCCTAGGTGGACCGCCAATTGCTTCAATGACTGATCATCTGCAGAAACCACTTTCACCCCTCATCTTGGTCTCCAAAGAAACCTCAGTGTCACAAAGACCTTGATACTTGGAAATATTTGAGGAGCTCATTACTGGTCCACTGAGAGCCATTTGTGTGGTGTGGCTGAGGGCTGTGTCACAATGAGGGTGACAGCTGCTTCTGTGACTGTGTGGAGCATTTTATAGGAACACAGTCGCTGATTTCCAGGAAGGGACCATGAACCTCCCCCACACCGAGGTATTTCCGGTCCTTGTGCAGTTGGACAGCTTCTTCAACGCAAACGTTTTCCTGTGAAATGCCTCCCCAGTTGATGCTTCAGAGTTGACTAATTGCCAGCATAATCGCTTCTAACCATTTACCTTCTGAAAGCATCACTCTTGACTCGATCATTTAATTCTCGCAACACCTTCGACTGACGGGAAAGTACGCTATTTTACTTGCAAAGCTGATTGCAAATTATTTTCTGATTGCAGATTTATTTTGTTTGTGACAAAATGTTTCCCGCTAATTGCCAAAATAATCTAGTAGGGACTTACAGTTGAACACCTAATTTATTAACCCATTGTAGTTTCTCCCTAATCCTTGTTTTTAGCCTTTTATTTATTTTAAACACCTATTTACAGGATCATTAATCCTCATCAATATTGTCTGAAATCCTTGAGCAACTACCAGGGCTGTTTCTACAAAGAAAACCATACAGTCAATGAAACTCAACACTCAGAAATCTGCCCTGCTTGCCAAGCTTTCCTTTGAGGGTGGGGGAGTCAAGGATAGGATAAGGAAAGCCCTCTCAGCTTGAGCCATGATGGGAAAAGAAAGCAACACAAGTGAATCTTGTTGGTCTGTAAAGATATATCCATTCTTCATTCATGCCTGGACAGTCAGAAAATTAACAGTTGCCAGATTCTTTTTTGAATAGTCACAGGTAGACAAAACAGTAAGACAAATGTCTCAACAAAATCAGAATAGCATTCTTTTAAGATGTGTTGCCCTAATGTTAAAGCAGGATGAACTCATCAGACCAAAAAACACTAGTGACAGAAGTGACCAGGTACAGCTCACTCATGATACAAGTGAAGAAACTGAGGCACAGAGCAGTCAAGCAATCTGATCTGAGATCCTAAGCAAATTAAGGCTGAGTTGGGACTGGTAATTGGAAGCCCGCTGCAGCTCCAATATTTGGATTTAGCTTGCATACTCAAGATTTCCTCAGTTATTTTGCATTGGCAGTGGAAGGAAATAGTATTGCACATCAATGTTCATTTTTCTAGGGGCTTGTGCAGAATTACAGAAGATAACTGACTTGTCCAAAACACCCTGGAGAGGAGAATTTTATTTCTTTAAATGCTACTGAAGGTTAAAGCACATCACATCTGAACTCAAAGACCTATCTTGGCAATGTCTTTTATTTATTTACTTGACTGTGATAGGTCTTAACTGCAGCATGTAGGATCTTCAATCTTCATTTCAGCATGTGGGATCTAGTCCCTTAACCAGGGATCAAACCTGGGCCCCCTGCATTGGGAATACAGAGTCTTAGCCACTGGACCACAAGGGAAGTCCCTATCTTGGCAGTGCCTGGACAAATTTCAGTCCATGCCAAGCCTCAGAAAGCCTTCTAAACATTTATTGTTGTTGTTAGTCGTTAAGTTGTGTCCAGCTCTTTGCAATCCCGTGGACTGCAGCACACCAGGCTCCTGTCGTTCACTATCTCCTGGAGTTTGCTCAAAGTCACGTTCACTGAGTCAGTGATGCTATCTAACCATCTCATCCTTTGCCACCCTCTTCTCCTTTTGCCTTCAATCTTTCCCAGCATCAGAGTCTTTTCCAATGAGTCAGCTCTTTGCATCAGGTGGCCAAAGTATTGGAGCTTCTCAACACTGCCCCTCTCCCTACTCAAAACCCAGCAGAGAGAAGGAACTCAAGCTTTTGGCTGAATAAACAAATGTAGGACAATTTTTCTGAGCTATGCTAGGAGGCAGAAATGCCTGCTGTTTAGTCACTCAGTTATGTCTGACTCTTTGTGACCCCATGGACTGCAGCCCACCAGGCTCCTCTGTCCGTAGGATTTTCCATAGGATTCTCCAGGCAAGAATATTGGAGTGGGCTGCCATTTCTTTCTCCAAGTAATGCCTAAGAAAGGACTTTTATCTGACACTCATTTTCCCAGGTCTGCCTGGCCAAAGTTCTTGTCAAGTTGACCTTAATTCATCTACCTTCTTGGATATGCTTCAAGCTTAGGTATATTAACTCTCCCTTCATGATGGGTTCTTGTGCTCATTGCAAACCCCTTTTCTGGATCTGGCAGGGAATTGCCTATAATTACCCTTAATGTACTCCTGGAGCAAAGATATGCATGTTAAGAGCCAAAATAGAAGGTTAACTACAAACTGTGCAGTAATGCAATTACTTCCCAATTATCGCTTTCAACGCTTAAGGAATGAATAGGAGACATTAAGCCCAATTTTGAAGCAGAATCCCTTGTTACTGAAGGTGGGGGTAGAGGTAGGAAGGGGCAGAAGCAGGGAAAGAATAAGTAAGGCTGCTATGGGTAATGAATCTCAGGGAATACTGGTGACACCTTACTGGAATTATTCCTATTGGCATTGGATTTCTTTCAGAATCTTGCAGATTCTTCTGGTTGCTGTACCCTCCAGAATGTGGATTGGGTTAGCAGAGCCTCCGTAGCTATTTGACTAAGATTCTCTGCACATTAATGACCTAGTGCAGAAGTTTCTGTCTATAGGGGTGCATTACCCAAGAAGTGCATATCTGGGGGTTAGCTTTCTGAGACAAGCAGTTCAACAGACATTAGTTAGTCATTAATTTTTGGCTGGGAAAAAACAAAGTACATATCCTGGCTCTCCAGGTAGAGTTATACCACAAAATAGGGGTCCTGCAAAACAGGAAAGGACACCTGAAAAAGGTGTTTAGTCAAGGCAGCCTAATTTTAAACCTAAGAAGAAGGACCCTGGTGCAAAGAGAAATGGGGGCAAGCATTTCAGAACTAAGTCCATCCAGAGAATAATAGCATTCCTCTTTGGCTAGAGCATGGTACAGGGACTTGGAGATGACTTAAATGTACAACAAAAGATGGAGAATTAAGGCCATTTGTGCACCAGCTTCACCAGCATCCACATCCCACTGATGTCATATGTGACGTCAGCTACTCCAATCAATCAGGATTTTACTGTTGGCCACTGCAGCAAGTGAATCAGTATTCAAGACATAACCTTTACTTCTTAAATTTCCTCTTGTTCTTTTTTTATCTACTTAACAGAGATGATTTGTAATCTAAACTTATCTTCTGTGATCGTATTGGCTGCTATGGTTATCTATTGCCATGCCATTAAAACATCAAAAAACCTAGTGACTTCAGATAGCAACTTAGCATTGTTTCTCATGGTTCTACAGGGACACCCAGCAGGGTCGAGCAGGTGTCTTGCGTGGATGGCAGCTGAGAGTGCAGTCATCTGAAAGCTCACCAAAGTCCAATGTCGAAGGTGGCTCATTCACCGGCATGGCTGTTGCTTAGGAGTTTAGTTGGGGCTATTAATCAAGGTACTTACATGTGGTCTGGTCATTTACCTGGGCCTTAGCACAGCCTGGCAGCTGAGTTCTGAGAGAAAATAACATCCCAAGGAAGAGTGTTCCAAAAGACCCAGGTAGAAGCCACAAGGCACCCGATGACCTAGTGTTTGAAACCGCAGAACATCACTTCAATACATTCTATTGATCAAATGAATCACTGAGGCCAGCCCAGATTCAAGAGGAGGAAACATAGGCTCCAGCTCTTCTTTTTTTGACCACATGACATGTGGAATCTTAGTTCCCCAACCAGGGATTGAACCTGCGCCCCAGGCAGTGAAAGTGTGGAGTCCTAACCACTGGACCCCCAGAGAAGTTCCTAGACTCCAGCTCTTGGTGTCAGAATCACCACTTACTTACAGGGAGGGAAAGAACTGATGATGGTCATCTTCAGAGACTACCTACCAAATGAGCAAGAATCCCAACTTCACTTTATCTGAAAATCTGATATAAACTCCTTCTTTCCTCAGAGCTATCAGTGAGAAGAATCAGCAACAATGTAGGACCAAGTGAAAAGTCCAATGGCACATTGTTAGGCTGCTGCTGCTGCTGCTAAGTCACTTCAGTCGTGTCCGACTCTGTGTGACCCCATGGACGGCAGCCCACCAGGCTACCCCATCGCTGGGATTCTCCAAGCAAGAACACTGGAGTGGGTATTGTTAGGCTAAAGTTTCTCAAATCAATTTTAATCCTTTATTAGATAGAATTAGGCTCACCTCTGAGTCACAGAAAACCCCAAAATGACAGTGGCTTTAAAATGATAGTAGTTGTGATTACTCATGTATATCTGTCCAAGGTATAAAACAATTTACAGACTTAGCTAGGCTCCACAAAGTCCCCAAGGCCCTGGATCCATCTAGTTCAACACTCAGCCATCCTTAGGACTTGGTTCTTAACCTAAAAGTCCAAGATTGCCTGGCATTGTGCCAAGCAGCAAGACGGAAGTGGGGATGAAGGAAAGAAGGAGCCAAGAGCTAACACCAGTTTCTCTTAAAGCAAGTTCCTGGACTTTGCCACGCAGCACCTCTGCTTACACCCCACTGGCCAGAGCCTAGTCACATGGTCAGACCCACCTACAAAGGGAAGCTTTATTCTGGGCCTCCATTTCCCCTTCACCAATTCGAGATTTAGATTCAAAGGAATCATCAAATACTGGCTATGGAGGGGATCCACTAGCACTCACAGGGTAAATCCAGCCCTTTCTGAGTAATCACAGAATTCACACCTGTGATCTTCCCTCTAAGTAAGACACTCTTACAACTCCTGGAGAGAGTGGCTGTCACTTCCTCAAGAATCTTGCTCTTCCTGTATCCCCATCCAAGACGTTTTGGCAGGACTTTACTATCTAGTCTCTATTAAGTATGTCACAGGCATTTTGTTTCCAATCATAAAATTATATTGTAATATTCAACATACACTTTCAAGTAGTTCTCCTCTCTCAGATGTTCTCTTTAATCTGCCACAGTCCTCAATATGCTGGCTTTCCTGATGGAGACTCATTCCTTCAGGACAAATACAGCAATAGACTTCATTCTGAGTGCCAAGGTTGACTGGAAGCAGTTGGCTGGAGGAGCACATCTGGGCTTAAACAGGTGCCTGGGATTCCTGTGTTGTGTCCAGTCCCTCCTACTGAGAGGGTTTTCATCCCGAGTCCCCATTAAGGAGGCTGGGGCTCTAACATTCTACTTCAGCTGTCAACTTCCCCCCCAGGTTGTATCAACCAAGTCTTATAGGCATTGTGCTTCAGACTTCTGCCCACTTCCTCTGAAGCCCCAGAGGCAGTCAGCCCCATGCAAGTCAGTTTCCCAGTCTCTAACCTGCCTGATCTCCAAGCTTCTTCCTCTTCATTTCCTTCTGAGAAATTGAGGTCTCAGCACACTTGATACTCAACACCCAGGACTGATGAAGGGCTAGGATCTATGGATAAAAATTATAAATGTCTGCATGCATGTTCGGTTGCTCAGAGTCATGTCCGACTCTTTGCAAATCCATGGACTGTAGCCCTCCAGGCTCCGCTGTCCATGGAATTTCTCAGACAAGAATATCGGAGTGGGTTGCCATGCCCTCTTCCAGGAGATCTTCCTGACCCAGGGATCGAACCCACATCTGCCTGCATCTCTTGCATTGCAGGCAGATCCTTTACCCAGTGTGCCACCTGGGAAGCCCATAATGATGAATAATAACAATTAAAACAGAAATCCTGAAAAGGGAGTTGGTTGAAATGTCTGTTGGCTGAGATGTCTCGAATCCCACTGTGGGGAAGACTGATATGGATGGGCACAGGGTGATTACTCAAACAGCTCAGCCATCGACAAACCAGAAATGAACACAAACTGGTCCAAGTGAGAACCTGGGGAAATGGTATCAATCATTAGGGGGCAGAAATAGCAGACGAAACCTGTAGGTTAGGAGTTAGATGAGCCCCACATCGAAGTGGGGGTGAGAAGTGAAGGCGAGAAAAAGAAGAGAGTCCAGGATGCCTAATGTGAACAGGGCTGGAAGACCAAAACGCCATCTCACTGGGCACGGGACACAAGATAAGGGGAGAGCCTCGCCAAAGGGTCCACTGTCAGGACAGATGCTGCAGACGGATGAAAAAATACTCCTTTGGGGCTGACTTGAGAGGGGGAGGAAAAGAGCTTATTCCAAGCAGGTCTTGACTCATGTCGAAGAGACGAGACGGCCAGCAGGCGCTTCAGATGGAAAGCTCCCCGGGCAGCATCGAGCGCTTTTCCAAAGGCAGCCCTTGGAAGCCACGGCCGCGATGTAACAAAGCCAGCCGGGCCCCAGATAAGGCTTTTGTAAGGCCAGTTGCTCCATTTTGTTTCACATAGTTTATTGCTCAGTACATATCGATAATACGATTGTCAGCCCAGCAGACATTTTCCATTTTAATAGTACACACGAGATACCACATTATTGATCCTCGACCACTAAATAAAAACTCGTTTGTCAGGGGAGCACGGAATGGCTTTTAATGGACACAGCCAAACACCTGCTACTAGTTAGGGAAGAAAAATAACCATCCTGCCTGTCACAAGGACATTTGGAAGCAGCATTGAAATGTTCCGTTTTAGGGATTAGCAGGGCTCTCGAAAACCAGGGGGTGCTTTCCTGAAAGGTCCAAAGGCTGACTATCTCAGTAATGATAGGAAACACTGCCTTTGACCAGGCATCTATTATGTGCCAAGCATTTTTCCTTTCTGTCCTATATCCTCACGGCAACACTGCAGATGCACGTGTTGCCACGTTACATAGGATGCTCTGGGAAGCAAGGCACAGAATTCACCAGCAAATGGAACCAGTCATCACGGGTGCATGTTTCTCGCTAAGCAGAAGTCTGATGGTAGATGTTCCCAGGGTTGGCACTGCTCGTTAATTACAGGGCTCTCCTGTCCTATTTTCCCATAAGGCAGCTGCCTAGCAAGCAGTGCCTGCCGCTCTCAGATGAGGGAACTGGAGGGTCCATGAGTAACACAAATGACTCAGCAGATACTCCACAACTAAGAAGGAGCAAAGAAGTGGGGATCTCTATCTGCTTGGTTTTAAGGTTAGTTTTCTTGCCATGCAAGATGCTGTTGCTTTATCATCTACACCAAGTTATGGGCTGAATCATGTCCCCGCCCCTCCCCCAAATTCATATGTTGAAGTTCAACCCCTAGTACCTTAGATGAGACTGCATTTGGCAATAGAATCTTTAAAGTGGTAATTAAGTTAAAATAAGGTCACTGAAGTGGATCCTAATCCAATATGACTGGTGTCTTTATAAGAAGAGAAGATTAGGACACACACACCCATACAGGCCAGACCACATGAGGACAGAAGGAGAAGACAGCCGTCTACAAGCCAAGCAGAGAGACCTCAGAAGAAACTCTTTGCAACTCCATACAGTCCATGGAATTCTCCAGGCCAGAACACTGGAGTGGGTAACTGTTCCCTTCTCCAGGGGATCTTCCCAACCCAGGGATCAAACCCAGGTCTCCTGCATTGCAGACAGATTTCTTTACCAGCTGAGCCAGCAGGGAAGTCCAAGAATACTAGAGTGGGTAGCCTACCCTTTCTCCAGGGGATTTTCCCAAACCAGGAATCAAACCAGGGTCTCCTGCATTGCAGGCAGATTCTTTACCAGCTGAGCTACCAGGAAAGACCATAGTATCTCAGATGAGACTGTATTTGGCAGTAGAATCTTTAAAGAAACTTTAAAGTAATTAAGTTAAAATGAGGTCACTGGAGTGGATCATAATCCAATATGACTGGTGTCTTTATAAGAAGAGGAGATTAGGACACAGACCCATGTAGAGGTCAGACCACGTGAGGATACAAAGAGAAGGTGTCTATCTACAAGCCAAGGAGAGAGACTGCAGAAGAAACCAACCCCAAGGACCCCTCCATCTCATATTTCCAGCCTACAGAATCAGGAGAAAATAAACTTCTATTTATCTGCTAAATCTCTCTTCTCTTCAGGAATTTCCCCTTTCCAATGAATGTGTGTGGGGTTTTTTTTCCTCCTCAGTCACTAATTATTTTTTAATAGTGGGTGTATGTCTAACTTTTGAAGAAACTACCCAACTATTTTCCGAAGTGTCTACATCATGTACATCCCCACCAGCCGGGCATGACAATCAGTTTCTCATCAGTACTTGGTGTGGTCAAACTTTTATTATTGTAGCCATTTGAACAGGTATGCAGGGCATCTCACCCAGGTTATAATTTGAATATCCTTAACAACAAATGATGTTGAGCATCTCTTCATGTGTTTATTTGCCATCCACACCTCTTCTATGATCAAATGTCTATTCTCGACACAGGTTCATGATCAGATATATTTTCTCCAGTCTGTGACTTATCTCTTCATTCTTTTAATGGTATTTTTGAAAGACCAAAAGTCTTTAATTTCAATGAAATTCAAGGCAGCAGTTTTTTTCCTTAAAAAATTGTCCTAATATCATTGCATCTAAGAACTCACTGCATAACCCAAGGTCAGCTCTGACACGGCCCTTCACTACCTTCCAAGCTGGTAAGCATCTTCCCAAAATCTAGGCATGAGACTTAAATAACCTTTTGAGCTCAGATAGGAACACAATGTCTGATGCTCTTGCGCTGGTCCAGGTGATGGAGGCAGAGGCCACAGCCTCTGGGTGGAGGTACGAAAGGAAGAGTTAAGGAACTATGTGAAATGAATGGTGCCTGCAAGGCCTGACTAATGGCAACACAAACTGGCCCCCAAAAGAAGAAAGCCCACAGGACAGAGGTGGGTCAGTCCTCCTGGGACCAGACGGCTGCTGTCACTGGAAAGAGGCATTCCTCCCAGGGGTGCAGAGTCCGGGGCTTCTTGATGCAGTTGGTTTGGGGAAGGATACTCAGAACAATGGGAATCTTTCTCTCTCTCGCTCGCTGTCCTCTTTTGTTTAACCTGTATCTATCTCTGCCCATGCAGAAAATAAAATTCCTGCCCTAGCTTATAATCTACACAGAAGGATGCATTAACTGAGGGGCCACATCCGGCCCCCTCCCCACCTTCTTCTAGCTCTTCCCCATGGAAGGTCTGATCATCTAAGCAGATTTTTCAGGGGAAAGCATCCACCCCCATGAACACTGAGGCAGAAGGGCCCAGAGCCACTTCAGACCAGGGAAGAGGACCCATGGAGGCACGTCCTGGTTGAGAAACTGACCTTCAATTCACCCATCTCACAGGGATGTGCTGGCATTGCTTCGTATCCATTTTTTTGCACCAGCTGAGCAGGCAGGCATTTGGCCAGACTCACCAAAATGTGCACATAGAGAAGCCGTGCCAAAACAGAGCAGAAACCTGAGTCTGTCTGGCAAAGGCAGGCTTCTTGTGTCTCATAAAATCTTCAGGCCACGCAGATGGCATCAGCAGCAGCACGTCTTCGTGTGGGGGAGTGGGGGAGCAGAAGCAGGGAGGAGGGATTGCAGGGCTGGGAAGCTCAAGACCCCATCTGGGAGCTCACTCTGCTGTGTCCACTTTTAGGTAAGTGGACACATCATCTTTGCCATTGAAGAAACAGCATGTCTTCAGTCTGTTGGCATCTTTCCATCGATCGTGTCACCTCCTCCACTGTAACAATGACACAGGGACAGAGGCTACCAGTGTCTGGGCTTGTTTCCACTCGCATGCAGCTCATCAGCAGGCATAGATCGCAGGGTATAGATTCCTCCCACTTGGAGGCCACTAATTCATATGAGCAAGGCCTTGGTCCACAGAGAGGATACACTTGCAAAAGTAGGGATCTGTCTGTGAAACTGTCACGGTCTTGATCAGTTTCTTAAAGAGTGCTCCCCAGAACAGCAGCATCGGTATCACCTTTTCGTTGATCAGTCGCTAAGTCGTGTCTGATTCTTTGTGACCCCATGGACTGCAGCACACCAGGCTTTCCTGTCCTTCAGTATCTCCTGGAGTTTGCTCAAACTCATGTCCAATGAGTCAGCGATGCCGTCCAACCATCTTATCCTGTCATCCCCTTCTCCTCCTGCCTTGAATCTTTCCCAGCATCAGGTTCTTTTCCAATGAGTCAGCTCTTTGCATCAGGTGGGCAAAGAATTGGAGCTTCAGCATCAGTCCTTCGAATGAGTATTCAGGACCGATCTTTAGGATTGACTGGTTGGATCCGCTCGCAGTCTAAGGGACTCTCAAGAGTCTTCTCCAACACCACAGTTCAAAAGCATCAAGTCTTAGGCACTCAGCCTTCTTTATGGTCCATCTCTCACATCCATAAGTGACAACTGGAAAAACCCTAGCTATACAGACTTTGTTGACAAAGTGATATCTCTGCTTTTTAATACACTGTATAGGCTTGTCATAGAGAAGGAAATGGCAACCCACTCCAGTGTTCTTGCCTGGAGAGTCCCAGGGATGGAGGAGCGTGGTGGGCTGCCGTCTATGGAGCTGCACAGAGTCGGACATGCCTGAAGTGACTTAGCAGCAGCAGCAGCAGGTTGGTCATAGCTTTTCTTCCAAGGAGCAAGTGTTTTTTTAATTTCCTGGCTGAAGTCACTGTCTGCAGTAATTTTGGAGCCCAAGAAAATAAAATCTGCCCCTGTTTCCATTTCCATCTGCCATGAAGTGATGGGACCAGATGCCATGATCTTAGTTTTCTGAATGTCAGTAATACCTGGGAACATGTAAAAAACTGAAAATTCTTGAGTCCCACCCAGAACAACTGAATCAGAAACTCTGGGGCTGGGGCCTGGCAATCAGTGTTTAAACAAGCCCTCCAGGCCATTCTGATGTGTGAGAAACACTTGTCTGTATATTGAGGTAGAAGCCTGTCTTTATGTTCCCTTTCAGCCTGTGAATGAGGAGTCATGACTATTCAAGCTGGAGAGAGAGAAGCAGGGTCCCTGGAACTCTGGTCAGTCCATCAGAGCCTGCAAAAGGTTTTTCTGGAATTGACCTGCAAACACCGATCATTTTATTCTAGCACTAAGGTCAGAAAAACAATCTTAGAAGTCCCCATGGGCCACCAACACACATCCCTTGGTGGAGCCTGGACCTCCCAAATTCCTAACCAGCCAGCACATCAGGAGAGCTGAATGATGTCCAGGGAGAAGAATCACCCATCAGCCTTCAGTCTGAAATTTTATAGCTGGAGAAAATTAAATGAAAATGCACAGAGGCTGCTCAGAAAGGGGAGAGATGTACAGCGTTTCGTAGTTTATCCAGACACAGTAAGAGCTAGTTTTTACCGAGCGCCCACTCGATGTGAGCACCAAGCCTCCCACATTCTCTCCTGGTGTCCCTACAACAGCTTAACAAGCATCATCTTTCATCACCCCCACTGTACACATAAAGTCACCAAGGCAGAGCAAGGTTAAAGGACTTGTCCAAAGTCACACAAATGAATATGCAGAAACCAAAACTGGAGCTAAGCTGTGTCTGACAGCAAAGTCTACATTTCTTACAGCTCTTTTTAAAAAAAAGATGAAATATACATATATATTTGAGTGTGTGTACAGGTGGTATGTGGGATTGGTTATAGATCACAGTTCATCACAAATGACTCCTGCGGTTGCTTCTTTATAATCTGCAAGTTAGACACAGCTATGCCTCAACTGAGACAGAGCATAAATCTGATTGGTTCAGACCAGGTAGACCACATGACTAACTCCGGGTCATGGGCAAGTAGTGCCAGGATTTATTTAGGTGAGATAGGTAAGCATCCCTCACATACAAGCATGCACAGCACAAGGGCAAGCTCTAGCAAAGGAGACCACCCATCTCCTTTATTAAGTCATTTCAAGTATGATGACTTTCAGCCTGCAACTAGAGAAGAAAGTGCTGCCCTTCCATGCAATTCTGGGCTCTTGACAGTGATGAAATGTTCAACCCGTGAGCAATTATTTAAATATTCGGCAGTTTACATGCATGACTGGATCAGCACTGTGATCAGAATCACGGGAACATGGAATTTTAGGATGGAATGGACCTTAGAGGCCATAGAATGCAATACCTTGATTTCTGCAGATGAAGAAATGGAGGTCCAGAGAGGTCTTGTTCTTTTGCTAAAGCCTTTGGGAGAGGATCCCAATCACCCTGACTCCTGGTCTTGTATCATTTTAGAGAACAGGACAGGGAAAGCTGAAAACTTGCTGCTAGATCAGGGTTTGATTTTGTGCAATTATCATAATAGAATGCAAACACAGGGTTGCCAAATAGATACCCAAATCACAAGATAGACAGCCATGACTCTATTCTCAGGAATTTATGAAATATCCCAAGGGTGGAATCATATAACTATGAAGCCACATAATAATTAATTTTTACAAAACACATATTGATGGAACCTATGATAATTAATTTTTTACAAACTCTTAGTTACCCGGAATATATAACAAAAATAAACAATTTATATGTATTTTCAATTCACAAAAACTTGTGTCTTCATATCTTAATAACTTGTTCCTTTTCATTCTAGTCTTGCAACTTTTGGTTCCTGTGTATTAGATAGAATACCTGTTGAAACTTACCTGATCTCACCATGACAAGGAAGAAGAGAAAAAATAAAGCTGATCATTGTTCAGTGTTTCTTAGCTCATATACACACAAAATCTTCATCAGAGGGGTTGTGTGTATGTTCAAACATAGACGCATGGACTTGCTTAAGTTAATGAAGACAAGAATGTTGATTTATTTCAGCAGATGTACATCAACTTCATTTTAAAAGGTATCACAAAGAGTTTAAAAATAAGAATACACTGTGTTGTTCAGAGTATAGTTGAGCAGACATGCTCACAGGCTAATGGAAATCCAAACTGACATACCCACTTCATACTACTACTGAAATGAAATTAATCAAAGAAGACCTGTTGGAAGAAGTGGGCTTTAAGCCAGGACTCAAAGAAGGTTATGGGCTTGGAAGAGAGGTGGAGTGCAAAAGGTCAAAAAGGAGAGAAGCAGAGACCAAAAGGAGATTGCTACATTCCTTGGCTCATGGCCCCTTCCCGCATTTTCCAAGTCAGTACTGCAGGAGCTTCGGAGCCCTCTCTGACTCTGACCTTCTGCCTCCCTCTTCCATCTTCTAAGGAACCTCAGAATTACACTGCACTCATCTATGTAATCCAAAATGATCTCCCCCATTTTAAGAGCCCTAATGTAACCACATCTGGAGCTGTTTTGTCATGGAAGGTAACTTCTCCAGGTTTGGGACATCAGGACATGGACATCTTTGGGAAACTATGATTCTACCTCCCACTTTTTTTTTGGGGGGCTCTGACAGGTCTTAGTTGGCACATAGGATCTTTTTTGCATCATGTGGGATCTTTGTTGCATCACATGGACTCTCTAGTTGCAGCACACGGGCTTGGAGCACGTGGCTTAGTTGCTCTGCAGCATGTGGGATCTTAGTTCCCTGACCAGGGATCAAACTGGCATCTCCTGCATTGTAAGGTGGATTCTTAAAAACTGAATCACCAGGGAAGTCCGCCTCCCACAGTTCTTAATCTACTACTACTACTAAGTCACTTCAGTCGTGTCCGACTCTGTGCAACCCCAGAGACGGCAGCCCACCAGGCTCCACCGTCCCTGGGATTCTCCAGGCAAGAACACTGGAGTGGGTTGCCATTTCCTTCTCCAATGCATGAAAGAGAAAAGTGAAAGAGAAGTCGCTCAGTTGTGTCTGACTCTTAGCAACCCCATGGACTGCAGCCTGCCAGGCTCCCCTGTCCTTGGGATTTTCCAGGCAAGAGTACTGAAGTGGGTTGCCATTGCTTTCTCCGAGTTCTTAATCTACCATGCCTCTATTTCCTCAAGAAATATTTCAAGAACCTTGAAACTCAGTTGTCCTATGGGTTTAGTAATGTGGTATCTACTTTATCGGTTTGCTGTGAAAATTAAATGACTTAACACCTCTAAAGTGCTTAGAACAGTGCCTGGCACACGACTATGTGTCTATTTCTATCTGCCCATCTCAACAAAAATAGGTAGGACTCTTTCCTTTACCCCTGGATTCCTTAAGACGGTGGTTTTCAAATTTTCTTGGCCATTACTCCCAGTAAAAAGTACACTTTATATCCTGACCCAGGACACCCAAATATTTATACATTTACTTATCTGAAAAACAAAAAAAGTTTCACAAACAAAACTTAATTCCACTCAGTGTAACGGACTCTGATATATTCCTTTTCATTCCATTTCATTTTCATGCAATGAAATAAGCTGGAGGAGGCCTCATTAAGACAAACCCTGGCATCCAAATTCAACATCTTTTCTCTTTCCACCTGGTGCAGCTGACAACTGGCGGAAGCTGTGTGAGGCTGCAGGAACCCCAGTGCTTCTCCCAGTGGTCCTGCTAGGCGAAGACACATTTGATGAACTGAAAGAAGGAGAGCCTGGAAAGCAAGATCCACAACGAATGCTTCAGATTCCACCTTTGTGTGTCTGCATCCCAAATCGTGCAATCGTTGACTGGCTTTTAGAAAACTGACAAGCTTTAATTTGTCAACCTTCTCATATTAACGCTGAAGAGCACCTAATTGCCCTGTCCTCTTTATTCACACCGCATGACTGGCGAGGCGCCGCTGGCTCATTGAGTCGACAAGGTTTCAGTGACAGCTTCTCTTGTCCATGCAGAAGCAAATCTGGAGAAGCTGTCATTCGATGTGACAAACTGATGAGACAGCGCCGTCAATCTCCCAGATGGGCGAGGGACCGCAGTGACTGGCAACAACCTAAGGGTCACTGTGAATCTGATCGTGACTGTGTTCAGCAGCTGACAGCTGATGATGCATTCCTCCGATGCTTCAAAGCCTACATATTTTTCACCTCCACTGGCCTGAGCAGCAGGTAAAAGTGACTGACACAGGTATGAATCTCACCTGGGCTGTGACAAGCTCTACCGAGGCTTGTGAACTGTCTTCCTGCTGCCACCAACAAAGTGGCCAGCCTGGTTGCCACCTGGCCCCCCATCCTCGCCTCCGGCTCCCAGGTCACTTGATGAGATTGTGAGTTTCCCTGACTTACAGATGCCTGGGATGTTAGGCCTGAGGGGACTTAGACACCCAACCCAGCTCCACAGAGGGGCGGTAACACCCAAGGACACTCAAGAGTTCGCGCACAGATTTAATTAATCATAATCAAAGATGTGGGTCTCACTTGCAGTTACATTATGTCAACAGACACACAACACATAGCTAGTCACCCATTTCCAATCCTATTTGCCCACTAGAATCCTCTAAGAGTCACTCCTGGATCCAATCCCCAGACACTCTGATTCTATTGACGTGGGACGGGGTCTGGCTTTCAATACCATAATAGCTTCCAGAGAATTTGGTTATATAGCCAGAGTTAAGAAGCCCCTAGAACCTCACTACCTGGGTTCAAATCCAGATGCTGTCACTTACCAACTGTGTAACCTTGGGTAAGTTACTTAATTTTTCGGGACCTTAGTTTCCTCATCTGTAAAAATGGGAATGATGATAATACCTCCTAGGGTTGTTTCAAGGCCAAGTGAATTGTTAGATATAAGATCCTTGTACTTTACCTGATGGAGAGGACCTGATCAATAGATGTTAGGTACTTTTCCGATGGCTCAGTGGTAAAGAATCCACCTGCAATTCAGGAGTCACCAGAGACACGGGTTCAATCCCTGGGTCAGGAAGATCCCCTGGAGGAGGAAATGGCAACCCACTCCAGTATTCGTGCCTGAAAAAGCCCATGGACAGAAGAGCCCAGCCAGCTACAGTCCAAAGGGTCACAAAGAGTTGGACATGACTTAGAATGTGGTAACCATACCTACATACATACATCTCTTGTATTTAAGGATTTCCTATATTTAAAAAAGCATAATAGCCAGGACATGGAAGCAACCTAGATCTCCATCAGCAAATGAATGAATGAGAAAGCTGTGGTACATATACACAATGGAGTATTACTCAGCCATTAAAAAGAATACATTTGAATCAGTTCTAATGAGGTGGATGAAACTGGAGCTGATTATACAGAGTGAAGTAAGCCAGAAAGAAAAACACCAATACAGTATACTAACACATATATATGGAATTTAGAAAGATGGTAACGATAACCCTGTATGCGAGACAGCAAAAGAGACACAGATGTATGGAACAGTCTGTTGGACTCTGTGGGAGAGGGCGAGGGTGCGATGATTTGGGAGAATGGCACTGAAACAGGTATAATATCATATATGAAATGAATCGCCAGTCCAGGTTCGATGCAGGATACAGGATGCTTGGGGCTGGTGCACTGGGATGACCCAGAGGGATGGTACGGGGAGGGAGGCAGGAGGGGGGTTCAGGATGGAGAACACGTATACACCCGTAGCAAACTCATGTTCATGTATGGTAAAACCAATACAATATTGTAAACTAATTAACCTCCAATTAAAATAAATAAATTTATATTAAATTTAAAAAATAATAAAAAAGCTCAAAGAGGATTTGACCAAACCATGCAACACTGAGCTGCTCTTTCTGATCTTTTTCTGGTATAGGAAGTGTGACGGAGAGCTAAACAATAACTCAGATGCTTTTGGCCTACACAATGGAAAGCACGCTTTGTTTTGCTTCATTCAATCCTTGCAACATTCGCATCATACATATGAAAACACTAAAGGTCAAAGAGGTTCAATAACTTGTACAAGATCAGGGGATCTTGAGGAGCAGCCAACCCAAGAGTCTGACTCTAATATTTCTAGCTTCAGAGTCTACGCTTTCTCCCCACTCTATCATACTGAGTTTCCAGGGGGATCTGAGTCTGACCTCTAAGAAGATGGTAAATATGCATGAGAGGCAGTGAAAGGAAGGACACTCCAGTTGGATGGGAATCATGGAGATGAGATTGACTCTAGGTCCTTTGCGCCATAACTGTCTGTGATTCTGTGAAGGAGGTGGTACTATACCAGACAACAGGTGGGCTGGCGTAGCTAGAGTAAAGGACCCTCAAGCAAAGAGACGATGAAGCCCATTGGAGAGAAAACCAGTGAAAGGACTTGATGCCACAGACCTGGGAGTCTGAATGATACACTCGAGGGAAATGGATGTGTATCTCTGTGGAAAATCCTTATTAAATTCTGTTAAAATGTGTTGTGCTAAACCATGCAAACAGCAAAAACCACAAGGTGAGAAATTATAAAGAGTGGATGATCCAAATTGCAAGGAAAACAAAAAGACAGTGGGAGAAACTCTAGACCACAATACCAAATGGAATGGGTGGGCTTTGATTACACCCTGATTCAAACAAAATAAAACACAAACACAAATACACACAGACTTAATCATGGAAATGTGGATGCTTACTGGATATTTGGGGATTTAATGAATCCTTCCTTCAAGTACAGTACAGATTAGTAAGCAAATATAAGGAGTTAAGTTATATACCTGAATTATTACGTGACACAAGTAAAGGGTAATAAGAGTTTCAGTGGAAAACCACAAAAGGCTGTGACAGTTCTAAGTACAGAATTTAGTGTCAGAGCAAGAAATGGTGAGCTCCTTTTGACTGAGTATCTTCTGAGCACAATCTGAGCCAGGTCCCACCCTAAGATCTTTCATATCCAGTGATGGCTTTCAAACCATGCTTGGCCAAATCCAGGAGGATTCTTGGGAGCCCTGCCCAGAGCCACATTGCCAGCAGATTAGCCAAGGTCGCTGGAAGGACGTCTTTAACTAGAAGACCTCAGTTCTTTGTCGCTTCAGGGGAGATTTCAACCTGAAAAATATATTTAACTGGAAAGAACCTTGAAACTCCCTAGTCTTTGGGCTTCCTGATTATCTCCTCTCAGCAAGCTGTCCTTAGCTCTTTCAGATGATCAAGTTCACCTTTAAGGGCTTTGCTGAAAATAGAAGAAAGCCTGATTTTCCACAAGCTGACCACAGACACCAGCCAAGTACAGTTCAGCAGAAATCCCTTTCTTAACTCACGCAAAACACACTGAGCTAGATAGTTGCATCTACTTTCCCTTATTGGAAAGGACACTGGAGTGTATAAATGTTATTGCAATAAATCTCATCATTAACAAATGGCAGTCATATATCTGCACACAAATCTGATCATTAAAAAGTGTTTCTCCTATACAGTGGGCCAGTGAGGAAGACATAATTCACAGCCAAAAGTTGCAACCAGATGTATGGATCCTGGAAGGAAGGTTCTGGAATCTTTTCTCCAAATGGAAGGGATCTTCTAGAGAAACTGGAATTTTAGAAACACAAATAGGTCCTTGCAGGGTAGAACTGTTGCTACCAAGCAACACTGTGTCAGGGCAGGTAGGAGGTGGCAGAAGTCCCCACCTACACCCACCAACACTATTGTGAACCCCTCCTTCAGAAACCCAGAGCCCAAGTCGCCAGCCAGAAACCAAGGCAGGGAGACCCTGTCTAGGGGAAGATCTGCTACCTTAGCTAGCCTCTACCTCCCCGTGCCCACCCCTGCTGCCTTCCCCACCTCTTATTCCGTGTCCTTTAAAACATCACCCCCGAAAGGCATTCTTCACAAGGCCCATCACCAAGATTCTCTCCCTTGAAAATACCTGGGTAAAAGCTACATGTAATATATCCCCTTTTGGGAACTTATGTCACTGTTTTCTCTGGACAATGGCCACCCTGCTTTGTCTCTCCAGTCCCCTCGGCTCTTCTGGAAAAGTGCCCTTCCTTCTCATTTTCCCCTACACTGAGCTATCTAGCGAGCAGCCGTTTTGTTCAGTGTGATCAGCTGCACTCTAGGCTGCAGCTGATTGGTCCAAAAGTAAGCACCTGACCTAAACTTAGCCAATCATAGTGTCTTTCCCAGACACTAACTACTAGCTATATTTGACTGGCCCCAGGAGGGATAGTTGATTCAAGTTAGGCCAGTTTTCGAAGAAGGCAATGGCACCCCACTCCAGTACTCTTGCCTGGAAAAGCCCATGGACAGAGGAGCCTGGTGGGCTGCAGTCCATGGGGTCGCTAAGAGTTGGACACGACTGAGCGACTTCACTTTCGTGCATTGGAGAACAAAATGGCAACCCACTTCAGTGTTCTTGCCTGGAGAATCCCAGGGACGGGGGAGCCTGGTGGGCTGCAGTCCATGGGGCCGCACAGAGTCGGACACGACTGAAGCGACTTAGCAGTAGTAGTAGGCCAGTTTTACTCCTTCAGAATTCTGGAAGGAAACTGAGATGTCAGTTTTTTTCTAGTACTTGAAGCTGTAAGATACAAAACTTTAAAATCTCTCATGACTATGTTTTCCACCATGATGACTAGAGAGGGGAAGAAGGCTAGGCTGTGAGAGGAAGAGGGAAAAGAATGAAACAGATACCCAGGAAGGAGCAGAGATGGGGACAAGGTCTGGAAGCTTTTGAGTCCAAGGTAAATAGATTTGGAAGCCCATTCATTGTATGGCCATCCTGAGTGCTGTGAGATACCCTGAGTCCATGTGATGACTTTTGCTTTCCCAAGTGTGGTTTCTCCACTTGGACCAAAGGGGTTCAGAATAATTTACTGCAGTAAAGAAGCCCATTTAGCATTGGCTTTTGAACTGTGGTGTTGGAGAAGACTCTTGAGAGTCCCTTGGACTGCAAGGAGATCCAACCAGTCCATCCTAAAGGAAATCAGCCCTGAATATTCATTGGAAGGACTGATATTGAAGCTGAAACTCCAATCCTTTGGCCACGTGATGTGAAGAACTGACTCATTTGAAAAAACCCTGATGCTGGGAAACATTGAAGGCAGGAGAAGGAGACAACAGAAGATAAGCTGGTTGGAGGGCATCACTGACTCAATGGACATGAGTTTGAGTAAACTCAGGGAGTTGGTGATAGACAGGGAAGCCTGGTGTGCTGCAGTCCATGGGATCGCAAAGAGTCGGACATGACTGAGCAACTGAACTGAACCCAATACTTCAAAACATATTTGACAAACTCAGCCTTTTTTTAAGTTAATTGAATATTCTCCTCTATCATCTTCCCTTAAAGTTTCTAGTGATTTTCATGAAACACCCTTTGAGCAATGCTGTCTTGCAGAGAAAACTCCCCAAAACACAACACTGGCAAAAGTGAGATGTGTCTGTGAAAGTTTATTTCACGAATGTGAATTGGGAACAACAGACTTTGTGAACTATAGTTTTTTTCAGAGGTTACTTGTGGCAGGAGAAGAGCTATTGACTATTTCAATTATCTGGAAATACAATCACTTTCTCTCACTTAAAGGACCAGAGAGTGAGAACAAGAAAAAATTCTGTGAGTTGTGAAGGGCTGCACTAGATAAATGCTTTCCATTAACCAGAAATGTGTCTGTGGTCTGAGCACATTAACTTGCCTCTGGACTGAGATCCAAAAAGGAAATTCTGGCAGAAAGAAGGCAGAGAGACTGTGAAGGGGATGAGATAGAATATATACACCCTATCAATTTACAAACAATGACCTGGAAAAAAATTCTTTGTTCAGGGATATATATACACATATGTATATGCATATATTTGTGTATATATGTACGTACACATGTATACATATGTACATGTGTATTTATATACGTATGTGTGTGTGTGTGTGTGTGTGTGTGTGTGTGTGTCAGTTGCTCAGTCATCTCTGACTCTTTGCGATCCTGTGGACCTTATACAGCCAGGCTCCTCTGTCCATGGAATTCTCTAGGCAAGAATACTGGAGTGGGTAGCCATTCCCTGCTCTAGCGGATCTTCCTGACTCAGGAATCAAACTTGGGTCTCCCACATTGCAGGCAGATTTTTTACCATCTGAGCCACCAGGGAATAGATATAGATAGATACAGAGATAAAGATATAAATATCTATTTCATATATATATATGAAATAGAAGGATACACACACAGAGGGGGGAAATTGGACTTATAAACAGATTGTATAACACACACATGAAAACTTTCCCCTAGGAGTACAGAGGAAAAGTTTACCTGAGAAATCAATTGATTATAGGAAATAGAAGAAATGTTTAGAATGTACCTATTTTATGTAAAATTTTAAAAATTAAGAAACTTCATAAAGCATGTTTTGAATGATGAAATGAAAAATCAGAAATGTAGGCTCAAAAAAAAAAAAAAAGAGGCTGGCAGAGAGGAAGAGTGCCAGGAAGCTAAAAACAGTAATAAAATTAAAATATACATTGGAGGCACTAAAAAGCAAACATCAACAATGGGGAAAAAAATAGATTGATAGTGGAGCTGATTGACTAGGTAAACACAATAAGATTGAGGGGGTGAGAAGCAGCACAGAGAGTTGAATATAATAAGAAGATAAGGCACATGTAGGCTAGAAATCGACTATCTCATTTCTGGATTAGCTATATTCCTAGAGAAAAAAGCAGAATAAGTGGAAGAAAAGCAAAAATCAATGATTTAGTAGGAGGCAATTTTCCTGAGCTTGAAAAAAAAAAATCTGACCATGTAAATCAAAAGGATGCACTGCTTTAAGGAAAGATATGAAAAGAGACAAAGCAAGCATGTTTTAGTGGCATTTTTCAGTATCAGGGTTGAAGGGAAAATGCCACTAATCTAAGCAAAAAAATAAATATAATGACAAGTCACTTACAAAGAACCAAAATAAGGCTGATCCCAGATCCTACCAACACAAATATAAAAAAAGTAAAACAATGTCTATAGAGTGGTAGGGGGAATTCTGTGAGCCAAGAGTCCTTTGCCTAGCCCAGATGCTGTTTATGTATCATGACAAGGGAAAGACAGTCAGAGAGGTAATCCCACTGAAAATTCTGTTGTTAATTCGTTTCTCCTGAAAACCTTAACCAAAGTTATAATCCCTAAACCTACCAAGGTGGTGAGGTGAAGTCGCTCAGTCGTGTCCGACTCTTTGCGACCCCGTGGACTGTAACCTACTAGGCTTCTCTGTCCATGGGATTCTCCAGACAAGAATACTGGAGTGGATTGCCATTTCCTTCTCCAGGGGATCTTCCCGACCCAGGAATCGAACCCAGGTCTCCCACATTGGAGGCAGACGCTTTAACCTCTGAGAGGAATCAAAAATAAGGACTCATCTGAAGTTATAAAATAAAGCATTACCACCATTAACCAGAGATTATTTAAATAATTGACACAAATATGGTACCTAAATGAATGTCCAAGTCTATAGGGATGCTTGAAAGACAAATCATATATGGGGGGAAAAAAGTTAATATGAATAACAGCTGCATTCTACAATGTACCCCAAGTGATATTGACATATGTAAAGAGTTGAGCAGGAAGAGCTATAACACATCATTGACTCATTTCAAAAAGAGTCCAAGATTCTTATATTATTCTTGCATTTAATAATTATAGGAAATGTACAAGCAAAGTTGTTTTTGAAAAGTATAAAATCAACTACTTATTAAAAGTAAATATTGGCCACATTCCATCAGCTATCACAAGAGAAAATAAAAGCAAAGAAAAAAGGATGCATAAGGCAAAATAATGGAATGTGAATGAATGAATGCATGAATAATATGATAAATAAAACCAAACATAGTAGGCTATGATAATAAGCAAAACGGGTTCAATAAGCCAACGAAGAAGTTCAAATCCAATTTAATTAGCATTATTCTGACAGTCCCCAAGAATATGTGCCCAACAAACTTCCAATACACATTTTCTTTCCACATTATATTATAGACCAGAATATATATGTCTAAATTATATCAATTTTTATAATTATCTATTTATTTTGGTACTTAGATATCAAAAATATAGATGCATATATAAAATATATATGATGGGTCACTTTTTAAAATTTTTGGGGGGTATAGTTGACTTACAATTCTGTGTTTCAGGTGTACAGAAAAGTTAATCTATACATATATATACTCTCTTTTTAAAGTTCTTTTCCCATATAGGTGCCATTTGCACGTGTGTGCTAAGTCACTTCGGTCATGTCTGACTCTTTGCAGCCCTATGGACTGTGGCCCACCAGGCTCCTCTGTCCATGGGATTCTCCAGGCAAGGATACTGGAGTGGCTTGCCACGTCCTCCTCCAGGGGATGGTCCAGACCCAGGGACTGAACCCACTTCTCTTAGGTCTCTTGTATTGGCGCACAGCTTCTGGCACCACTGGCGCCACCTGAGAAGCCCACATAGGCCATTACAGAGTATTAAGTAGAGTTCCCTGGGCTATATAGTTGGTCCTCATTGGTTATCTATTTTATATATAGTAGTATATATATGTGGAGAAGGCAATGGCACCCTACTCCAGTACTCTTGCCTGGAAAATCCCATGGATGGAGGAGCCTGGTAGGCTGCAGTCCATGGGGTCTCTAAGAGTCAGACACGACTGAGCGACTTCACTTTGACTTTTCACTTTCATGCATTGGAGAAGGAAATGGCAACCCACTCCAGTATTCTTGCCTGGAGAATCCCAGGGATGGGGGAGCCTGGTGGGCTGCCGTCTATGGGGTCGCACAGAGTCGAACACGACTGAAGCGACTTAGCAGCAGCAGCAGCAGCAGTCTGTATATGTCAATACCAATCTCCCAATTTATGTCTCTGCCACTTAACCCCCAGCAACCGCAAGTTCATTTTCTACTTCTGTAACTCTATTTCTGTTTTGTAGATAAGTTATGATGGGTCACTTTTAAAGACGAAGATCATTCAAATGTCCAGGTAAGCATGACCACATTAAAAATATATATGCATCGCCAGTGTTTATTAATAAACATACAAATATTTAGCTATCAAAAAGAAAACAGGGACATCTCCAATGTATGCAAATGTCAGATCATTATGTAGTACACCTGTAACTGATACAATATTGTATGTCAACTATATTTCAAAAATAAAATAAATGAATAAATAGAAAGCAGGGACAGCTTGTATGAAATGTACATAAACAAGTTCAGTTCAGTTCAGTCACTCAGCCGTGTCCAACCCTTTGCGACCTCATGAATCGCAGCACGCCAAGCCTCCCTGTCCATCACCAACTCCTGGAGTTCGCTCAGATTCGCGTTCATCGAGTCCGTGATGCCATCCAGCCATCTCATCCTTGGTTGTCCCTTTCTTCTCCTGCCCCCAATCCGTCCCAGTATCAAAGTCTTTTCCAATGAGTCAACTCTTCGCATGAGGTGGCCAAAGTACTGGAGTTTCAGCTTTAGCATCATTCCTTCCAAAGAAATCCCAGGGTTGGTCTCCTTCAGAATGGACTGGTTGGATCTTCCTGCAGTCCAAGGGACTCTCAAGAGTCTTCTCCAACACCACAGTTCAAAAGCATCAATTCTTCGGCGCTCAGCCTTCTTCACAGTCCAACTCTCACACCCATACATGACCACAGGAAAAACCATAGCCTTGACTAGACGGACCTTAGTCAGCAAAGTAATGTTTCTGCTTTTGAATATACTATCTAGGTTGGTCATAACTTTTCTTCCAAGGAGTAAGCATCTTTTAATTTCATGGCTGCAATCACCATCTGCAGTGATTTTGGAGCCCAAAAAAATAAAGTCTGACACTGTTTCCACTGTTTCCCCATTCCAGTCCAGCGTTTCTCATGATGTACTCTGCATAGAAGTTAAATAAGCAGGGTGACAATATACAGCCTTGACGTACTCCTTTTCCTATTTGGAACCAGTCTGTTGTTCCATGTCCAGTTCTAACTGTTGCTTCCTGGCCTGCATACAGATTTCTCAAGAGGCAGGTTAGGTGGTCTGGTATTCCCATCTCTTTCAGAATTTTCCACAGTTTATTGTGATCCACACAGTCAAAGGCTTTGGCATAGTCAATAAACCAGAAATAGATGTTTTTCTGGAACTCTCTTGCTTTTTCCATGATCCAGCAGATGTTGGCAATTTGATCTCTGGTTCCTCTGCCTTTTCTAAAACCAGCTTGAACATCAGGGAGTTCACAGTTCACGTTTTGCTGAAGCCTGGCTTGGAGAACAAAATTCATCTTAAATATCCTGCGGTTTTCTAGTCAACTTAGCTTTATGGCTACTGAGTATTTTGCTAATCCCCAACTTTCGAGGTCTTTCTCCCAGTGCTCACCAGCTTGACAGAAAAGTGATTTTATATTCCAGGTCACTCTAACTGACCAGGATCCACAGGGCTATTCTTCCCAAAGTCTGGAAATTGGAAGGACTATTCTAATGTCTCACCGGAAAAGACACTGATGCTGGAAAAGAGTGAGGGCAGAAGGAGAAGGAGGTGACAGAGGATGAGATGATTGGATGGCATCACTGACTCAGTGGACATGAGTTTGAGTGAACTCCAGAAGATAGTGAAGGACAGGGAAGCCTGGCGTGCTGCAGTCCATGGGATCACAAAGAGTCAGACACGATGAGCAACTGAACAACAACATTCTAATTTTGTGATTCTGACCCATTCACGACTAGGGGTAAAATGATCAGGCCACAGTGCAGGTAGAGAGACACAGCAGGATCCTTCCTTCTCCAAATTTTGGCTAATCAGTACCCACCTGAGTTTTCCTCGGTTACTGTGTCATTGGCCAGTTTCCCAGTGTGCAAACCTTGAATACAGCTCTTAAATTACATGCTAACCCATCGGCCTGAATCTATTCCAATCAGAGATTCCCCAAAAAGAAAAATTATACTACATCTAGATTGAACTTTCTAAGAAAAATAAAGACTCATAAATATTTCAGTATGGAGGTTTGAAAAAAAAAAATGAAAGAATTAAGAGGACAAATGGTTGCTGTCCTCGGAATGCTGCGTGGCCAGTAGGACTCCTGGCATCCACAAGTGAGAAAATGCAGACAAGACGCCAGGCGGTATGCAAACACACTTGTCAAATTCACAGAGCCAGAAAAAGCTATTCCTGCAGTTTATCTGCCCCAAGTGGATTAGATACTAGCAGAGACGTGGAGATTTTGTTGAGCTTACAATTTTCATTGTTAAATTTGGGGAAAAAAAGGAGAAACGCGGGGAAAATAAAATGAAGAGAGGAAACTGGCATGTCAGAGCTGGAAAAGAGCTGAGAGATTTGGTTCAACTCCTTCTTTGATGGATGAGGATGCTAAACCCAAAGTAAGTAGCTTGACTTAACCCAAGTCCTTAAAAAAATAGAAAAGGACTTTACATGGATATGACTAATAACAGACACTGAGAAAAGGGAAATGGGGGAATCAACCAAAGTTCAATCTCAGGGGTTGTCTCTTTCCGACTCTTCCCAACTGCACTGTGGACCACAGTGGTCAGGATGCAACAGTCAAAGGGTGACACTTTATGCCAACACACATCTCTCCATGTACCTGCCAGCACTCTCTTTTGACTTTGGTTCCAGTTACTGTTGCTACGTACAAACACACCTTAAAATGTTGAGACATAACAATCCCTTATTTTCTTTTGTTCCTGCAATTTGGGGACAGTTCATCTCCGATCCATGATGTCTGGGGCACAACCTCGACCACTAGGGCTCTGAAGGCACGTTCAGGAGGACTAGCCTGGCTGATGCTGACTGTCAGCTGGGACCTCAGCTGGAGCTGTTGGCTGAAGCCAACACTTGGTTTCTCCTTGTGGCCTCAGCTTCCTAACTGCATGGTGGTGGGCTCCAAGAATAAACAGGACCCTGTGGAAATTGCATGGCTTTTTATGACCTAGCAGCCAAAGTCATATAATGCCACCTCTTCCACAGCCACGGATGACCCAGATTTCAGGGGAGGGGACGTAGACCTGCCTCTCAGTGAGAGGAGTTATGTCACATTGTCACAGTGTTCAAAGAACACATGGTATGGGAGATTTTATTGTTGCCATCTTGGAAGATAAATTCTGCACAACTTGAGGGAAGAGTGGGGAGAGAAGCTTGAACTTTTTTAGACTACTTTGAGATTACAGGGGTCAAGGCAGGGTCGGGGGGAGGGTTGAAAGAGCATAAGCTAATGTTATCATTCATATTTGGAAAATGCAAAAATGTTTTCACAGCACAAACTTCAGAAAATAAAGTTTAAGACTTCCCTGGTGGCTCAGCGGCTGAGACTCCACACTCCCAATGCAGGGGACTCCAGATTCAATCACGAGAAACCACATGCTGTAACTAGAATAACTAAGACCAGCACAGCCAAATAAATATTTAAAAAAAAAAAAAAAGGAAAATAAAGCTTAACAAAATCTCCTTGACTGATGGGAATCTATAGATAATATTAAGTCTCCCAATGAACCATATCAAAATGGAAGATGTGAGACTTCACATTTAAAAAAGAAAGACCACAAGTTTTAAAAGTTCAAAACCTCCTGGGTGAAGCCTTTGTCTAGCAATAAAAGTTGAGTCTCCCAAGAAGGCTAGTGATGCCCAACCAGTCATAGCTGTTGTTGCTTAGTTGGTCAGTTGTGTTCGATCCTTTGTGACTCCATGGACTATAGCCTGCCAGCCTCCTCTGTCCATGAGGTTTCCCAAGCAAGAATGTTGGAGTGGATTGCTATTTCCTTCTCTCTTCAGTGAAAATGAATTTGTTGCTTCCCTTTATAAAATTCCCTGGTGGCTCAGCTGGCAAAGAATCCGCCTGCAATGTGGGAGACCTGGGTTTGATCCTTGGGTGGGGAAGATCCCCTGGAGAAGGGAACAGCTACCCTCTCCAGTATTCTGGTCTGGAGAATTCCGTGGACTATATAATCCATGGGGTCACAAAGGGTAGGACACAACTAAGCGACTTTCACTTTCACTTTATAAAATGAAATTTAAGTAAGGGCAAAAAAAAAAAAACAAGCTAGGACCCTGAGATTGTGGGTGGAAGAGATGTTTCTGCAAAGAGAAATTGGAAAAATAGCAAAAAAAAAAAAAATGGAACTCTCTCATCTTTTTTCCCAGGGCTAGCTTTGCCTACTGGGCCAGGATCCTAGTTAGGCCTGTGTTGCTTCTTCTTGTGCTACTACCTAGTTCTTCCAGAAAGGGCTGAAGTCATCCAGAACATTCTCAGGCTGTCCACTTAGTCAGAGAGCAGCAAAGCTAGAGGGGCTTTTATGGATGACACACTTGCCACTGTGTCCCCTTCAGGGCCACAGCAGACATGACTAATGGATCAATGTACTAATGATCGTGTATCTGCTTCAGTGCTTGACTGTTATCACTGGCAACAAATTACGTGAATTCTTTTCCCTGAAATGACAGACTGTTCATTTTTGAGAAAATGTGAGCTCTGGCTTCTCTGTCCATTGTTCTTTCAAGGAAGAGTGGTATTTTGTGAAAACAGTCTTGTCCTGTGAAAATAAGCTGTCCTGAGAGTATCTCGAACAGTTCCATGAACCACGCTTTGAGAACCTCTGATATGATATGCCATTTTCATTTTGCAGATGGAGAAACTGGGGCCTGGAGAGAGAATAACTGACTCCAGGCTTCAGCATTTTTATCACCACTTGTCACATGTTGTTTCCCAAGAAGCAGGCTCCAAGATGGAGCTCCTTGTCCAGGAAAGTCTAACACAGGGGTCATTATCTGTGGATTCCAGCTTCCCCACGGTCACATATTTTCTCATTCCAGCTCCCCTGCCTGCCAGTCACTTTCCCTTTCTATTCTGCCATTGCACCACGCACAATGCCCTTGCTAATGAGACTGAAAAATAAAAAGCTCTGTGTGCTCCAGGTTGGCCTCCAATTCAAAGCTTTACGCTGAAAATATTCTGCCCTCAAAATCGACAGGCTCTGACTTGTGAACGGGTTAGAAGACACAGAAGCTTAAGGCTTTCATTGACCTGACTTCAAAGCCATTGCCCGCTTTCCAAGGTGTCCCCGAGTTCCCTGGGACCTGGATAAATATTCTATTTGCTTGCACAAAAGCGTCAGAGAATGACTCATTACTCAACACAATAGGTCACTTAATCGGCAGGTCATGGTTAAGTGACTGCACTTCTTGGGGACACAAGGCAGCTTCTCCCAGAAGGACTGAAGCTCAGCCCCACCCCCACCCTGTGCTCCAGTGAGCCTGGCTGTCGGCAGTCCCGGCTTCCCATCCCACACCCTCCATTCATCCGACACAGCCACCAGGTCACCCTCTTAAAATACTCCCAGGAGGTCGGATCCACCTCTGAAACTTTCTGCATCCCGCTGTAGTCCCCTACATTGAACTCAAACTCCAACTCCTTTCTCAAGAACCCCCATCAACTAACTTCTAACCCATACATTCCATATATTCTGCTCCAAAGAAACTGCTCCCCACCCCACATGCTCCCTCTGCTCCCCTGAGGGAGCACTCAGGCCCCTGACACGATGCCCCCTGCTCCCCCGATCCCAGACCCTGTTCTTGTTTCCCAACAACCTCTTCAGAGCAGGTCCAGATCACCATCTCCAAAAAGCTTCACCTGTCCTCTGGACCCTTTCTTTTCAAATTCTATGCATCATACACCATGAGACTTCGTGACACACCATCTTGGATGCTCACTTTTGTTTCTTGTGTTACAGACAACTCAGAGCAACTCCAAGGGTGTTATCATGTTCCAGGGTTTGAGCTGAACAGGAGAGGCAAAGATGAACTAAGCCACTCCTCTGTTCTGAAGGCGCTGGTGTTGGAGCCACATGCACCCCACAGTCACGCTCCCAAGCAAGCTGACCCACTCTTCGAAAGAGACCCCCTAATGCCTGGCCTGAGAGGTAGTGTGGATAGTTAATGACTCAGCTTGAGAGCCCAGCCCATCTAGGCTACCCCTGTGCCCATATGCCTGCAGCCTCAAACCACTCACTGTCCAGCAGGCCTTGCACAGGTCTGGACACCAAAAGGCAGGCACCTCCTCCACCTATGGGTAAACTCGCAGCTGAACACAGAGATAAATAATAAATACACTACGGGCCAGTCCAGTATTAGGACTCGTAATTTTCTTAATTCTCTGAACTAGGTACATCTATTA
This sequence comes from Cephalophus harveyi, assembly GCA_006410635.1. Classification (NCBI taxonomy): domain Eukaryota; kingdom Metazoa; phylum Chordata; class Mammalia; order Artiodactyla; family Bovidae; genus Cephalophus; species Cephalophus harveyi. The sequence continues at coordinate 346,204 of SJYT01041201.1, forward strand.
TTCTCATCTTATAGATAAGGAAGGTGGCTCAGTGAGTAAATAATCCATCTACAATGCAGGTAGATACCAGTGTTGTGGGTTCAATCCCTGGGTGGGGAAGATCCTCTGAAAGAGGTCATGGCAACCCACTTCAGTATTCTTGCCTGGAAAATCCCATGGGCAGAGGAGTCTGCTGAGCTACAGTCCATAGGGTTGCAAAGAGTCAGACATGACTGAGCAAATGAGCGTGAGCACGAATGTTTCTAAGCATAATATATGTGAACACTGAGCCAAGTATGTTATGTGGATTATTTCATTAATTTCCCCAAAACTGTATGAGATAGGGTTACTAAACCCATTTTGCAGAAGAGAAATTGAGTCTTAGAGAGGTTAAGTGTCTCAAGGTCTTAGCCATCTAAGAATCAGATGCTGGCATAGCTACCTCCTTTAGCCAAATTGCAAGTGATCCAAGGTCATGACGGTGGCTGGGTCTTTACTGGCTTCCAGCTCTGTCCACATGCACCTTCCGTGTTCATGAAGAAAATGACCACCTTGCTCGGATGACAGTCCCTGTCTCTGGTGGGTGGGCCACCTGGGTACACAACCCTGGATAGAGCAAAAGGATGGCTGTCCACAACAAAGACCTACTGTATAGCACAGAGAACTCCGCTCAATGTTATGTGACAGCCTGGATGGGAGGGGAGTCTGGGGAGAATGGGTACATGTATATATGTATGGCTGAGTCCCTTCACTGTCCATCTGAAACTATCACAACATTGTTAATCGGCTCTGTGTGTATATGCTCAGTCATGTCTGACTCCTTGCAACCCCCGAACTGTAGCCTGCCAGGCTCCTCTGTCCATGGAATTCTCCAGGCAAGGATGCTGGAGTGGGTTGCCATTTCCTCCTCCAGGGGACCTTCCTCACCCAGAGATTAAACCCTCGACCCCTGCATTGGCAGGCAGATTCTTTTCCACTGCACCACCCGGGAAGCACCTAATTGCCTATACTCCAATACAAAGTTAAAAGTTGAAAGAAAAAAGAAAAAAAGGACGGTTGTCCACAGAGCCCTATGCTATAGGCTGAATGTCTGTCTATCCCCCCAAAATGCCAGCGTGGAAAGTATTGTGGAAAACCAGTGGCCAGTGTGAAGGTGTTCGGAGGTGGGGTCTGGGATGTGGTTAACTCAGGTGGGGCCCTCATGAATGGGATTAGTGCCCTTATAAAAGGGGCTCCAGAGAGCTCCCCTACCCCACCTAGCATGTGGGGACACCAGGAAAAGGCTGAAGCCTGGAAGAGGGCCCTCAACTGACCACACTCCAACTTGACCTCAGACTCTCAGCCTCCAGGACTGTGAGCCATAGACGTCTGTTTTTTTATGACAACTTGTTACTGTTGTTCAGTCACTAAGTCATGTCCAACTCTTTGTGACCCCACAGACTGCAGCACACCAGGCCTCCCTGTCCCTCACCATCTCCCAAAGTTCACCCAAGTTCACCTAGTCCGTGATATTTTGTTAAAGCAGCCCAAGAGTGTCAGTTGCTCAGTTGTGTCCGACTCTTTGCCACCCCATGGACTGTAGCCCATCAGGCTCCTCTGTCCATGGAATTTCTCTGCAAGAAAACTGGCGATCCCCTGGAGAAAGGGGATCTTCTTGACCCAGGGATCAAATCTGAGTCTCATGCACTGCAGGCAGATTCTTTACTGTCTGAGGCACCAGGGAAGCCCAAACAGGCTAAGATAACCCTGGCTAGGAATTTGCAGGCTGCCCCTGCAAATTTGCACCTCCCTGGCCCAACAAGACATCAGGGCCAGACACTAAGGCAGCAGATTTCAGTCGTGCAGGCCTAGATGTGACATCTCTCCTCAGACAGAAGTGCTGTTTTGAGAGGCTGGGAGACCTTGGGACAATCCCTTCCTTCTCTGGCCCCTGTTCCTCTGTCACTGGAATGAGGATTAAGAGAGAATGTCCACAGAGCACTTGTCCTTTCTAGAACCACAGCCAACAGCACTGTGACTATTTACAATGGATGTTATCAGTTAAGAGTCAGGCTGCTTGGAAAATTCCTTCAGTTTCCTCTGGGATCCAGGGAACCGACATCAGGAGGATGGGAACTGATCCTGTTCCTCCCCCTCAAGACTTAGCCCTTCCACACTGCCCTCTCCTTCGCTGCTCGCACCCACAGACTGGATTTCTATCTAGAAAGAATGCTCTCAGGCTCAACTTGCCCCTCCCATTCATCTCTGGGGTGGGCACTGAGGATCGCATCTGGACAGAACTGGTGTGCTAAGTGCAGGCAGAGACTAATGCTCTGTTACAATCTTTTCACGTACTTCATTTATCCTAATGGAAAGCTAATACGATATTTAAAAAGTTAATATTGTAATATGTATCTCAATTAGCTTTGTGTAGCCCCTCTGGAGCAGAGGCTGCAGGCACCACGCCGAGGGACGGGACCTGGCAGACATCCTAGGAGGTGGGCCAGGACCAGAATGAAGCCTGGCTCCAGCACGAAGTGCTGAGGAGAGCTGCTCGAGAACTTTCCCACTCAGAAGACCTCTGGGCTTCATTACATTAACTACATGGCCTCAAGGTCCTTCCATCCTTAGAAGAAACGCATTTCTCAGCAAATTATTCTACAGCCAGTACTTCTCGAAATTGCATTTTAATATCAGAAACACTGCAAACAGGGCAGAGAACACAGCGCTGCACACTTGGGGTCCGTGGTGGGTTCTGGGTGAGTTTTTGGTTTTGCATTAGGGAGATGGCAAAGGGGGCAGATTGCTTTGGAGGGGTATGGGCATAAAGAATGTTTCTTGCCTCTTCAAATGCACATACATATTATTGTTTTTTCTCCCCCCATCATCACTTACTCTAAGCAGAGTCTCATTACTTAAAAAAAAAAAAAAAAGCTGGAGCATCCCAACAATAGCCCATAATTACTTTGCAAATGGTTCTGCAGAGTAATTATGTCATTAGTCCAAGTGCCTTCTACATCAAAGATTTCTCTCTCTCCCCGGTGCCATCCATTTGGCTTAAGGAATGAGAAGAAACTCCTGGGGACCTGAGTGACGAGGACCCAAGCTGTACTCAAGGGATTTAGCGATGCCGTTCTTAGCACGTCTATTGTCAAACTGACTGCTGCTGCAAATGACACCTCCCCGCAGGAAGGCAAGATACTAAGGCAGAGTTCTCAAGGAAGAGAGATTAGCAACCAGCCTGCAGAGAAAGCGTACTCAGACAGCTGCCTCTAAGGATTTCTGGCCACACTAGATAGAGAAGGGAATCTCTGAGCCAATTTTGGCTCTACTCACCAGTTTGGTATGACAGGCTGTGGCCATGTGAAGGTCACCCCTTCTGCAGTTAATATATCCAAGTAGGAAAACTGTCTGCAGTTCCCATACACCCTGATGAGAAAGGAGAAAAAAAATCACAGACTGCATTTAGTTGAGGACCTACTCCATGTCAGCTGCTGTACTAGGCACTTCACTCCTAGTATCTAGTAATACATGCCACATTTATTGCTCCTGTTTTACAGATAAGAAACTGAAGCTCAAAAAAATCAATGCCCTTCTCCAGTGTTTCTATCCCAGTTTCCTTAAAGAGGTGGCTTTTATCCTCAAGGTCATCCCATAGTCCGAAATGGCTGCAGGAGCTTCAGCCATCACATCCATATTTCAGACAGAAAGAAAGAGAATGTAGAGTTGGGGAGAAGGCGAAAGGACCCTTCAAGAAGATTTTCTGAAGTTCCCACCCAATGACTTCTGCTTCAATCTCATTGGCCACCCCATTGCAAAAGAGATTGAAAAAAAAAAAAAAAGTTTTCAGGCAAGCAAGAACTACCTTTAATAATATAGAGTTCTGAGGACTTTCCTGGTGGTCCAGTGGTTAACAAGACTCCGTGCTCCCAATGCAGAGTTCTGGGTTCAATCCCTGATCAGGGAACTAGATCCCATATTCCGTAACTAAAGATCCCTCATGCCACAGCTAAGATAAGGCGCAACCAAACAAATAGATAAACATTTCTTAAAGCTTACAAAAAATTAAAATATAGGGTTCTGTTACTAAGGAAGCAGAAGAGATTGGGACAATGCATAGGTAAGCCACAATCACGACTCTGCTTGACACACATTATTCCATTTAAACACAATAACCCTGCAAGGTGGGTGTTAATACTCCCATTTTGTCAATGAGGTTCAGAATCTATGCGTCCCTTGCCAGGCACAGCACAGATAGCAGGTGGGCCTGACCCAGAGCAGTGCTCACTGCCCATCCATGCAGCTCTCTGGCAGAGACCCGAAAACAACCAAGGCCGGACATCACGTGGGACACAGCGGGTCTGTGCAGGGAGGGGGCGTGAATGCACAGGGACGGGGAGGCATCCCACCGTGTGCGTTGGTGTATGTTCCTGTGGGGAGAGAGGGGAGGACGTGGAGCTGGTGAGATACATGGAGAAGGGCAAATGCGACATACTTGTGCAGTCTACCGTCCTGGGAGACCCACAGGAGGGCGGTCACAAGAGTCTGTTTCATTGCGCTCCCTCTTGTTCTCAGTAGAATCATTAAATCATGGAATGAATGAAAAACAAATGATTAAATTAAGAAGAAGCTTTGCAGCCTGCCACCTTCTTCAGGTTTCGATTGATTTCAGGAAAAAAAAAAAAAAGGCTATTCTGAAAGAGACGTTCCAGACCCAAATTCTGGTTGCCCCAGAGCACAGATCACACTTATTATGATGAAATGTAGAGAGCTAACCCCTCTGAATGACCAGTGATGCTTTTTAAAACTTTGGTAGCCACTTATTACTTCACGATGCAGTACATGAATTTTTACTGATCTATAATTATAAATGTATCTGATCAATTAAATAAGAAGATAAATGAAAAATATATATATTTTTAAAAAGACTACAGGCAGATGAGTTACAGTGTTACAAAATGGCCCTGAAATGCAACTCAAACTCAACAGACAGGAAAAAAAATTTATAGAAGTCCATTCTCAGAAATAAAATAAAACTGAATTAAATAAATAAATAAGATGATGAGTCAATGTGCAGGCTTCTAAGGCACATGCATCATTTGGATTGATTGATTCTGGTTGGCTGCCCTCCCAGATTTGGGTAGATAGGTAGAAGGTACCCAATCGTCTGGAGAAAAGACACCCTGAAATCCTTTGACCCTTACTTTGTTCCTCGGCCTGCAGATCGAACCTGGATTCGATCCCTGGGTTGGAAAGATCCCCTAGATAAGGAAATGGCAACCCACTCCAGTATTCTTGCTTAGAGAATTCCATGAACTGAGGAGCCTGGAGGGCTACAGTCCATGGGGTCCCAAAGAGTCAGACATGACTGAGGGACTAACACTTTCACTTTATCCTCCAAATTCAGGAGTCTGGGTTGTAACAAGCATCCCAATAATCTTTTTCAAATCATAAACCCTCGTGACTCACACACACACATATACATCCCATCGTCCTATGGACAGTGGGGTAAAGACCAGCAATCACAGCCTCATCATCACCTCCTCACCACATCCCCCTGGCAGCCCTTAGAATCTACACTGCTATGCTTAATCATTCAGTCGTGTCTGACTCTTTGCAACCCCATGGAGTGTAGCCCGCCAGGCTCCTCTGTCCATGGGGATTCTCCAGGCAAGAATACTGGAGTGGGTTACCATCCCCTCCGTCTTTACCATCTGAGCCACCAGGGAATCTACAGTACTGAGCTCTGAATGACCAGAGAACTGCCAGCCTTCTAAACCCACACTTTGTCATACCCTTGTGCCTTTGTCCCTCTTTTCCCCTCTCCAGAACATTCTTCCTACCCACTCCCAAACCCCAACTCAAAACTCCTGAGTCCTTCTCCAAACCTGGTAAGCCCCCAAGCTTCCCACTTCGGTCAATGGCAAGCCCATCTACCCACTTGCTCAAGCCTCAAACCTACCAGTCCTGTGTGACTCCTCCCCTGCCCTCCAGCCCAGCCTCAGCACACCATCTGGTCCCATCCTGGCGAGGCAGCCCAGATCCACGCGTCCTGGACCACACCCACCATCATTCAGCTGGCCTGCACTCGGCACATCCTGCCCCATGACCTCCGCTTGATTAGTTAGTTCCCGTCTCTGGAAAGCAACATCTCAGAGAAGCCTTCCCCAAACTCTTGTCCCAAAAGAACCCTGTAAAATGAAATTGCTTCTTCTTTCTACACAGGAAATAGCACTTGCTGAGGTTGCAACAAATACCTCTGTTTACTCATCTAGCTTCCAGCTCCTTCACTATGAAGTAAACCACACGAGGGCAGGGACCCACTATAGGCAAAGCATCCCTGTCACCCCCGCATCCCCCAACTGCCCCGTCACAGACATCCAGTACATAGTCACTGCATGTGAAATAGTCTCTCTAAAGTCGTTACAACAATTAACTTAACCCATACAGGATCCCCGTTACTGCTCCTCCCTTTTTTATTGGAGGATAATTGCTTTACAACGTTGTGTTGATTTCTGCCATACGACAACATGAATCAGCCATAAACATACATATATCTCTTTCCCCTTGAGCCTCCCTCCCGCCCTCACATCCCACCCCTTTAGGTCATCACAGAGCACCAGGCTGAGCTCCCCGTGTTATTCAGCAACTTCCCACTAGCTATCCATTTTACACATGGTAAAGCATACATTTCAATGCTGCTCTCTCAATTTGTCCCGCCTTCTTCCCCCACGGTGCCCGCATGCTTATCCTCTACGGCTGTGTCTCTATTCCTGCCCGGCAAATAGGTTCATCAGTACCATTTTTCTGGATTCCATACCTATGCGTTAATATACGTTTTTCTCTTCCTAATTTACTTTATATAACATGTTCCTTTTATTATAGAGGAAGGAATCAAAGTAAGGTGAATTGCAGCCACAGCTCCACATGGGAAGGACACAGCTGGGATTTGAACCCAGGACAGCCAGAGGCCAGCGCCTAGCCTTCCTTAATCAAATTGCCTCTTCTCAAGGCCAGGACCATGTCAGCTGCATTATCCTGGTGCTTAGGACAGTGTCCAGTCTACTTTACAGATGGTATCAGCTAGCTATGGCTGCATAACAAAAATGCCCCACAGGGTATTAGCTTAAAACAATATTTATCATCTCGGTTTCTATGTCTTAAGAATCCAGGCTGGTTCCTCTGGCTCAGGGTCTCTTAGAAGACTGTGGCCAAGCTGCCAGCTGGGGAGGAATTTGCTTCCAAGCTCACTCCTGTGGTTATTGGCAGAATTCCGTTCCTCAAAGGCTGTTGGGCAGAGGGCCTCAGTCTCTCTCTGGCTGTTGGCCCAGAGGCCCCCTGCAGGCCCTTGTCTTGTGGGCCCCACCATGGCACAGCTCACAACGTGGCAGCTGGCTTCCTCAGAGCAAGTGAGAGGACCCAGTGAGGGTGGAAGTGAAGCAGAAATCGCAGTCTTTTTGTAACTAGATTAGTCTGGTAGGGTTGCTGTAAAAAATACTGCAGACTTGAGAGAGACAACAGAAGTGGACTGTCTTGCAGTTCTGGAAGCTGGAAGGCCAAGTTCAAGGTGTCAGCAGGGTTGGTTTCTTCTGAGAGCAAGTAGGGAGGCTCTGCTCCATGCCTCTCCCCAAGCTTCCAGTGGTGTGCTGGAGATCTTTGGTATCCCTCAGCTCAGGGAGGCACCAACCCTATTTCTGCTTTCCCTTTGGCAATCTCCCCATGTATGCGTGTCTCTGTGTCCATATTTCCCCTGTTTACAAGGACACCAGTCACACCGAACTAGAGCCCACTTGAATGACCTCATCTTCACTTGACTGCATGTGCAAAAACCCTATTTCCAAAAACAGTCACATTCAGCGGTTTCAGGGGTTAAGAGGTCAATGTATCAGACTTCCCTGGTGGCTCAGTGGTAAAGAATCCTCCTATCAGTCCAGGGGACATGGGTTCTCTCCCTGCTGCGGGAAGATTCCACATGCCATGGAATCACCTAAGCCCATGTATCACAACCATTGAGCCCACAATCGTAGAGTCCTCGCCCCTAAACAAGAGAAGTCACCGCAACGAGGAACCCATGAACTGCAATGGAAAGAGTAGCCCCTGCTCACCCGCAACTAGAGAAAGCCCGTGCGCAGCAACAAACACCCAGTGCAGCCAAAAATAAATGAATAGAATTGCTTTAAATGATGTCCATGTATCTTTTGGGGGAGGACATGACTCAGCCCATCACGGCGACCTCATCTTAGACATGACAGCCCATCTTAGACATGACATGACATGCCAGAGTCTCTTTAGTAGAAGTAAGTGTCCAGGTCCATCTCACACCCAACGGGAGGGAATTACACATGAGCCCAGATGTCAGAAAGTAGCAACCCACTCCAGTACTTTTGCCAGTACTATTGCCTCACACCACGGTGGCTCCTTCCACAGCCCTGTGGCATCTCGAGGGAAAGACAGAAATCCCTGGGTCAACTCGAAGGGAACACTGACACTGCTGCTACAGCTCGGGAGGAAAGAATCCCCATGGACAGAGGAGCCTGGCAAGCCACAGTCCACGGGGTCGCGAGGAATTGGACATGACTGAGCGACAAAGCACAGCACAACACAGCCATCGTTAGAACCATTTCGGAAGCTCTCTTCCCTACATGTGTCCATAAATAGCCCTCAATGAGTAATCCAGCATCTACCATACTTCTAGTATCATTGTTTATACATTAATTTCTCTCCCGGCCCCAGGCTTGGGGCTTCCTGGAAGCAGGGATTGAGTCAGATTCATCACTAGGACATTCTTGGCACCCAAAACTATACCTGCTACATGATGAGATAGGTGCCCAGTCAATATTTATTGAATAACTGAATAAATAAGTGAATGAATGAGAAACAGATAATGTTTCTCTCTGTCCAAGGGAGCAATTACTTCTAAACTCTGTATCAGGAGAGCATCACAATAGGCCATTGCCTTTCTGTGTCAGGGATTAAATAGATTCTTCTCCAGCCAGCCGAATCTTGACTATTGATCAGAAAACTAAGCACTTGTTTATTTAAGGAGGAACTGGCAGCATCGCCAGTCTTTGCATACAAAGACTTCGCGAGAGGAGTCAGATGGCTGATGAGTCATTTTCCCGCCGTTAATAAGACCCACGAGGTACATCTGTTTCAATCACTTTGATCAGAACTAAAAACAACCTCAGACATGCTGCCTAATGCGGCATCTACCTGACAGGTGTGCAGGGAGTGATTATGTCATCTCTTTCCATCCCCGGAAGCTATTAGTGAGAGGGAACTTGACTGGCAGCCTTAGATGCGGCTTCTGGGAGGGATGGGGAAAGAAGTGGATCAGAGCAAACAGACTCCGCAAAGAAGCTGGAGGGTGGAGAGCAAAGAGCCCACGTGGAGCTCTTGACCAGCACGAGAAATGAGGGTCAAAGCCAGAGCCTTCACTCGAGACTGGTCCAAAAAACAGGTCAGGTTCTCAGAACAGGAAATCAGGCAATCAGAGCTGCTCTTGACACTTACGGGAAATAGTCAGATCAGTTCTAGAGAGCCGGGACTTCTCTGGTGGTCCAGTGGCTAAGACTCCATGCTCTCAATGCAAGGGACCCAGGTTTGATCCCTGGTCAGGGAACTAGATTCCCACATGCCACACCTAAAGATTTTGTGTGCTGCAACTGAAAAAAAGATCCCACATGCCACAAGTAAGACCTGGTGCAGTTTTAAAAAAAAAGTCTTAAAAAAATTCTAGGGAGTCGATGTGTCAAAATAAAATACTCATCACCAGAGTGTGCACAGGAAGTGGTGTCTGTATTATTCTGGAAAGAAGCAGACTAGGACCCAGGAGGTGTGTGTTGGAACTCTGCCCTTGTCCCTTGCCAGCTCTGTATCTGGAGGGATCTTCCAGAGGCTCGGTCCCTCTGGCTGTCAAATGGGGTAACAGCCCTCCCAGAGTAAAGTGTGTGGACACTGGCATATTACTGCTGTTACTGTTTATCTGCACGGTCATGTCCCAACCTTTGGGACCTCAGGGACTGTAGCCCACCGGGCTCTTCTGTCCATGGGATTCTCCAGGCAAGAATAGAGTGGGTTGCCATTTCCTTCTCCAAGGCATCTTCCCAACCCAGGGATTGAACCTTCGAATCCTGTACTGACAGGCGGATTCTTTACCACTGAGCCACCTGGGAAGCCCTTGGCATATTATATCTCTCGAAGAGCCCAGCTCCCAGGTGGTTCTCAGAATGCGTTTGATCATCAGCTTCCTATTACAGGACTCAAGCTTAGCCTCGGCTTGGGAAGTAGCTTGACAACAATTTCTGAAAACTAATTTTTTGGCTGAACGACTCAGGAGAAATCAGTGTGTCTGTTCTGCAGAGCTGTGTCACGAACCGTTGCTTCTATAGTTTTTTTGAGTTATGCCCTGGTTGTGTGTGTGTGTATGTGTACATGTATGTGCCTGTCTGAATGTGTGTCTATGTACACTTACACCTACACATATGCCTGGATGGGCTCTATTCCTGGGCCTCCAGTGATTGCTCACACTGTCAGAATTTGACAAAGTCCTAATGAAAGCAGGGCAATTGATAATCAATTTCCAGCGGCTCCATTCAGTCCACTGGATGGAAAGTCATCTATATTCATCCACCGCCCATGAGGGATATACTGAAAGGGTCAGTCGCTCAGTCATGTCCGGCTCTTTGTGACCCCATGGACTGTGACCCCAGGCTCCTCTGTCCATGGGATTTCCCAAGGCAAGAATACTGGAGTGGGTAGCCACTCCCTTCTCCAGAGGATCTTCCCAACCCAGGGATCAAACCCGGGTCTCCTGCACTGCAGGCAGATTCTTTACCATTTCAGCCATGAGAGAGGCCCCGTGAGGGATACAGGGCAATGCAAGAAGCACAGACTGCTTCCCAAGGGCTCAAGTTCACGTCTCTGCTCTGCCCCTCTCCTCATACGACCTTGAACTAGTTCATATCTGCTGTGCCTTCGTTTCTGCATCTGCAAACCAGAAACAGTCTTGGGCCCACCTGACAGGGTTGTCCTGAGGATTAAATGAATTGGGCTTTAGAGTCACAGCCCACCAGGGGCCTCCTGGTCCTGGCACGGCCGTGTTCTGCTTTGCTTGGGTGACTCTGGGAGGTAGAACCCCGTCTGTCCTTTTGACACACATTCCTGGCGAGCAAGTTCATCAGGCACCCAGTGCACAATCAATGCAAGTCTGGCAGATGGAAATGAATTCATGAGTAAACACAAAGAATCATACCTGCTATAATAGTCCAGTGAGAAAGAAAAAGCCCAGGCTGTGTGTTCAATCTTTTAAAGGCAGACGCTACCTAAGAGTGTATGGTATGAACTGAGCCCACGCACCACAGGTGCTGAAGATCATGCACCTAGAGCCTGTGCTCCACAGGAGGAGCCTCCGCAGTAAGGCCACAGACCGCAGTGCAGAGTGGTCCCCGCCCGCTGCAACGAGAGAGCCCTCGCTGCGACGAAGACCCAGTGCAGCCAAAAATAAATAAGCTTAAAAAAAAGCACTTGGTGTGGAGGAAACTACTGGAAACTGATCCCCTCTATATTTCGGCTGGGGTTTTGGATGTTCTCATGCCAAGCAGGGCCCAAAAGAGTGTGGAGAAGGGGAAGGGGGTGTCCTGGGTAGCTACCCTCCCCCCAGAAACATAAGCCGTCGTGGTCGAGACGTGGCTGCCCTCAAGGGGACACTGCAGGGCCCTGACTCCCGGGGCAGCCGTTCCCTTCTGGCCGCCCCCAACACAAAACTCTCTGAACGTGTCTCCTCTCTCGTCTTGTCAAAATCCCCCTCCTGCGTGACTGGGAAGCTGTCGGCGTGATCTACAGCCCCCAGGCAGGCCTGGAATATGAGCTAAACTGCCTGAGTCACTGGCAATGATAGAGCCATTCTGCAGGAAATTGGAAATCAATTCTTGTCATCACTGAACAGAAGTCCTTTATCAAGAGTTCCAGCTCACCCTGCTATGCAACCAAGTAGGACTTGAAGGCCAGTATGGCAATAACAGGAAGAGAAAAGGGCCGTGCGTGTGTGTGTGTGCGTGCGTGTGTGTGAGTGTGTTTATCCAAAAACATAACAAACTCCAAAGGCAGTGCCAAACCACTCAGGTGGGTAGAAGACCTCAGCAGCCCACAGATGAAGATGCCTCATCCTAGGAATGCTGAGGACCAAGCCTTGCATCCGCTACAGAGTTTAACTGAAAATGAGGGACTCCCCTGGCGGTCCGGTGGCTAAGACTCCACATTCCCAATGCAGGGGTCAGGGTTCAATTCCTGGTCAGGAAACGAGATCCCATGTACCACAACTAAAGATCCCATGTGCTGCAGTGAACATTGAAGATCCTGCATCCCCCAACTAAGACCCAGCACAGTCAAATAGATAAATATTTTTTTTAAAGGAGAGAGGGAGGATGAAGAATTTTCATTCCTCACTGGATGCAAATAGTTGTGGGTCTAGAGGAGAGGACAAAGCTAAAAGTCACAAATTCAGCAGACTTCCTGGCCTGATTTTAGTACAGTACACAAGTGTGCACGGGCTTCCCAGGTGGCACCAGTGGAAAAGAACCTACCTGCCAGTTCAGGAGACGTAAGAGACATGGGTTTGATCCCTGGGTCCAGAAGATCCCCTGGAGGAGGAAATGGTAACCTACTCCAGTATTCTTGCCTGGAAAATCCTATGGACAGAGGAGCCTGGCGGACTGTAGTTCATGGGGTGGCAACTGAAGCTACATAGCACACACAGGGACTCACCCTCAACCCTGTGACCACATGGTTCTGCATGATGCTGGGGTCTGAGCGACCCAGCTGGCAGAAAAAGAGAAGAGTCAAACCAATCAGCTGCAGACCAGTTGGCTCCGGGAGGGTTACACAGGGTCCAGTAGATGAAGTCCAGGGCTGTGGTAAACTGAAGTGTGGTTCAAGAGTACATGGAGATTCAAGGGAACAGGACCCTGCTGGGGAAGATCAGGCAGCAAGTGAGGCCCCAAGTCAGGAGGAAGCATCTCATCTGCCCCAGGCATCAGGTCACAGCCCAGGGACCCTGTCCATGAGGGAAGCCTAAGGGAGTTAATGTAATAAAGAATCTGCCACTCTGACTCCATTTTGCATGTTTGACTGCTGTCTGCTTCCAAATCTCACCACTTCTCCTTCCCCGCCTGCCCCACATCTGGGCAAGATGATAAGAAAGTCAAGGCAAGGACTTCCCTGGTGGTCCAGTAAGACTGGACCTGATCCAGTGGACCTGGTCCTGGTGGTAAGACTCCACCCTACCAATGCAGGGGCCCCAAGTTCAATCCCTGGTCGGGAACTAGATCCCACATGCTCCATCTAAAAGAACCCTCGTGCCTCAAAGAAGATCAAAGATCCCTCGTGATGCAGCTAAGAACTAGCACAGCCAAATAAACAAATAATTTTAGAAAAAGAAAGAAAGCCAGCCAAGGCATAGGTTGGAAGATCAAACCCCATGGAACACTCAGATTGGCCCAACCACTTACTATGGACTGAAACTTTGTGTTCCCCCTTCCCCAGATTCACATGTTAAAGCCCTAACTCCCAGCATGATGGTATCGGGAGTGGGGTCTTCTGGGGGTGATTAGGTCATGAGGGTGAAGCCCTCAGGAATGAAATCAGTGCCCTTATAAAAGGGACCTCAGAGAGCTCCCTTGTCCCTTCCCCACGCGAGGACACAGCGAAAAGAGGACCATCCGTGCAGCAGGAAGCAGGTTCTCAGCAGACACGGAATGCGCCGCCACCGTGCCCTGGGACTTTCCAGCCTCCAAAACCTCAAGAACAGATTTCCGCTGTTCTCTGTGCTGTGCTCAGTCATGGCCAACTCTTTGTAAGCCCGTGGACTGTAATCTGCCAGGCTCCTCTGTCCATGGAATTTTCCAGGCAAGAAAACTGGAGTGGGTTGCCATTTGCTTCTCCATCTATGGAATTCTGTTCGAGCTGCCCAAGCTGACTAAGACACCACTGTAAAACCCCCAGCCCACCTCCTTTCCCTGTGTTCTCATGCCATGGTGAGAGCAGCCGGGGGGCCCACCCTCCTCTTCCCAGAAAGCTCCTTATGCGAGTAATAAATCCCCTCCTACCGTCTTAATTGCCTCTGTAGAAGCACCAGCCTCAACATCTGAGCCACATGTTTCTGAAGCAGGGGTTGATCCCACCTTGATGGGATGACACCACAACAGCTGGCAAGCCTTAGGGAGGAAGTTCCAACCCCCAACAGTCAAACAAGCTGGGGTTTGGGGCAGGAAAACTGGAGTTCAGGTCAGTGGTTCTAATTGGACTGACGTGGAGAGGAGGTCAGGAAAGACTAAACTTGAGAACTGATGTGAAACCTTTGGCTCCCTGGAGACCAGCGCCAGACCCCACGCTCCAGTGCCAACTCGGGCAACTGCGGGGCTGAGCCTACGAGCAGAGGCAGGCATGCTGCTACCCAGGAAGGACCAACAAAAGCAAGGGCTGACTTAACGTAAAGAAATCCTCTCTCTAAGGAACACATTGGCTCTGCCCCTGCCATGCCCACCCACAACCTTTGGAGCAAAGCATTCAAGGTGCAAACTGAGCAGAGGCTATGGGCCGGCTCCTTTTAACTACTCTCAGTCCAGTGTTTCTTGCCTTCCTCTATTTTCGAGGCGAGAAAGCTAACATAGCCCATGTTTAGTCTCCTTTTCAGCTAGGGATCACACAGTGACACAGCTTTGGACAAGGAGATATAAAAAGAAATTTCCTAAGAAAACCACCTCCTCCAAGTTAAAAAAAAAAAAGATGAAGCCCAACGAGGAGAAATCCCTTTGTCTCTTCCTACTTCCTTCTGCCTGGAATGTGGGTGCAGAGCACAGCAGCTTTGTAACCATGAGGGTGGAAGAGACACACTCAGGGTGATGAGACAGAAAAAACAGAAGGGCCTGAACCAGCCCAGAACTGCTCTCCTGTGAGGTTCTGATTATGTGGGGAAAAATAAACTCCTGCTTGGTTAACTCAAGATAATTGATTTTCTCTTACACACAGGCAAACTGTGGCTAAAACAACTGGCATATCAGCCAAGCTAGAGGAGATATTCACCGGTGGCTGGTCAAGAGCACACACTTTAGCGTTAGATCTGACAGCCCTGAATCTGCGTCGCATCTCTGACTCTATAAGCTGGGTGGACTTGGGCAAGTTACTTATCTCTCCAACCTGTAGTTTCTTCATCTAAAGAATGAATATGATAACAGTACTCACTTCAAAGAGTGACTTAAATGCAAAGCACTTAGCTCAGGGCCTGGCACAGAGTGAGTCCTCAGCAAATGTGGGTTATTTCAGCTAAACTGGTTCTTTCCAAGAGGTCAATGCTCCATTTTCCTTGAAGGGACAATTATGAATAAGCTAATTATACCTTTTTTCTTTCTTTTACTTTTTAACCACTCGGGGGCATTTGAGCTGCCATGATATTCATGTTCGGAGGCCAGTGGGTCATTTAAATGAGTCTCTAAAGACTCAGCTAGAGAGAGACTGGAGTTGTCAGCTGTTGCCTCTTCCTTAACATAAAGACCAGAGACAGAGCTTCAGAAGGGCTTTGAGTGTGTCCCGGGAGAAGTGTCAAGATCAAGCACCTGTGTTCTTAGGGACAGTGGACTGGGCTAGCTTTCCGTTTAGGAAGCAGAGAGGGAAAACTAGGGGGCAGAATATCACAGAATCAGAGAACCCTGCCCCTGACCTCTCTGGATGAAATCTTTCTAACAGAGGATGGAAGATTTCCTTCATAATGAGCATTGATTCTCAAATGCAAATCCACTGGGGACAGAAGGCACGTGAACCTCAGTTCTCTTTAAAGTATGGATGACTGGCATCGGGGTCTTTCTGAAAAGCAGGGTTTCAGTACACCGAGTTCTTGGCACAAATCAGTGGAGGAAGTAAGAAAACTCAAGTGGAGAAAGAGGAGGTCATTGCCTAATGACATTCACAATTTTCCAACATTCAAAATGTTGCACACTCACAATTTGCCTGGAAGTCAGTCTCCCATGTTGGTCCAATGACAATTCCTGAATCAGAGGCTCTGGCCCTGTAGGGTTTTCCAGACCGAAACTCACCCCTGTCTCTCCACCCAGGGATCACTAGCCACTGGGAGCCGAAACAGCTGCTGGGCTTGTGCTGAGAATGTGCCCAGGCACCTCAAAAGAGGGCACAATGGAACCTCCCGCCTCAAGACCGTCACAGGAAGGCTCGTCCACGGATGCGCTGTGGCCTGAAGACCCCACAGCCAATTTTTCCCACGGTCAGCTGAGTGATGAGGTCCACTGAGGCCAGCCAGCACCAACAGGCACGTAGGGCCAGAGGAGAAAGCACTTGCCGAGAACTTGCAGGCTCAGTAAACATCGGCCAGTGGATTCTAGGCTCTGACCCATGAGACAAGCCTCTCTCCTCCCACGGAAAGGAGTAAAAACACAGGAAAAGCAGAAATCCTCTCTCTCTCTCTTAAGCAGGAATGTGGGTGTGTGTTCACACGCACACATATACACACATTTAAACACAACCTCATTTGACCTTCTCAACAGTCCTGTGAAACCGTGTGGGCAAATATTATTATCTCAATTAATAGATGATCAAACTGAGCTGCAGCAAGTTTAAACAACCTGGCCAAACTCAACCCCACCAATAAACTTGGCTCTGGGCTCTGGGGCCATCCACTCTCTGCCTCTCTGCACAATTGCCCTAAATAACTCCCAGATGCTCACAGGGAGGATCAAGAGTCCACCTTTCCCTTTCAACAGCAGCGAGGAGGTTTTAAATTTTTATTTTTTGAAAGCGCCAGAGAGGGTTTTCAATAGTTCCTGCCTCTGTAAGCCTTCTCTTCTGGATGAAAAAGAATCCGGTTGGCGAGCCTGCCCTGCAGATGGCCACAGCCAAATGCCTAACAGCTTCAGTCCTGCATTTGATTGCAAGCGATGAAGAAAAACAAAGGAATTCTTAAACCGTGGCGAGGCCTGCCTGGCTTCGGCACGTTCTTTTGTGCCGATCTTTAAGATGTGTGCGAGGCCGCCTTTCAATAATTTTTAGTGCATTATTCTCGCGAATCTTTGAAGTTTCTCTGATGGAGAAAACATTTTCTTAAGTTATTGGCTTTTCCACAAAAGCAAAATATGGGAGCCTTATGATCTTAGCTCTCGCAGCTCATAAAGACTTGTGCAAAAGCGGTAGCCAGGCCCGTAAGGCCTTTTTCCTATTTTCCAGGAGAAATTAAAAAAAGCTCCTAGCCCTGTGACCCAGCTACCACGGCCCCTTTGTCAGGGGGAGAAGGAAACACTGGCTGTCTACTGGAGCCTCCGGGCCTCTCTTGGAGACAAGAAAGAGGCTGAGGATGAAGTCTAGATTCATCAGAGAATCAGGACAACACACAGAATTCCTCTTAACATGTCCCCCTAACCCCTGCTTTCCTTGAAATACTGCCTTGCCCTCAATTGCACCAACAACCTTTTTCAGATACCATTTCTGACCCCACGATCCCTTTTCATAAAACTTCCGAGGCTCTTTATGGACCTCTGTGTCAACACAAAACCCTCTGATCCTAAGCCCGAGCATCTGGTTGCTTGTCACCCACAGTGGCAGCTGAGAAGGTCCCTTTTCACTTGGCCCCTGCCTGTTTGCCTAAGCAGCCTCAGTCCTCTGTCATCTGCCCTGTTACTGAATCCCCAGCCCACCCAGCCACTGGGCCTTCGAGGGTTTCCTCCTCTGCTGTGTTTATCCAAATGATGCCATTGGCCCATGAGTCAGGCAGACCCAAGTTCAAATCCTCTACCACTTAAAGACAGGTCCCATCTTCTGGTCAAGATTATGAGGATTAAAACGAGGGAGATGGACTTCCTGGTGGATCAATTGATGTGAATCCACCTGCCAACGCAGGGGACACAAGTTTGACCCCTGGTCTGGGAGGATTCCACATGCTGCGGAGGAAATAAGCCCATGTGCCACAGCCACTGAGCCTTCATGCCCTAGAGCCCATGCTCTGCAGCAAAAGAAGTCACTGCAATAATAAGCCCGTGCACCGCAACTAGAGAGCAGCCCCCACTCGCCACAACTAGGGAGAGCCCACGCACCAGCACAGATGCCCCCTCAAAAACGATAACCACACCTGGCGCAGAAGCAGCTCTTTACCATATCTGGCTGAAGACACCCCAACACTTCCATCCACCCGTGTGGAGAGAGGCGTGGAAGTATTATATATGACATTTGTCAGCTCTTCTTTGCAGTGAAGATGCTTCCATGCATAGAATGTGTGTGATTTTAAGATTCACAAGCAACGCTTTCCTCTAAGCAGCCTATCCTAACTCACCTGCCATTTGTCTACACCGTCTTCCTTTCTTCCTAATAAGACTGCCAACTTGAAGTTTGGTCATGCCTGCTAAGCAGTCCTTCCTTCGCTAAGTCTTCACTCCTTTGCTTTGCAGCCCCAACACGTGCTAGTAATCCCTGCCCTACAACAGGACAGTTTGGCACCAGCATGCATAGGACTGAGGCCATGCAGATCGAGAAGAGAAAGAGGAATGCTAGGGCGTGAGGGGGCATTCAGGCAGGCCCCAGGTTCAGGACCCACATTACGGAGCCTGGAGCAGCCAGTGATGGAGCAGCCCAAGAGCTAGGATCCAAAAGATCATCATGAAGTCTAGCTTATCACTGGTGGGAACATGCCTCTGGCAGACAGGTAGGGCCCATGGATAATCTCCACCTGGGAAAATGAATGAATGGGGACTTTCCTGGTAGTCCAGTGGCTAAAACTCCAAACTCGCAATGCAGGGGGCCCAGGTTCAATCCCTGGTCAGGGAACTAGATCCCACGTGGCACAACTAAGAGTTCACTTGTTGTAACAAAGCTGGAAGATCCTGCATGCTGCAACCTAGCCCTAGTGCAGCCAAATAATAATTTTTTTTTTAATAAATGAATGAACAAAGAAATGGACTGCCGAAGTCCAGATCAGAGTAGCCACTTCTTACTTCTGAACAATCAAGAGATATGTCCAACCAACAAGATATTACTCAGGTATCTGGGAATATAAAACCAAGTTCCTTCAATGACCTTCTCCCTAAGAATGTATGGCTGGAGGTGGTCTCACAGGGGATAATGGGGTCTAGAGAGGGCTGTAGGGTGAAAAGAAGACCCACTAAAGGCGCCTGGAGAAGAAACCAAGAAGCCAGGAGGTTAAGACACACACTCCTCACCACCAGAAGCCAGCAGTCCATGTGATCAGCTCCACTGTGTATGGTGAGCTCAGATTCCATGGGTGAGGCAGGTGCTGGCACAGAGGATGTATGATGCAGATGGGAGGTTAAACAGGGAGCTGACGTTCAAAAATCACTCAGAATTGGAATAACACATGGAGCAGCCTAATTCCAGGACACTCCATCAGCAGAGAAGGTGCCTTCAATACACTGTGTTGACCACTTTAACAGATGGCAGTAGTGGCAGGATTTTTTGTTTTAATGCTTTTTTCTGGCAACAGAATATATCCTACTTTCAAAGACAAAGACAGACACAGATAAGACTGATCCCATCTCCATGTAGCTATGAGTCCTCAGGTCGGTATAATTAGAATATTGAATTCCCCTCACTGCAGTGATTGGTCAGTGAAGGGTCACATGGCCAGAGCTGAACCAATGGGAGTCATCCCTGGGACTCTGGCTGGAGTTGGCGTTAGGCAAGCAGAAGGCAGTACTTTCTTTTCACTGGGATTCAATTCCCCAGCTTTAAGGACAACGTGGATCTACAGTTGCTGGAGGCTGTCCTTGCAAACAATGGGGAGAGCCTGCCTGAGAATAAAATCTGCCTGAGAGAGAAAGAACCCAAGAGGAAATCAAAAAAAGACTCTCAGTGATTAATGGGTTAAAACCTTAGGTCCAACCATACCTGAAGATCATATTCATCTCCCTTGAACACATCTTCCCTGGGACACAAGCCAGTAACTTTTTCTTTTAATTCAGGTTTCTATTACTTGTAACTAAAATCATTCTGACTTATACACCTGGCTCCTTGGCTCAGGG
This sequence comes from Cephalophus harveyi, assembly GCA_006410635.1. Classification (NCBI taxonomy): domain Eukaryota; kingdom Metazoa; phylum Chordata; class Mammalia; order Artiodactyla; family Bovidae; genus Cephalophus; species Cephalophus harveyi. Next base: position 366,192 of record SJYT01041201.1, read on the forward strand.
CCAGGCTGATTCATTCTTCACGTGTCTTGTCTTCATTCCTGGATGCTAAGCAAGATTGAGGCAGGCAAAAGCCGGCAGGGGAGCTCATGGCACCTCTTCGTTACACCCACTTGGCACAATGGAAACAGTACCAGAAACTTGGCATCAGGCAGACTGTATTCAAATCTCCATCCCTCCATTTACCAGCTGCATGACCCAGGTTAGTCATCTAATCATGCTAAGGCTTCGTTTTTCCATCTTAAAAAATGGTAATAATAACGTCTACCTCATAGGCTTTTTGTGAAGTTTTAATGAGATCAGGAATATAAAGGACTTGATCCCATGTCTGGCTCACTGCGGGAGCTTGATAAACAGCCGCAGTTTCACGTCACCGTGGTGTATCTGTCCTTGCGTGTTCAGCGCTGGGAGCAAGAATGGATGAGGTTCTTGAAATACATCAGTAAGGCCCTCTTAATGGCATTGCCGCCAGTGGTTTCAGCCTTCCCCCATGCCTTTCTTTGTCCTCTCTTTTTTAACCAGGGCTGCTAAATACCAACCAAATCTCCCAGCGGGATATGAAAGAAGGGGGAAAATACACAGCTGTAGCCTCTGAGTGGTGACATCCCTGGACCCAGGGATGGCCGCTCGAGCTGTACTGCCTAGAGAACGGAGCCTGTGGGTCCCCGTGTCATTCCAGTCTGTGTTCCGGCCACTTTCCTCCTCCAGCTCAGGCTCAGGGGCACACGGATCAGAGGCTCCCACTCTGGGTGGGTGGAAACCTGGGTTCTCTGCTGGGTGTCACGAGGCCCTTTCCCCAGCCAACAGTGCTTGGTTAAGCCTCAGTTTTTCCATCTGTGAACTGGAAATGCAGATCAGATGGTCTCTGAAGTCCCTCCCAGGTAGAAGCCTTTGAATTTGTAGAAGCTAGCCTTCACTAGGGATCCTTCTGTTTCAAAATAATGCTCCTGCCTAAACCTCCCGTGAGGTTACCCTCAGTAGCTGCAGTTCCCAGACTCTAGAGCTTGGACTCAATAGTTGCAACTCAGGGGCTTAGATGCCCCTCGGCATGTGGTATCTTCCCAGACCAGGGATCGAACCTGAGTCTCCTGCACTGGCAGGCAGATTCTTAAGCACTGGACCATCAGGGAAGCCCTGGCATACAGTTTTTATTCCTGCTGCGGGAAGCACCCAGAGGAGCCCAGGGATGGGAGATTAGCAGGTGGCATGGTTCTCAGAGTGCTGTCCCCAGGCCCATGGTAGCAGCATCATCTGGGGACCATTAGAGATACAAATCCTGAGCCCCTAACCCAGACCAAGGGCAGGGGTGGGGGCAGCAATTTGTGCTTTGACAAGCCTTCTAGAGAACTCTGATACACACTACAGAACATTCTAGAGTTGTACCATCCAACATGAGAGCCACTAACTATAGGCACCTATTTCAAATTCAATTGGTAAAAACTAAATAAAACTTGAAAGTCAAATCCCCCACTCACACATATCAAGATCTCGACAGCCCTGTAACTAGTGGATACCATAGTGGACAGGGCAAAAATAAAGCATCTCCATCGCTGCAGGAAGTTCCATCGGATCATGCTTCTCCAAGTGTAGACCAGCAGCACTGGCCTTGCTGGAAGCATGTTAGACGCAGACGCTCTCACCCTATCCCAGATCTGCTGGTTCAGAACCTGCATCTTCCCAAGTTGCCTGCATAATTGGAAAGCACCTTAGAATCTGAGAAGCACTGGGGTGAACCATCCAGAACAGAAGAACTGGGTGACTGATGAACCCTGCCAAGGACAGCACAGAACCCACCAGTGTTAGGACAGGGTAATATTTACAGCCTCCGTGAACCCAGCATGGCCGTGACTGCACACCCCAGCAACACAATGGCTTCCTAACAACTCAGCTGCAATTGACATGCCACAGGCATCATGGCCCCCATACATGACAACCACATACCATTACTCTACAAACGGGGTCCTGGCTAGATACAGCACACCATCACAGTTGCCAGACGTTACAATATTGCCCTCCACATCAGAGTATCCAATTGTCAGCTCCCCAGTAACTGGGGTTCCAAATTGGACTTGGGAAGCAAGGAGGAGTCTCCTCCAGAAAACTAGGAGAGGCAGAGACCTTTCAGGACTTACTGCCACAAAGTTCTCAATGGCTATGGGGTTTGCCAAGTCTGTCTGTGGAGTCTGATTCCCAATGATGCTGAAATTCACCTTCAGTGTCAGGCTTCCCATGTTGCCCTGGAAAGGCTCCTTATCAACAACCCCCAAGCCCAGACTGAGGCTTCACTGCTCAGAGAAAGGAGCCCACCAGGTTGTCCTCCAGGCTCACTGAGGGACTGTGGCCCTCCTATCAGGAAGAGCTGTTCATCCCCAAATTCAGCCCTGTTGAGAACTTCCACTGACAAGACCATCTCAGGGTTGCTTCCCAACCTTCCAAGGGAGATTCCTAAAAGGGGTGTCAACAGCCAAGATGAACGGAGAACAATGATGTCCTCATAGCAGGGTTGAGGTTTGCTGGATTTTTCCTGCCTCCATGGCCTCTTGACTGCACCCTCAAATATGGCCCATTGTGACAATCACATCAACTAACACTTGCATTAGAGCTGTGATATCACAAGCCATCTGCGGGCAGGTTTGCAGGGCTATGTAGGTTGCAACTTTTAAGGAGTCCCACCACCGGCTAATGTTCCTGGGGCCACTAGTCTCAGACCAGAAACCCCAAAACTGCAAGCTTCACTTTCACCCGCTAGACCCCAGACAGGTCAAAATCCCTGCATTTCCACCTTGCTGACCTGTGAACAAAATCGAAGGCTTCTCCCAGCCTTGAGTGACCTTGAACCAAGTCCATGTCCCTTCTTCAGCTCCTGCCTGGCCATGAAAGCTAACATCAGGAAAGATGCTCTGGGGGCCCAGAGCGCAGGGCCCAAGGGCCAGCTCATCTGCTTCTTAGGCTTCAGTCTTCTTTAAAACGAGGAAAGAAGGGCTTCCCTGGTGGCTGAGTGGTGAAGAATCTGCCTGCTAATACTGGAGACATAGGTTCAAGCCCTGATCCAGGAAGATTCCCACATGCCACAGAACTACTGAGCCTGTGCTTGGAGCCCAGGAGCTGAAAGTACTGAGCCCACGTGCTGCAACTACTGAAGCCTGTGCTCCCTAGAGCCAGTGCTCCGCAAGGAGAAAGGCCACCGCAATGAGAAGCTCGTGCACCGCAAAGAGAGGGTAGACCCCTCTCTCTGCAACTAGAGACAAGTCTGCACAGCAACGAAGACCCTGCACAGTCAAATATAAACAGGATAATAAACTTACTTAAATACATCTTTTTTTTTAAGGATGGGAAAAAATGGAAATTTTTTGGAAAAATTAGATGGAAAAAATTGCTAAAAGCTGGAAAAAAATTAAAAATAAAAAAGGGAGGAGGGCAGAAGAATGTTCCATTGCTCTGGTTGTGTAACGAATCAGTCCAAAACATTGCAGCGTGGCACACCCACTTGTTATGTTCACGGATTCTCTGGGTCAGGAATTAGGACAGAGCACCACAGGACGCCTCATCTCTGCCCCAGTGTGCACGAGGCCTCAACTGGGAGATTCAAACAGCTGGAACTTGATCAGCTGAGGTGCCTCTCTCCTCCGGCCTCTCTGTCTGTCTTTCTGAGGTCTGCGCTGTTCTGCATGGAGGTCCCAGGGCAAACGGATTTCTTCCACGGCAGCTCAGAGTTTCCCAAGACAAATCTTGCTTGGTGATGTGGCAGGAACCCTCCCCCTCCACACACTGGGGTAGTAGGCAGAATCCCTTTTAATTGTTGCAGCCATCTTCGAAAAACACGCTAATATCTCCCTTGAAGAGGTGATGCCAGGATTAAATGCCTTGAAGGCTGTGAAGATCGCGGCGGGGGGAGGGGGAAGTGCCCCAAATGTGCCCATGCATCCCGCAAATGTTGGCCAAGCACCTGCCTTGTCCTAGACACCAGGGGATGCTCTCAAATCCCCTTTGTGCAGCTGGGAGGCGGGGCACGTTCCTCAGTGGTCCTTATTGAAGGGTGAATGTCAAGTGTTAGAAAGGAGGCAGAAATAAGGAGCTAGGGGAAGCAAGAGGGAGCAAGGGAAGGACAGATGGATGGACAGGCAGGTGGCAGACACAGATAGCACGAGCAAAATCCCTTTGCAAAACCACCACGAGGTGATACTTTGGTGGCAGCAGTAATGGTGGCAAAAATCCGAGAGAGGCTGGAGATACCTGAAATCACTCTCCTTTCTGGGCTTGGCTCTCTTGCAGTTCCCTTTCCTCATTCCATTCTGGCCCCTCTCCGGCCCCTGCCTTCCTCCAGGCCTGGCCTCCATGGTCAAGATCCCCATGTCTGCCTCCAGCCCAGGTTTCCCCACCATTTGGGGGTTAACATTTTCTGATGTTCCCTGCAGGGTTTGAAAGCACAGCTGTTGTTGCCATTTGGAAACTGGGTTTTATTTTTCCATATTGCTCAGCTCTCTCTTGGAAACAACCACACTGCCATCCTCTGGCCAAAGTCTGGATTCCGCTTGCAGCAGGCTTCCCTTTTATGGTTGGAGGGATGGCTTCCACAGCACTCCTGGGCTCCATCTGAAGGACACCCCTGCTTCCTGGGGGCCTCCCAGGTGGCGCTAGTGGTACGCCTGCCAATGCAGGAGACAGGAGATGCAGATTCGGTCCCTGGGTCAGGAAGGTTCCCTGGAGAAGGAAAAGAAAAGCCACTCCAGTACTCCTGCCTGAAAAATCCCATGGACAGAGGAGCCTGGCAATCTACAGTTGATGAGGTGGCAAAGAGTCACATACGACTGAGCAACTGAGCAAGCACGGAGTTTTGCAAGGAGAATTCTGGAAATGGAGAGCAAGTCACCAGGAAAATTGGGTGACTCAAAGCAAAACAAGGAAAATGAATTCCTGGGTAAGGGAATTAAACTCTGAGGCCACCCTTTGGGTCAGGAGGAAACATCCCTGCAGGTAAAAGTGATGTGGGCTGGACTTTCTCTCCCGAGACCTGGTTCACTGGCATGGGAGCCATACTTGGAAGGGTGCCAGGTTGTGTAACCAGGGCTCCAGATTGGAAGCCAACAGTCTGCACTCAAGCTTCCTGCTGGGGAAAAAATTAAGAGGCTGACAGCTGTTTACCTATATAAGTCACATATGTTTGTGTCTGGTGTTTTTTCAACAAGTGAAAGTTATTGTGTTAGAATATGAGAGTGATGAGTTTCTCGATTCATTTATTCATTTTTCTAGATTCACTCATTTGCTCATTCAATGCACCTTTTATAGTGCCGGGCACTGACCTAGGTGCTAAGAATAGAAAATCCACAAAAATTCCTGCCTTCCAGGAGTCTGCTTTCATACAAAAAGACAGACAAATAAAATATGTAAATAAAATGCATAGTGTGTTAGAAGATGCTAAGGAAGATGACGACAACCATGTAAAGACCCTGCCTGCAATGCGGGAGACTCGGGTTCGATCCCTGGGTTGGGAAGATCCCCTGGAGAACATGGCAACCCATCCTTGCCTGGAGAATCCCATGGACAGAGGAGCCTGGCAGGCTACAGTCCATGGGGCCACAGAGAGTTGGCCACAACTTAGTGACTAAACAACAACAAAGAGACAAATAAAATATGCAAATTAGAGGCACGGTGTATTGGAAGATGACGACAACCGTGAAAGGTGATAAGGAGTGGTGCGGGCAATGCCATCGCCAAAAGGGGTTCCAGGAGGGCCTGCAGGTGATACAGAGGAAAGACTAAAGATGGAGAGGAAATAAACCGCTGGCTTCTGGAGGAAGGGGATTCCAGGCAGAGGGAACAGCAAACGCTAAAGCCTCGCGGTAAGAGTATGCTTGCCATGTTTAAGGACGTTAAGGAGTCGATATGGCAGGAAGAAAGCAAGTGAAGAGAAGCACAGATGGGGAAGAAACGGCGGGGAAGGGAGGGTCCCAGGGCCCGAATTCTACAGCAACCTGAAAGCCATGGTGCAGCCCTTAGCTTTCGCTCTGATGAAAGGAGGGGTCCTTGCGGGATATGAGGATGTGACCTCTGAGCCCATTCTGGCTGCTTACTGAGGGTGAAAGGAAGGGGAACAATAGTAGGAAGAGATGGAGTAGTTGGGAGGCTACTGCAATGATCTGAGCAAAGAACGTGGACTGGAACAAGGTGGTAGCGGTAGGGGCATGGGCAGTGGCCAGATTCGGGGTACATCGGGGTGGCCAGGCCACGCTGAGAGATTAGACGCTGTATGAAAAGAGAAAGAGCAACTAGCAGGACTCCAAGGTCTTCAGACTATGTTGCACATCTCCAAGCAGCATCACTCATCCAGAGATGCTGGACCTAAATGTTTGAGGACCTGAAAAACAAGTGCACATCATCCGCTACTCTCCGGGGGAACTGGTCGTCCTCTTCTTTAGTGGAATTTATTTTCATGTTCTGTCTCTTCTGTATGTTTGCAGTGTTTTGGCACTACAGGCTTCTAAGAATAAGATCATGAAAGACAGTGCCCGGAGACCCTCATCAGACAAACAGGAAACTAGCTTGGAGGCAGAGCCAAGTTTCCCCACATCAGGGATTTTGATTCAGTGCCAAGTGGCTGGGGCGGGGTCCCATACCTGGGATTATCTAAATCCTGTATGAGCTGCCCATCGCTTTTAAGCAAACTCATCTGTATACATCTCACCGTCTTGTCTCTTGTCCCTGCCATCTTTGCCTGGGAGAGAAGAACAGCTATTGCCAGGCTGTAATCTACAGTTAACACCTACACACAGAGAGGCCACTGGTCAAGAGTATTGAAAAATCATTTCCCTTTTCCCGTCTCCTTCTATCTCCAGCTGCCTAGAGCCAGAGGTCCCCCACATTTAAATCTCCAACATATCTATGGTGCAGCTCATGAAACGGAATTTTTTAACAGCAATCATATTTATTCACATTTCACGTACCTTCTGCATTCTGGATGAAATACATTCCCCCAAAGAACTCTCTCCACATATTCTAAGCACATTGGAAAGCCCCCTGTTTGCATGCTCACTGGTTTTCTGAATATCAGAGTGTCCTCTTCTTCTCCAGGGCTGCTGCTAATACATCAAATAATTTAATGCTGTTTTTAATAAATGGAAAGATCAGAGTGCAATTCAAATGCTTGGTATTAGGCATTTATTTGATGGAGATACCATTTTCCACAGCAAGATACATTTCTCTTTCCTCGGGTTATTATTAAAAACAGAAATTGAGCCATGCATTGATGGAATCAAGCTGCAGCACATACACTTTGTGGATTCTAAAAACAAAAGAAACGGTGCAGACTCTCAAAGCCTGAGTGTGGCCCGGCCTCCTCGTACATGAAGTCTCAGGCAAAGGTTCTCAGGCAGGTCCCAGACCAGCACCAGCTACCTCACCTGGGAACTTGCGGGAAATGAACATTCTCAAACCCTCTCCATACCTCCTGACTCAGAAACACTGGGATTTATAGTTTCACCAACCCTCCAGGTGATTCTGATGAACGTTTAAGTTGGAGAACCAAAGAGTCCTAGAGATTGGGACTGTTTAAAGAGTGGCAGTAAATCATTGCTTAAAGAAAGCATATAGAATTGAGATTTTTTTTTAAATATATATACTCACAGTCTCTGAAGAGAAGCAAAGCCCCCAAGCAAGGTGATAGCAGGAAAATTCTAACCATATTGTGCTTTGGGAGGGTTATTCATCTAACAATATGGATGAATGGACTTCCTGGTGGCCCAGTGGCTAAGACTCTGTGTTATCAATGCAGGGGGCCTGAGTTCAATCCCTGGTCAGGGCACCAGATCCCACATGCTACAACAAAGGTTGAAGATCCCATGTGCAGCAACTAAGACCCAGAGCAGCCAAATAAAGCAATATTTTTTTAAATATAAAAATAAAAACACGGAGGAAGGTCCCACAGTTTGCCAGGAAGTGGGAATTTGGGGCAGAATGAGTAGCGGTCCCCCCTGCAAGGGCATCCAGTGTCGTGAGAGAACAAGAGCATCCTAAGGATAGTTAGAAGTCATAAGTGCTAAGAGATGCGGGTAGAACCATGGAGCCAGCAGAGAGGGCGGCCTGGCTCTGGCTAGGACAACACAAGAAGTATCCACAGGGGAGAAAACCCTTGAACTCAGCCTTGAAAGAGCAGGAGTTGTCGAGGAAGAAGTGAGAATTACCTGTTAAGCAAAGAAAACTGAGAAGCGGAAAAAGGACCTGATGGCCCCAGGGAGCACTGAGAAGTATGTGGTAGGTTCAGTTGCTTTAAAATGACCCTCCAGGCCCAGCAAAGGGTGTCATTTTATGTGGAAGAGGGGTTTCAGGGTGTACAGAATCATTCCCCGGAACAAGGGCTCAGACCAGCTATAATGCTACTGTCTTCTGCCCAGGAAGGAATTTAAAAGAGTCGCTTTCTCATCAGATACTTGCATTTGCTTTTATAATATTCCTACTAGTCCTCTGCCACCTGCAGGCTCACCCCGAGCACTTCTGATTTCAGAAGGGCAGACGCATGCTGAGCAGGATCACTCACGGGAGACAGGAGCACTCTCACAACAAGGGAAAGAAGGAAAAGCCAAGACCACGCAGTCAACATGCTACACTGGTCCGGAAGTCTCCCCTGAATACCCACTCAGTGGCCAGCCAGCCCCACCATCAGCTCCACTGGTCAGCTTTGAGTCCATTATGTAACCTCTCTCTACCTCCGTTTCTTCATGTGTAAAATGGGCATAACAATAATCTCTAATTTGTAGGGATTCTTAGGGAGATTAAATTATATTTTAATATATATACAGTACATAAGACAGTGCCTGAAAAAAGTAAATGTTCTACGTGTGTTAGCTATGATCATCACCATCATCACCACCCCAGCGGCAGCACCATCTTCACCATCACCTCTGCGTCACCATCATCATCACCGTGACCATCAGCACCAGCACCACGATCCCCATCATCACCACCCCAGCAGCAGCAGCACCATCTTCACCATCACCTCCGCGTCACCATCATCATCGCCACACCGCCTCCATCATCACCATCACGAGCACCAGCATCGTCAGCAATACTATCATCACCATCAAGTCTGCTCAATCCCAGAGCCTGAGGAGGGGGCCAGGGACACCAGGCCAACAGTATGACAACAGCTGACCACACTGAACGGATAAATACAATGAAACATATTTCCTTCACCTCAATCCAATCCCACTCCTCACTGGCAGCTTGACTGCCTTCTGTAACATCTCTCCAAAGCAATTGCTAATCCATGTTTGAATTTCTCCCCTAGTGGAGAACTGACTGCCTTCCCAGGAAGTTCATCCAGCTGCCAGACCCAACAGCTTGACTCTAGGGCTTTAATATTTCTGTGGTTCTAAGAACATCCACGCTATACCACTGTGGAATAACTTTTGTTAGTTAGAATAAAACTAGAAAACAGGCCATTATTTGTCCCACCTCGATCTTTTTTTATGCCAGGGCAAACTTTTTGATACTCTTCCCATTGAGATGTGGAGCCTAATTCCACCCACCCACCTTTGGATCTGGGCTGGGCTTAATAACTGGCTTGATCAGTAAAATATCGCAGAAGTGACTTCCACCCAGGTCTCTTGAACCCAGCCATCACCTTGTGAGAAAGCCCAAGTGGCCACCTGGAGATGCCCCAGTGGAGGAGAACTGAGGCCCCTGGCCAACAGCAGCACCAGCTGAACTCTAGCTGGCAGCCAGCACCAGCTTCCCAGCCATGTGAGGGCTCCATCTTGGAAGTGAATCTTTAGCTGCCCCATGCAGTCCATTCATGCAGCTAATGCCACATGAAACAGACATACCCATCTCTACCAAGTCCCAATCAAATTTCAAATTCATGAGCCAAAGGAATAATCATCATTGTTCACAGGTTCTAAATCCAGAGGTGATCAGTTAAACTGCAATAAACAGCTGAAACCTCCTGAAAGAACTGAAACATCTTATCCTTCATATCTGAGAACCACCCTTAAACTCCTTCAGAAAAAGCTTATAAGGGAGCCACTTCCAGTTGATCTGAGTCGGTGCTGGGAATTAAACACTATAATCCGAGAGTTGGTTAAAAAAGACTCTTCCTTACAACAAGGCACAGCCTTGCCTTCCTTGATTTCATTCATCCATTCAACAAACACCTATAGTACCTACCACCCCCCACCAGGAACTATGCTCAAGACTATGGAAGAGAAAAACAGACCAGTCATTGTCTCAAGGACTTCATGCTAGCGGAGAAGGAGAAGATCTGAACCCTCCCAAACAAGGCAACAAAAGCTTATAAGGGAGCCACTTCCAGTTGATCTGAGTCGGTGCTGGGAATTAAACACTATAATCCGAGAGTTGGTTAAAAGACTCTTCCTTACAACAAGGCACAGCCTTGCCTTCCTTGACTTCATTCATCCATTCAACAAACACCTATAGTACCTACCACCCCCCACCAGGAACTATGCTCAAGACTATGGAAGAGAAAAACAGACCAGTCATTGTCTCAAGGACTTCATGCTAGCGGAGAAGGAGAAGATCTGAACCCTCCCAAACAAGGCAACGTGTCAGATGAGAAAAGACGTATCATGCAGTTCTAAGAAAACTCAGAGAAGAAAGAAATGTGTTCTGCCTGGTGGAGGATGATGGCGAGCTGACTCCAGAGAGATGAAAAGGATTTCCCACAGGGAGAAACGAAGGATAATGAGGTAGATAGAAAGTCCATGAAAGGACCAGGCACTTTCAGGGTCAGTTAGGAGGCTGACATGATGGGAGCTGCAAAAGGCGTGGAGCAGAACAATGAGGCTGTGAAACTAGGCTGGAGTTAGATCAGGAAGGATTTTGTAAAAGAAGAGTTTGAGTTTTTCCTTGAACACCAGGAAAAGCTGCAGAGGGGTTTTTGGCAAAGGCATAGCAGAAGCAGACTTGCATTTCTGGGTTTCCCAGGTGGCTCCGTGGTAGGGCGTTCGCCTGCCAAGCAGGAGACACGGGTTCAGTCTCTGAGTTGGGAAGATCCCCTGGAGAAGGAAATGGCAACCCACTCCTAGTATTCATGCCAGGAAAATCCCATGGGCAGATAAGCCACGGGCTATAGTCCATAGTGTCACAAAGAGTCAGACACAACTTAGCAACTAAACAATGAGAACAGTCTAGCTGTAGAGACAGGAGCATATTGAAAGAGGGCAAACTGGGAGCCTTTCCAGGAGCCTGGTCAGGAAATGAGGGGATCCTGAAATAGGGCCGTGGAGATGTGGAAGACACTTCTTTGGAAAAAGTTACAAAGCCCATTTGAAGATCAACTGGGTGGGGCAGAGAAACCGGTCAAGGGCGATCCCAGATTGTTGGCTGGGGAGGGTCCATTCAAATGACTCCCAATGGCAGCAGGAGCAGGCATGATGGAGGGGCAGACAGAAGTCCCCTCTGGTTCTTTTTAGGCAACTCGCACCTGGCTCTTGGGACATCCCGAGGCCTGATTCCATATCAAATGCTCGAATCTCTTCATTCCCATGATCCTCTGGTTTCCCCATTTCCAATAGAATCAGAACGTACATCTGACCAATGGGGAGAGCCTGCTCTCCCAAACCCCACGCCAAGAAAAGACGAACCCAGGGCTTCCCTGGTGACTCAGTGGTGAAGAATCCGCCTACCAATGCAGGAGACACAGGTTCGATCCCTGATCCCGGAAGATCCCACATGCTGTGGGGCAGCCGATTCCTTGCGTTGCAACGACTGTGTTCTGGAGCCCGGGAGCCCAACTACGGAGCCCTCATACTGCGACGACTGGGGCCAGAGAGCCCCGGAGCCCGCGCTCCGAAACAAGAAAAACCACCACAGCGAGAGGCCCGTGCCCGCGCCTGAGAGCAGCCCCCGGCCCCAGCAAGCAGAGAAAAGCCTGTGCCGCTGCAAAGACCCGGCACAGCCAAAAGCAAATAAATGAAATTGCTTTTAAAAAAAGAAAGAAAAGCCCAACCCTGTTAAGGTTTTTTCCTATTCTTTAAGTATCTTTCTTAAGAATTACAACATCAAAATATCAAGTACCCATAAAAGTACAGAGAATAGTACAGAAATCACCCATAACCCCATTTCTCAGAGATATTATTAATATTTGGGGATATTCCCATTCAATGTTTCTTCTATTTATACATATTTGCTTTATCTGATTAATTTGTAGCCTAAGCATTCGTCTAGGTCTCTCATATTTCCTGGAAAATATGCTTTGTTAAATGGCTGAAGAGAGCCCAACGTGGGTGTACCTAAATTAAATTAATCCCTACCATTAGACATTTAAGCCATTTTCATGCATGTGGGTTTTGTTTTCTATTTGGTTTTGTTTCTGCTATGATAAAAACCTTGTGTCAAACATGCTTGGGTATAAATCTTGGGTGTTCTTTTCTAATTATTTCTTTAAGACAAATTTCTGAAATGATCCAAGGATTAAAAGATTCCAATATGTCCAAGATGGTTGGTGCTCAAGACAAAGTTTCCCAAGAGAGTTTTTTCGGGTCCTCTTGCCGACTGTGAAGGAATACACATGGCCACATTTTTTTGGAGCCTAAAGTTTCTGGAAGACATTTACTGACTCTTTCTTGGGGGAAATTTGAACCTTTTTCCTTCCCCATACCCTGTGATTTATAACCAGCCTGAGCCGGCTCAGCTCCACCAACGCTGTCATCACACAATGTCAACCAAATGGAACAAAATCTCTAGGGTCCTTGGGTCTCTGAGCAAACACTAGGGAACAGTGGCTAGTCTCTCCCGCTTCCAAAGGAACATGATGCTTTAATAACGCCCAAGAATGCTTTTGTGAAGGCCTGCTCCCCAGAATTTTCCTGTCAGGCCCAGGGCCCAGCCAGCTTATGGTCTGGGCCTGTCTTTCCTGAAATACAATGACCGGACAGCCAAGTTCCTGGCCACCTCCCCTGCAAGGTTCTCCCAAGCCCTGTGCAAGGACCACGCAGCATGCTAGCCAACTGGTATCGAAGGAGCATGAAGACCATGCCTTGACCCAGACCGTGGACCCCTGTCCAAGGGCTGCACGAGTTTCAGCTGGCTGTAGGCACACCAGCCCTCTCCAGTCCCTTCTACGTGATATATGAAATGTCTTTCTCAAAATTAGACTCGCTGCTTAGTGGGGGGCCTGGGAGGGAAGAGGTAGGATGATTTTAATCCTAAGCAAGTACAAATCACTTCAGAAGAGTCTGCTGCAGACCTGGAGAGAAGGGCTCCAGGCACACTCAGAACGTGATATATGGAATGTCTTTCTCAAAATTAGACTCGCTGCTTAGTGGGGGGCCTGGGAGGGAAGAGGTAGGATGATTTTAATCCTAAGCAAGTACAAATCACTTCAGAAGAGTCTGCTGCAGACCTGGAGAGAAGGGCTCCAGGCACACTCAGACACTGAGCCCGGGCTCAGCCACCAAGGGAAAGCACTGGCTTGGGGAGGAGCCAGACCTTCTCGGGACAGGAACATCCACCACTTTTTAGAGGTAACCCCAGAGGGGGTGGCTGGAAGACAATGGCACAACTCAGTGGAAGCAGGCAATGCATTAATGACTGGGACAGGGGGAACATGGCTGTGTTCAGCATAAAAGGCCAAAGACAAGGGCAAGTGTCTTCATCACAAACTTCGGTCCAAGCCAGACAGACATAGTAGTGTTTCATTTTAGGAAGATCACTCTGTGCATTGAGAAAACTCATAGCAGGCAAGACCTTGAGGCTACAGGATGTTAGGAAGATGCTGCAACTGTCAAGGAGAGGGATGCTGAGGACACATGAGGGATGAATGAGGAGGTGGAGGGAAGAAGAACTCAGGAGAAATCACGAGGGTGGAACTGATAGAATTTCAAGACTACGGGACATTCCACTGCGGACAGCTAACAGACTCCAATTTCCTCAGCTGACAGTGACCATCACAGGACCTGTTGCTAAGGGAGTTTGTGGAGCAAGTACAATGACATGTGCCAAGTGCTTAGAAAAGTGTCTGGAGGACCTCCCTGGTGGCCCAGTGGTTAAGAATCCGCCTTCCAACGCAGGGGATCCAGGTTTGCTCCCTGGTCGAGAACTAAGATCGCACATGTTATGGGGCAACTAAGCCAGCGAGCCACAGCTAGAGAGCCTGTGCAGGGCAATGAAGATCCCACTTGCTGCAACTAAGACCCAACGCCGCCAAATAAAATAAATATTACAAAAGAAGGGGGAAAGTGTCTGGCTTTGTCTAACTCATTAAAGAGGAGGTTCAAGAAACTGTTCACTATCACCAAGAGATGGGAGCAACCTAAGTGCCCTTCGATAGATGACTGGATAAAGAAAATATGGGATATATGTGTATATAATGGGATATGACTCAGACATAAAAATGAATTAAATAATGCCATTTGCAGCAACATTAAAGGACTTAGAGATTATCATACTAAGTGAAGTCAGAGAAAGACAAATATCATACAATAGTCACTAGAATATGGAATCTAAAAATAATAGTACAAATGAACTTATTCACAAAACAGAGACAAACTCCCAGACATAGAAAACAAGCTTATGGTTATGAAGTGGCAGAGTGGAGGGGATAAACAGATCCACACTACTATGTGTAAAATTAAAGACAAGGATTTACTGTATAGTACAGGGACCTATATTCAAAATCTTATAATAAACTGTAATGGAAAAGGATCCAAAAAGATCTAGATATATGCATATATATGTATAACCGAATCACTTTGCTGTACACCAGAAATTAACATATTACTGTAAATCAACCATACTTCAATCAAAAAAAAATGATTAGGTTCTACAACAAGTATGACTTATAACAAGATCATGGTGTGGAGGAAGGCTTATGAGAGAGGTGGTACATATATATATATATTTATGGCTGATTTGCACTGTTATACAGCAGAAACCAATACAACTTTGTAAAGCAATTATCCTCTAAATAACCACTTTAAAAAAACAAGATCATTATTTTCTAAGCCTGCAGGTCAAGGCCAAGCATCTAGAGGCAGGAATCACCATGTAGACGGGAGGAAAGGACAGAACTGCCCAAGGCAAATGTGCCCAAGGCAAATGTGCACAGTGAGGAAGCAGAGGAACGGGACACCAATGTTGGTGGCAGTGATGCTAAGAACTGCTTGGTGGGATCTGTGGGAAAGAAGAGAGAGAAAGAGCAGCTCCAGTCGAACCAGGAGAGAATGTGTCACAGGAGCCCAGTAGGAAAAGCATACTGAGGAGGCGTTACCCAGTGCAGTGATGATCAAGTAACTAAAAGATGGATCAGGGTCTGTTGGATTTAGCCACCAAGAGCTCACTGGGCAGGATCTTTCCAGTGGTGTAGGTGAGGTTTCAGTGAATGGAAAGAACAAGACAGAAGATGTTCATTGTATGCATGCCAAGTTGCTTCAGTCCCAACTCTCTGCAACCCTATGGACTGTAGCCCACCAGGCTCCTCTGTCCATGGGATTCTCCAGGCAAGAATACTGGAGCGGGTTGCCATGCCCTCCTCCAGGGGATCTTCCCAACCCAGGGATCGAACCAACATCTCTTATGTCTCCTGCATTGGCAGGCAGGTTCTTTACCATTAGCATCCTTGGGAAGATATTCATTACCACATTATATGTCATGGAGAAAAGGGGGCACAACCTAAGTGCCCAGCAATAGGGGATTATATATATCATGGTACAACTATTCTGTACTTTCCTTCCTAGTATTATATAATGATCATTATAAAACAACTGTTATATAGCAGAGTTATAAAATAGACATGGATTAACTGGACGAAGGAAGCCAAAAGACACAGGTGATGAAGTAATGTAAAATACAGTTTTTTCCAAAGACATATGATGATGGAAGGAAAAAAGCAAGCAAGTTTGAGAGATGTATTGAGACTGGAGTGTTCAAGAAAGGCAACAAAGATGACTCAAGGACTGGCAAACATAATGGAAAACAAGTAAGAATAGAATGTGATCCAAAACATTACGTGGTGTAGAATGCAGCTTTGTGACTGTATCAGGGGTAATAATGGAAAAACCGAAGAAAGGCCAATTCTCATGAGGTCTCTGTACTATAAATGTGCGCAATTTTCCACCAGCCAGAAAGCTCCACGCAGACTGGGGCCTCACTCTCCTGTTCCCTTTGGTATCCCTAGTAACTAGTGCATGGTGGGGCAGACCTAAAGTAGAGTGAGAAAACGTGGACGACTGTGACAACGCAATGTGAAGTGAGGGAAAAAAAAAATCAAGATACAAGTTAGAATTGCAATCGTTAAAAAATGTCCACAGGTGGTCATGGGGGCTGGGGGACGGAGGGAGGATGAAGTGGGAGAGAAGCACCCACATATGCACACTGCCATGCATGAAATAGCTCGTGGGAAGCTGCTGTACAGCGCAGGGGGCTCGGCTCAGGCTCAGCTGGGGGCCTGGAGGGGCGGGAGGAAGGTCCAAGAGGGAGGGGATATATATATATATGTGTGTATATATACACACTGGGGAAGGAAATGGCAACCCTCTCCAGTACTTTTGCCTGGAGAATCCCATGGACAGAGGAGCCTAGCGGGCCACGGTCCATAGGGTCGCAGAGAGTCAGACACGACTGAAGTGACTAAGCATATATACACATACATATTAGCCGATTCACATTGTACAGCAGAAACTAACACAGTATTGTAAAGCAATTATCCTCCAATTAAAAATCCACTTTTTTATAAAGAGTCATTAATGCATAAAAAATGTGCACGGGGTAAAAAAAGACAAAAATTTTAAGAGTGCATTACAGTGTGGGATTCTGAATGTGGACTTTTTTTCTTTTGTTTGTCTCCTTAATTTTCCATGGTGGTTTTATAGTAATGCTACTTTGACAATATTAAAACATATGCAATGAAAGGAGAAAGAAGAGAAGCGAGAAGAAAGGAAGGGGGAGGGGAGGGAGAGCAGAAGAGGACGGAGCCACCGAGCAAGCATGGACCGTGGAGCCAATGCTCTGGCTTAGACCCCAACCAGGCCACCCACAAGCTGTGTGACCTTGAGTGAGCTCCTGAGCCACTCTGTGCCTCCATGCCCTCATCTACAAAACAGATAGAAAATGTATCTGACACGCTTCTGAGGAAGAAACCCAGCAAAACTGTGCTTGTCCATCCTTTCTCACCGTGAGCTCCTGGGTCCCAGTTTGTGCCATTCACACACTGACGCTGTGGGGTTTGAATGATGCCAAATTCATCCTTGAGCTCATTTCTTACAGAAATGTCCAGTCTGGGGGGGTCGCCCTCCTCGAAAACTCTAGGAAACCTTACTTGGCTTCCTCAAGTCTGACCCAAAAGACCTGCTTTTGATATATATGATTTCCCTATGAAATAGGAAAAGCCAGGGATTTCCTGGCAGAGGTTGGAGGTAGGTAATCCTGCACCCGGCTGAACTAGGTTTGCAGCCTTGACCTCAGAAAGCTGCACACATCAGCAAACAGTGAATGGGTTCTCCTTCCCAGCACCCCATAACACCACTATAACCACCATAACCCATACCATCAACAAGCCTAAAACATCCTGACAGAGTCAGTTCAGCTTTTTCTGGCCACCCAACGGAGAAAAACACAAAGGGACAATCTGTCAAGATCCAAAACAGCCAGGAGGAAGCCTGATGGGGGGATTTCTCTGCCCCACTCGTGGGTATCAGTGGTCACCTCTTTCCCTTTCACAGTCGTGGCGATGCATGCTCCGAGACCCACGTTCCTTAGGTCCCTCCAAAAGGGAGTGGATCGAGGCTGGTTCTCCACCCATGAACCCAATCCTGAACAACTCCCCTCTACCCTCACACTTCACCCTGCCGACTCCGGAAATCCCAGCCACCACCTCCAGCCCCTGCCCTTTCTACTTTCTTCTCATCCTTCTGCTCCAACACATGGGCTGTGCTCCCAGAGCCCTTGGCTCCTCCCAGTGATGTCTTTGCTCTCGTGGGACGTGGAGACACACAGGGAGTTGATTCCACCCAGATACTGCATCCTTACAGAGCATGGAAACCCTCTGCTTGGACTTTACTGGCCCCTTTTGAAGGGGTCTCTCCCTGAGCACTCCAGTCAGGTCCCCTGGCTGACTTCTCTCCAGCTCTCTCCTTTTGGACTCCATTCCTACAGTACAGGGGGTTTCTCTGGTGGCTCAGTGGTAAAGAACCCACCCTGCCAATCCAGGAGACACAGGTTTGATCTCTGGGTCAGGAAGATCCCCTGGAGAAGGAAATGGTGACCCACTCCAGTATTCTTGGAAATCTCCAGTATTCTGGAAATCCCAGGGACAGAGGAGCCTGGTGGGGCTACAGTCCATGGGCTCGCAAAAGAGTCAGACAAAATTTAGCAACTAAACAACAAAACAACCTACCGGCCAGTGAGCCCACATCACAGTCAGCAGCCTTGTCTCTGACCCTGAATGTACTAGCGGGACTTCCATCAGATCCTCCTGACTCAGCATCAGGTGTTCAAGGCACTCAGGTGTTCAAGGTACCAGGGTCTGCACGTGGACTCTCTCAGGCAGGGGACGCTGCCTCAGTCCAAGCCTCAGCTGAGAGGTAACAGTCGGTAAACTCCCTTATCTTCCCTTTGGCTTTATTTTTAAAACTAACTTCTCAGCTGACCTTGCTCCCCTTGCGGAGCCTGTAAAAATAATCTTGGAAATGAAGTGCAAAAAACTTGGTGCCATGCCAGGCTCTCAACTGCATGCATTATAATCTTGAGATGTTCCTCAAAAGTTATAAAGGAAGAAACTGAGGTCCTGGAGAATCAAATTACTGATCCAAGACCACTCAGCCAAAAAGCAATAGATTTCATGTTTCCAATTCACGTGTCCTGATTCCTGGCTGGTGATTTTTCTCCTGTGCCAAGCTACTCTGTAAAAATAAAGACTCAGGAGTAATGCGCTTTCTTCCCCAAGGCGGGGAGCCAAGCCAGGCAGCCCAGCTTCAGATCTAGGGCAGACACCTCTTTGAAGTGAGGGTAACACCTCAGGGAATAAAAGTCTGTCTGCTCAGAAGTGATCATGTGGAATCTGGGGCCCTCCTATAGAACCCACTGGCCTCTTAGCTCAAGCAGTTAACATGTGCTCTGCTGTCTCAGGGAGGGCTCTGAGATGAAACACAGCCGGCCGCCACACTTCCCAGCACAGCTGAAAACAGTCTGCAGGGGACTCTGGAGCAAGTCAGTCTCATTGGAGTGAAAAACAGCAGATGTCAGAGTTAACCAGCGGCCCCGGGAAACCCAAGCCCAGTTGCACTCAGCTCTGCCCTCGCAAATCATCCTCGGTCAAATCGCTCACTCACACAAGGCAGCCTCTTGGCTCCTGCCTCTCCTTCTGTCCCCGAGGCCCATCTGTGGCTGCCAAGCAAGCTGGAAAGCCGAAAAAAAAACCCTCAAAGCTCCTCCGGGGCCATGATCCAGGAAGTTTCCTGGCTTCAAGTCAAAGACTTACAGATTCATAGGACCTTTAAGCTTGCAGGGACCATCAGGGGGCATCTTATAGATGAGAAGACTAAGACCCTGACTCAGGAAGTCGGCTCTGAGGCTTTGACAATGGCCTTCACCAAAGCCAACATTAGCAAAACTCAGATCTCAGCGAGGCTTGTGTCGACCTCCTGGAAGGGTCAGGGATGAGTGCACAGAAAAGATGGGTGTATGGATGGATGGATGAGTGAGTGAATGGTGGATGGATGGATGGATGGATGGATGGACAGACAGGGGGATGGGTGGGAGGATGGATGGATGAATGTTGTGATGGATGAATGCAGGGATAATTGGATGGGTAAATGGATGGGTGAGTAAGTGAATGGATGGCTGGACTGATAGAAAGGGGGAGAGAGAGACAGAAGTAAGCAGAGATAGACAGAAGCAAAGGTGGGAAAGAAGGTCAGAGACAGGAAACGAGGCAGGAACAGACCAGGGCACTCATCTAAGAATCTCTGACCCATGGGGAATAGTCTCAGCTCCTGGATGACCTCCACTGTGGCTCTTTTCACCTTGTCTCCCAGGGCAAATGTGTTACAAGGGCCTGGGGTGACCTGTCCTCATTGGTCGCCTCCCGGAGCCACCAGTGTCAGAGCCCAGGACCCCTTTCCACCTCCCCCTGTACCTAGGCGTTGCCTTGGCAATGGCCCACACCAGGAGGAGTGTTCCTTGTGATGGCCCCTTGTCTTTGGAATTTTCTACAGATCACTTTCCAAACAGACCTACTCTTCCTCACTCATCTCCAAGATGATGCCAACTTGACCACGTCAGCCAAGGCCAGGCCTCTCTGAGGTTCTTCCCCCTCCCTATCCACTGCCACCATCCCAGAGTGAGGCTTATCAGAAGGTGCTCACTCCCGATGTAGATCAGAGTGACAGCCTGGCATAGGGGACAGGTCCATGGGATCTAACCCTGACCCTCTTATTTACCAGCAGGGTAATTTTAGGGGGGCATGCGAGTCTTCACCTATTAATAACGAATGTAATAACCAGTGTTGTTGGGTCCCTTTGGGACACTGTGTTATCTGTCCTGGGGTCTGTTTTCCTGGGATCCAATAACCTGGGATCCTTTAGATTCCTCTTCTCAAAGCTCCTCTTTTTTCTTTGGTCACCGGCTTTAAAGGGTACAGGGAAAGAGTGGAGGAGAGAAGTTCTCTCAAAAGCCATTGATTACTGACAAGGATGGGGGGCAGGAGAGAGGGGAGCCCAGCGTGACTGCCAAATTTGCTTCTGTCTTACTGTATCTCACTGTTCGCTGAACCCAGGGGAGACAAGGCTCGAGCGGAGAAGCTGGAAGAAGATGCAAGGAGCCATCAGAACTGCACACAGGCTTTACTTACAACAGCAAGGCAGACATGCTTCACTCTCGTGGTTGACCCAGCAGACACGCAGCCAGAAGGCAGCCGCAGGGGCTTCTCAGGTGGCGCTTATGTGGGGCACTGTGCGTGCACAGCTGCAAATGATGTTAGCTGTTCCCTAACCATGTATTTACAAAACACAGGGCAAGAGAGCCTGACCACCGCCATCTTGGCTAATCTGCTCTTTCCCTACAGCTTCTCAAAGGGTTAGTGCCATTTTTCAAGAGTATCCAGAAGGATGATCAAGCTCTGAGGATGCAGGAGGAACATCCAAAGCATCTGCCCTTTCTCAGACCCCTCCCTCAGGTCTGCTTCTGGTTCCCTAAACCCCAAATCCAACCATCCCCCCACCCTACCCCTAGCCACTCATTCTAGGGGTGCCTAGCTGACAACCCTCACTCACTCAGGCTTCCACACACTCCTGCTCTATCTGGCTTCACAGAGGCCAATGAGGCTTCAAGCATCCTGACTTTCAGGGGTGGGGGACAGCTGGAGGAATGGGATGCGGACACAGCTTAGGGGAACCCAGGCATCTCAGCTGCAGCTGCCTCTGCATCCCTCCACACAGGAAGCCAGCTTCGGGATCTGCATTTTAATACCTGAAAGCTCCAAGACAGAATAGGAAGATAGAAGACACGGTTCTCAAATTATACAGATACATCAGTATCACCTGGACCAGCAGTCCGCAGCCCTTTGGGCACCAGAGATTGGTTTTGTGGAAGATGATCTTTTCATGGATGGGATGGTTTCAGGATGATTCAAGCGCATGACATGTACTGTGCACTTTATTTCTATTATGGCATCAGCTCCACCTCAAATCATCAGGCATTAGATCCCAGAGGTTAGCGACCCCTGTCCTGGAGACCTCTAGCCTGGAGAATTTCATGGACAGAAGAGCCTCAAGGGCTCCATAATGCAGCAAAGAGTAGGACACAACTGAAGCAACTTAGCCATGCACGACTTAGCACACACAGGCACACGCAACCTGGAGGACTGTTTAAGCTCAGAACGTGGCTCCCACCCCCAGAGTTCCTGACTCAGTAGGTCTGTGGGTAGAGCCCAAGAATTCGCATCTCTAATAAATTCCAGATGCCCTGTAGCTCCCAGCACTTAAAGAAAAGAGGGAAAGAATGGTTGCCCAGGGTAAGAAGTCCTGGCTCCAATTTCAGGGAGAAGGAATACCCCATCTTGTTCATTGCTCTCTCCCCAGCGCCAGACGCAGAGTAAGTCTTCAATGAAGATTTGTTGGACTGACAACCCTAAATCAGAAAATAAAGGCCCCGAAGCCCAAGGCCAACCTCCTCTCTTTTGGGGTGGAGAAGGCAGCGCTGAGACAGATGGCCATTCCTCCCCCTATTTGCGCTGCCCAGCTCCCTTCCCTGGGGTGCAGCTTGAAGGATATACACACTCCCCCCCACATCCCCTCCTCCAGGCTCTCCCCCTGAGCTGGGAGCTGCCTCATTGACATGCAGCCCACACAGCTGCAGGGCTCCCTTCTGGATCACTGAGAAATGGGTCCGATTTGAAAATGTCAGGATCTCGTTAGCAATTCCAATGGCCACCGTGGTAATTACGCCCTTTCATGTTCCAGTGTGTTCCACCGCATCAGAGCTGACACAAACACCTGGTTTTATAATATCACCGCCTGGAAATAAATGTCCAAAATGATATGAAAATGTACTAGGAAGAGATTAATAACTGTTCTTCCAGGAAGAAAGATAGCCCTTTTCAACCAGTATATTATATATTTTTTCCTCTTAAAAAAGCCTCTCTGATAGCGTCTCTCCTTGAGGGGAAGTGAATTATATTATCACTCACAGGCCAGTAATCAGTTCTGTCAGCTGCAGGGCTGAGCTGCTGAAGGCAGGAGAGGGGCAGGAGGCATCAGAGGGTGGCCATTCCAAGGGGCAAGCCCTGGAAATGACACCTCATCGCCCCCACCCCACTCCCAACCCAGAGTTTTTCTTCTCAGAGCAGACAGAATCTCCATCTGCTGATGGATGAGCATCTTGTTAACAAAGCAGGGAGGTCGGATAGGGGCAAAGTGGCATCTGCTTACTGGAAAGACCTTGTCTGGCCACCTGGAAGAGCTACCCTGTCCATCCCAGCAAGGATTGTCTCTTTCAAGGCTCAGTCCAGGGGCAGGAGCTAAGGGAGGCGAGCCCAAGGATGGGTCCAAAGAGCAGGTCCTGAGCCCCCTGCCTCCAGTTCTCGTGGTCCAGCTGAGCAGGCAGAAAAGACAAGCCCGTACTTCTCCTGCTCCGTCTCCTTTCTCTTGTTTGAAAGACTGTGAGCTCAGCGCAAAACCCTGTCCCTAGAACTTACAACCAAGAAACGCTCTACCCAGCAAGACTCTCATTCACATTTGATGGAGAAGTCAAAAGCTCTCTAGACAAGCAAAAGTTAAGAGAATTCAGCACCACCAAACCAGCTTTACAACAAATGCTAAGGGAACGACTCTAAGCAGGAACAACAGGAGAAGGAAAAGACCTCCAGAAAATAAACCCAAAACAATCAAGAAAATGGTAATAGAACTATACATATCAATCATTACCTCAAACAGAAATGGATTAAGTGCACCAAAGGAAAGACATAGACTGGCTGGGCGGATGAAAACATGCGCATGGATGCTCCCCCACTTAACACATCCCTCTGCTTGACCCCCCAAACTCTATGTAATTATTTTATATTGTTACATTAAACAGTTAGGACTGGACATGGAACAACAGACTGGTTCCAAATAGGAAAAGGAGTGCGTCAAGGCTGTATATTGTCACCCTGCTTATTTAACTTCTATGCAGAGTACATCATGAGAAAGGCTGGACTGGAAGAAACACAAGCTGGAATCAAGATTGCCGGGAGAAATATCAATAACCTCAGATATGCAGATGACACCACCCTTATGGCAGAAAGTGAAGAGGAGCTAAAAGGCCTCTTGATGAAAGTGAAAGAGGAGAGTGAAAAAGTTGGCTTAAAGCTCAACATTCAGAAAACGAAGATCATGGCATCTGGTCCCATCACTTCATGGGAAATAGATGGGGAAACAGTGGAAACAGTGCCAGACTTTATTTTTTTGGGCTCCAAAATCACTGCTGATGGTGACTGCAGCCATGAAATTAGAAGACGCTTACTCCTTGGAAGAAAAGTTATGTCCAACCTAGATAGCATTTTCAAAAGCAGAGACATTACTTTGCCGACTAAGGTCCGTCTAGTCAAGGCTATGGTTTTTCCTGTGGTCATGTATGGATGTGAGAGTCCATCCAGTCAGCCCTTCCTTTGCCATCAATCTCCCTAGCCCCACCCTCAGCGTGTGCTTTCCCCTCATCCAGGATTGCTTTGATGCTCTCTCTCTCTCTCTCTCTCTCTCCAAGTCTTGGCCTGAAGCTTTCAGTTGGATACTGGTCAGTCACCTGCCTTGACTTGTTTAAGAGGCATGTTTACTTTCGGTCCCAAACAAAGAAGAGCAGAGAGCAAGGCTTCCCTTCTTTCCTGCCCCCTTGGGTGCACAGTGCGCTGCTGAGCAGAAATCCTGGCTAGAAGCTTGGCGGCTCCCCCCAGCTGGGACACCTGCTGCGTTATTGATGGACAAGGCGGACCTGCCTGCTCTGTTCGTCCAGGCAGGAAATGTTCAATGAATAAATGAATCCTTTTTCAACAACAACAGAAAAGAAAAGACAGGTCTGCCACACACCCAGGAGGGGCTGGGTGTTTTATGTGCATTTTCTTGTTTAATTATGTCAAAGTCTTAGGAGCTTTTGAGATAATTGTCCCCATATCATTGACAAGGAAACCGAGGCACAGTGATAATAGTGTATAATAGTGATAATAGTGATAATAATAGTGTCTCCAGCCATGACCTTAGCCCCCTCGTTCATGCGCCGCTCTCTCAGCTCTCTATACAGCCTTAGTCTACCCTCATCAAACACTGTCCAAGTCATCCTGACTCCAGAACGTGCTACCTCTGCTCCTGAATTGCATAGATGCCCCTGCTGTCCCCATTAGCAAAGACCCAGTAGAGAGGAGGATAAGACTGACATTTGGTCAAGTCCTCGGAGCCCAATTAGGAGGGAGATCCTGGGCAGCCTGGCCTCCCAGGTGACGCTAGTGGTAAAGAACCCGCCTGCTAATGCAGGAAATGTAAGAGACATGGGTTCGATCCCTGGGTCAGAAAGATCCCCTGGAGGAGG
Organism: Cephalophus harveyi; assembly: GCA_006410635.1. Taxonomy (NCBI): domain Eukaryota; kingdom Metazoa; phylum Chordata; class Mammalia; order Artiodactyla; family Bovidae; genus Cephalophus; species Cephalophus harveyi. Next base: position 391,191 of record SJYT01041201.1, read on the forward strand.
GCACGGCAACCCACTCCAGTATTCTTGGCTGGAGAATCCCACGGACAGAGGAGCTTGGTGGGCTACCGTCCATAGTGTCGCAAAGAGTCAGATACAACTGAAGTGACTTAGAATTGCACACACACGTTGGACAGCTTGAAATCCCGGTTGCAAAACTCCCCAGTGATGGAGGAGCAGAGTGGAGAGAACACCCAACGTTAAACATCACTATTTTAGGGATCGTGCCTGTAGAAGCCTTGACTCTCTCTCTCAAGGCTGGGGAGGGCCAAGGTGCACAGGCAGACCTGGGTGACACCCTGTGCCCTGTCTTCAGGTTCTGTAAGTCCAAGCAAGGCCTCCCAGCCTCTCCTCAGAAGAACCTGCCCCCACCCCAGACTTCAGAACAGGTAACGGGCATTGGAGGTCGGGGAGGCGTTGACCAGCACCCAGGCACTTGGCCACATTTTCCCTGCAGAAGTGGGACATGCGATGGAGAGGTGAGAAACAGCGCTGAACGGAGCATCCTTTCTAAAGCAAACCAGCAATCTTCAAAAGATGGGAATCGGCAAGATTAATGAGGCCGATTACTGCCAGCTGCTAAAAGGAACTTGAAGGCTTTTGATGTCAGTACATTTATGATGACAGAGTAATTAGAGCTAATTAAGAAAAAATGAAGCTGAGATCAGCGCAGTCGGCTCATACTGGCTGAGACTCAAGGTGCCTCAGACTCTGTCCAGAGCCCCCAGAATGCTCTCGAGGGAGCAGCCTATAGCCAGTGGCTCCCTCTGTTTGCCTTCTAGAAATACAGGATCAACCGAGCAGATACAGAGCTGTGGGTGAGGTCGCCTTGGGCTGGCTTGACCAAGGCAACAAGTTTGATAGGAGGCACTGAGGGGAAGGAGGCCCAGTTTAATCCAACATGAAGACCATCTTGTCTAGGTGAAAACCAGTAACTGTTTTGAAGAATTTCTCTTTCCACCAGATGTATGGGGGACACACAAGGTTAGCTAAGAAAGAGAGCCCTCATGGGACTTCCCTGGGGAGCCAGTGGTTAAGAATTCACCTTGCAACACAGGGGATGTGGGTTTGATCCCGGGTCTGGGAACTAAGGAGAAGGGAATGGCAACCCACTACAGTATTCTTGTCTGGGAAATCCCAGGGAGAGAGGAGCCTGGCAGGTTATAGTGGGGTTGCAAAGAGCCGGACACGACTGGGCGACTGAGCACTGGGAACTAAGATCCCACGTGCCATGGGGAGCATAGCCCCACACGCTGCAACCTCTGAGCCCACGCACCAAGACTAGAGAGCCTGTGCGTCACAAGGAAACATCCCACACGTCTCAACAAAGCTCCCACGTGCTGCCACTAAGACCCGATGCAGCCAAATAAATTAAAAAAAAAAAAAAAAAGAGGCGGGAGAAAAGAAAGAGAGTCCTCAGTCAGATTTTGTCCCACAAAGATGGACAGAGAAGCGTCATCATCCTCAGAGGACAATGTAACCCCAGGCATAAAGAGATGCAGTAGCCGGCTACCAATCGTGGTCACATGACAGCTTTTCTAGCTGTTAGGTGGGCTGTCCGGAACCATCAACCCCCCTTCACTCCAGCTTCTATCTCCAACCGGAGACACAGATTTGCAAGGAGGCCAGCAGGACTGGGCTGAGCTGGTGGTCTGGTTCAGAAAAGAGGTAACGGCTTTCCCCCGAGATTCAAGATGCAGGAAAGCAGATGGACTGACTGCTCAGAGGCTCGTGACGCTTGGTGTGTCTGCCATCCTCTACCCTGAGCTTCCCAGGGTTGTCTGGGCAAACTCATCCCATGCCTTATTCACAGGCTGGCACAGGGAACACTGACCTAAGATCAGGGAAAGCAGTCCCCCGGGGGGCTAGAGGTTACGGTTCAGCCCTTTCACTGCAGAAACCTGGGTTTGATTCCCAGTGGAAGAATTATCCCACAGGCTTCGCAGTGTAGCCGAAACACAGAGATAAATAAATAAATCAGAAATTCTAAAACAGAAGAAGACTTAGGGGAGCCCTGCAGAGCTTCCAGATGCCCCACCCACCGTCAGCTTTGTGATCCCCAAAACTTGCTACCAAGAAATGAACCCTTTCCTCTAGCCGGAGACACCGAGACTAAATACAAAGCCTGGGAAATCCCTGGTGGTCCAGGGCTTAGAACTCCAAGCTTTCACTGCCAAAGGCCTGGCTTCAATCTCTAGTTGGGGAACTAAGATCCCACAAGCCGTGTAGTGAGGCCAGAAAATAAAAATAAACTGTTTTTTAAAATAATGAATAAAATAAAATGCAAGTCCCCTCTGGCATGAGGCATGAGAACCAAACTTCTAACTCAAATGTAAATGGTTGCTACACCTGCATCCAGCCAACATGCAGTAAACCCAGCCCCTGGGGCCTGACACACAGCATTCTTCCCCACTACCGTGGCAGGCCCTCGGAGGGGACCAGGGGCAGGGTAGAGTTCAACAGGGCTGAAAGTGGAGCAGATTTTCATCACAACCGAAATTAAAACAAAGAGTAAATTCCAAAGATCCACCCCACCAGATGGAAGTAATATGCGCCTCTCAACCACTTAGTTATGGTCTGCCTTTTGCTCAGAGCTCTTTAGGCAAGAGCAGAGTGAAAAATAAACACAAGCTCATAAACACAAAAGGCAGATTCTTTTCCAACAGACTGAGGAAACCAAAGCACATGTGTTAATCCCACTGCTTACCCTTACCAGCTGCTTCCATGGGCAGGTCCCATGGCCTCCCTGGGCCACTCACTCATCTGTAAAGTGGCAGAGCGCATGATCTGAGGTTCCATCCACCTCCACGAGTCCAAGGAGCTGCATCCATCTCTAATTCTCAAGGACTTTAGCTTAAGTGGAATCACGGGGTGGGGGGTGGGGGAACTCTGCAAGAACCAATAGATATATTTCTTGGCTAAAAAAGAACCATTTATTCTGGAAACTGAACTGCATCCCTGATGTGGGCATTAAATCAAGCAGCATTCTGAAAGCACATGCTCAAGGGCCACAAGAGGCATGTGAGTCCAATTAAAATATTTAAGCTCGTTTTCCTTCTTCAGAGAATCGCAAAGTCTAACTACATACACATGTCTGGCATTTTCTAAAGCTCATGAGGGTTTTGTATGAGTTATTTGGGGTTTTGAATTGTATTGGATCAATACCAGGTGTGGGTGGCGAATGAAAAAAAATTTTGAAAAAAAAAAATGCTGGTGTACTATTCTTTCCTTATGGTTTCTGAGCTTTCTTTTTATTTCTTAAGCCATTTTAAGTATGTAGGACTTGTCCTGTAGTTTCCTTCAGCCTATTGCTCTGTTACTTCAAGTGTTCTTCTTTTCAAGATCAGAGTTAGAGAGCATTATTGGGCATCAAGTTTGATGCTTTATCTACATGATACCAGGGTAGGACACCAGGAATGCTACTGAATAATGAGTTGCTGGGCTATCCGGGAAAATTGTGATGAGGACCATGCATGAGAGGAACTACCTTAAAGTTTACAGTCCTTCTATTTCAGAAGATTGTCCTGAGTAAGGAGACCAGAATAATGTATAAGTGAGTTAAAGACTGGATCTTCTGCCAGATAACGAGTTTATCAGCAGCAGGAATATATCTGTTAAGGGACAGTCTGGGACGCTATAACAAAAGAAACCCCAAAACACAATGGCCTCAAAAACACTGAATCATATTTCTTACTTAATAATCCAGAGAAATCATCCCAGGACTAGGAAGGCAGCTCTGCCATCCTCAACATAACCATCCCAATCTGGATCCAAAATGGCTGCTTCAGCTCCTGCCATTACATCTGCCTCCTAACAGCAGGGTGGGAGAAGACCAAAATAAGTTCATGCTTGTTTTAAAGATTATATGATAAAGACTGCATAAAGATTATATGATAAAGCCATCCACCAAAATCTGTGGTCCTTTCTTTGGTAGATTATGGCCATATTGAAAAAATTCTTGCCAATAGAATGAAAGCAGAAGTGGAGGATTAGGAGAGAGGACCTTATGGGCCACTTACAGAAACAACCTGCATTAATTGTTTCCCACTGTGTTGGTGGGCCCAGACCACCTTATCTGCCTCCTGAGAAGTCTGTATGTAGGTCAAGAAACAACAGTTAGAACCAGACATGAAACAACAGACTTGTTCCAAATTGGGAAAGGTGTACATCAAGGCTGTACACTGTCACCCTGCTTATTTAACTTATATGCAGAGTACATCATGCAAAATGTTGGGCTGGCTGAACCACAAGCTGGAATCAAGATTGCCAGGATAAATATCAATAACCTCAGATATGCAAATGACATCACCCTTATGGCAGAAAGTGAAGAAGAACTGAAGAGCCTCTTGATGAAAGTGAAAGAGGAGAGTGAAAAAGTTGGCTTAAAACTCAGCATTCAAAAAATGAAGATCATGGCAACCAGTCCCATCACTTCATGGAAAATAGATGGGGAAGCAATGGAAACAGTGACAGACTTTATTTTTCTGGGCTCCAAAATCACTGCAGATGGTGACTGCAGCCAGAAAATTGACAGACTGCCTGCTCCTTGGAAGAAAAGCTCTGACCAACCTAGACAGCATATTAAAAAGCAGAGACATTACTTTGCCAACAAAGGTCTGTCTAGTCAAAGCTATAGTTTTTCCAGTAGTCATGTATGGATGTGAGAGTTGGACACTAAAGAAAGCTGAGCGCTGAAGAATTGATGCTTTTGAACTGTGGTGTTGGAGAAGACTCTTGAGAGTTCCTTGGACTCCAAGGAGATCCAACCAGTCCATCCTAAAGGAAATCAGTCCTGAATATTCATTGGAAGGACTGATGCTGAAGCTGAAGCTCCAATACTTTGGCCACCTGATGAGAAGAACTGACTCATTGAAAAAGACGCTGATGTTGGAAAAGATTGAGGGCAGGAGAGGCAGACATCCCCTTGGTTGGGTGGCAACACCGACTCAATGGCCATGAGTTTGAGTGAGCTCCGGGAGTTGGTGATGGACAGGGAGGCCTGGCGTGCTGCAGTCCATGGGGTCGCCAAGAGTCGGACATGACTGAGCGACGGAACTGAACTGTGTTGGTGGGAACTCAGTCACATGGCCCCACCTACCTCGGAGGGAGGCTGGGAGATGTCGTCTACTTGTGTGCCCTGCCACCCCTCTACCTTTGCCACTCAAATGTCCCCCACGCAAAAAGAAAGAGGACCACTGCTTGGGGTGCGCCTGCCATGAATCAGTAGCTGCGCTAGGTCACTTGTATCATTAGATATTAGCTTTGTTAATTCTGTGTGGTAAGAACAATTCTCCCTTGTAAATGAGGCTCACAGAGTTTAAGAAACCTGTCCAAAATCACAGAGCTAAGCAGAGTTGAATCATGGTGACACAGCCCTGCAATGTCTCAGGATGCCTCTGGGTTCTTCCTACTCACAGCACCTTTGTCTACACCATAGAAGGGGCTTTGACCCTCGGCACTGACTCACACACTGTCTGATGGGGGCTGGGGCCACTGCTGATAACATAAAAGTGTGTGGGTTAGTCACTCAGTCATGTCCAGCTCTTTGCAACCCCATGGACTGCAGCCCTCTAGGTGCCTCTATCTATGGAGATTCTCCAGGCAAGAACACTGGAGTGGGTTGCCATGCCCTCTTCCAGGGGATCTTCCCAACCCAGGGATTGAACCCAGATCTCGCACACTGCAGGCAGTCTTTACCATCTGAGCCACCAGGGAAGCCCATAAAAGTACTCCCTTTGAAAACATTTGCTCTCCATATCAAATCAGGAAAGTGATCCAGAAAGGGCTCCTAGCTTTCTGAGTTACTGCCTGCAGGAGACCATGAACTTGGGCTTGTCATGACAAAGGTCTGGATGGGAAGGTGACAGAGGTGAGGTGTGTTTACAACACAGGATGATGGGGATAGAGGTGGTGAGACCAGTCTCACACACAGGTACTAAAACCATCCCTTCCTTATCTCAACCTGGGTCCACACACATGCAGACTCACCCCCACCTCTTCTGCTGAGCCCTGGGGCTGCTATGGAACATTCCAAGGAGAGTGTGCTGAATTTGGGACTACATGAAAAGATCATCTCCCTGATTTTGAGAATTGTGTAACTTATTTGGCCATCGCTTAAGAGTCCTTCCTGAAGCCTGAGATGAGAAGGCATGAAATGAGATCATTCGTTCAGTAGTTTGGTTAGGAAGTATCATAGAAGAGCACAGACTCTGGAGAGAGACTGAGTTCAAAACACAAATTCTCAGATGTGTGTTTGCCTGATCTAGGGAACTCGAGGCTCGTTCTCTGGGTCGGGGGCAGGTTTACCTTCCCTGGACACATCGCTGCCTGCCTAAATGTGGAACAAAGCTGGGACCTGTAAGCACGAAGGAAGAGGCTTGCGTTGCTGAGGGCTTCCCTTGCAGCTCAGTAGGGGAAGAACCTGCCTGCACTGCAGGAGACCCGGGTTCGATCCCTGGGTCGGGAAGATCCCCTGGAGAAGGAAATGGCACCCCACTCCAGTATCCTTGCCTGGAAAATCCCATGGACAGAGGAGCCTGGTGGGCTGCAGTTCATGGGGTCGCAAAGAGTCAGACATGACTGAGCGACTAACACTTAGTGTTACTGAAAGGTGGGCTCCGGGCTGCTTGACATTCAAAAGCCAATAAAGAGGCCAAGTTGGTGGAAAGGAAAGTTTGCTTTATTTTGGATGCCAGCAACCGGACAGGACAGACCCCTGTCCAAAGATCAACTCCCCCGCCCCGAACAAGCAGTGGGCAAGAGCTTTTAAAGACAGAGGGAGGGGGCCACGTGCAGAAACAGTACAGTCAGCTCTGACAGTCCTCTTCAGGTTGGTCATCAGTGGTCTGACCAATGTCATCTTGGGGGTTTTAGGTACCGCTACTCTTCAGTTCCAAGGTCGGTTTGTTTCCATTTCTTTGAGGCCAATTCTCAGAATTCTGGCAGCCTGTGTCTACAGAGTCTGATCATCGTGGAGTTAACTTCTCCCACTTGGTGGGGGTTTCAGTATCTATGAGACAGTTCACAGGATATGGTCAGAGTATCATCTATATCCCTCGAGAAGGAAATCAAGGTCCTTGGCTATGCCTAATGACCACAGGATTATCACTGGGTCTCCTTTGACTGTTTTCTTTGTTTCTGCATTTCTCATTTCTCTGATTAAACTCACTCTTTGGCTAAAGGCTTTTCCGCAGGCAAAAGGTAGGCTGCGGACACGGGGGTGAGGACTCGAGGGTGCTGGTCTGTTTCAGCAGGAATGGCCGAGGAGGGAGCCACACCCTGGCTCGGATTGGTCCTGCCTGGGACTGATGCGACAGGGCCACAGAGAGTCGGACACGGCTGAGTGCACATGCGTTCCACCACAACCACAAAGTAAACTTTACCATTTTAACTATTTCGAAGTACAATCCAAAGGATTTAAGTACATTCTCAAAATGGTCTCAGTTTTTAAAAGGCCAAGAGGATTTTCCGGAAGACCCCAACTAGGCATGAAAGGAAAATGGAGGATAAAAGCCAACGCTTGCTCGGTGGTAGTTAAGATTGGTGCCAATCATGGTCTTAGGATGGGTGTTAATTATCCAGAAGGGGACGGCATGGACAGAGGCCAGAGCACAGCTTCGGGACAGACATTAAAAGGCCTGTGGTCAGGGGGGTCTTCCCTGGTGGTCCAGTGGCTAAGATTCCATGCTCTCAATTCAGGGGGCCTGGGTTCGATCCCTGGCCAAGGAACTAGATCCCACATGCCACAACTAAAGACCCTGCGTGCCACCACGAAGACCGAAAATCTTGTGTGCTGCAACAAAGACCCAGCACAGCCAAATAAATTAAATAAATATTAAAAAAAAAAAAAGTCTGTGGTCTCTGGTCTCAATCTGGCCAAAGCTCAGCTGCTCACGGCAGGGCCGAGAAGAGAGATACATGGTGAAAATACTGTCGTCTCTTGATCTAGAGACAAAACCCACCTCTGGGCACAGCTAGACCCCCTCCAAACATACAGTCAAGGTCACCAGCTGACAGCGATGCCTGCAACACCACCATTCAAGTTTCACGCACGGTGACTCATTACACGGAGGTCAGCCAGGCGTGCCCTTGTGTGTTCCTAACCAAAACCCTTCTCCCCCCAGCGAGTTTATCCTGCAGTAGGCTGCTAGCATATAACTTCTTTTCTTCTCACACCACCTTCTGTATAGCACACTCCCTTCTGAGTTGAGCACACAGTAGGCACGCGGGAGAGACCTGTGGTTTCCTAAAGGACAAAGGACCAGGCTGGGAGACCAGCAGAACACAAACAAAAGCCTCTGCCACCATCTCCCCCAGCTCAGATAAGCCTAACAAGTCTTCAAGCTTCAGAAAAAGAAATCTTTAACCCAATTATGTCAAACCCCACTGGATACATTTGATCCGGGAAAAATATCATCTCTGGCAATCATAAAGAATATTAAGGTATTAGCAGCCGTCGTTTTAGAATTGCACTGGAAGGGGAGCTGGAAATAATTGCACATCAGTTGCTCAAAAATCAGCAGTAAAAGAAATTTACATTAGTGTATAAATTACCCTCCCAGCAATATAAATTAGGGTTTTATACCTCCTAATGACAACTGTACGGGCCCTGGCTGTGCTAAGTAGAGATTTCTTGAAGGAAGGAGCGGCCGCGTTCTGAATCCAGCAGGCACCTGGGCCTCAGTGCTGGGCTGGGGAGCAGAAGTGATTTGAATCTGATGGTCACCCGCCTGGAAGCCGGCCCTGCTGGAAGATTCTCCAGTCAGCACAGCACCTGGGGAGGCGGGCAAACCCGGCACAGGTCCTGCGGTGAACAAAAGTAATTTGCCTCCCTCTCCCCCAACTGCACACCCGCCCCTCCCCACCCCCTCCACTAACCATCCCTTGGAAACAGAAGGCTCTGGATTTACTTGGAAAGCTGTTATGTTATCAACACTTTTGTTAAGAACATTTGGTGGCTTGAGCTGCAATTCTTCAGCGTAAGCAGTTGAAAGGCATGACAGTCTTTGTGGGAAGAGGTGAAGTCGCTCAGTCGTGTCCGACTTTTTGCGACCCCATGGACTGTAATCTACTAGACTTCTCTGTCCATGGGATTCTCCACGCAAGAATACTGGAGTGGGTTGCCATTTCCTTCTCCAGGGGATCTTCCCGACCCAGGGATCGAACCCGGGTCTCCTGCATTGGAGGCAGACGCTTTAACCTCTGTGGGAAGGGCCAGCAGAAAACACCTAGAAACCCCTTATTGTCAGGGGGCCGAGGCCCAGGGCGGTAAGGACAGTGGATGGGCTGGGGTGAATGGAGGGTTCTTCCTGAGACAGGCGACAGAAGCCAAAGGCCGCGTCATTCCACAGGGCAGACGGCCAGAGTGGGAACAGCACTGGCTTCCTGGAGAGAAGACTCAGGGGCTCAGGTAATGGAGCCGGAATTCCCTCATCTATCTGTCTTCCTGTCATCTATTTATTTTTCAGGTCTGTACGCCTCTCTGCAGGTGTCTGCTCTCTCTTCTACTAGGTTGACTAACCTTTCCCATTCAGCCAAGCAAGATGGTTGCCAAACAAAAAACCCAAACACACACACAGAGCTGCGGTCTGGCGCTGTATGAGAGAGGGGTTCTGATTGGTTCTTCTTGGGAACCTGCCCCATCTCCTGGGCCAATCACTACTAAGAACAGATGGAATATTACGGTTGGGCTTCCCTGGGAGCTCAGTCGGTAAAGAATCCGCCTGCAATGCAGGAGACCCCGGTTCGATTCTTGTGTCGGGAAGTTTCCCTGGCACTGGGATATCCACTCCAGTATCTTGGGCTTCTCTGGTGGCTCAGATGGTAAAGAATCCACCCGCGATGCGGGAGACCTGGGTTCAGTCCCTGGGTTGGGAAGATCCCCTGGAGGAGGTCTAGGCAACCCACTCCAGTATTCTTGCCTGGAGAATCCCCATGGACAGAGGAACCTGGAGGCTACCGTCCATGGTGCCGCCAAGAGTCAAGACACAACCGAGCGCCTGAGCCCAGCACCGCACAGGCTTGGGTCGCATGGGCGCCCCTGCTGTTCAGGCGGGCCTTGATGGAGGTGGAAACGACCAAAACCCACGGGGGAAGGGAGAGGAGCCGTTCTCCCAGAGGAAACACGGGGCTGGGCTCTCTAGCAAGTAGTTTGTTCAAAGGGCCCTCCATCCTTTCCCTGTGGCCCTGGGCGCCTTCTCCCCAACAGGGCGCCCAGTGAGGGACCCTGGTTTGGGGCTGATGTAAGAGAGAGGAAGCGCCAAGGACGCTCCATCTCCTGACTGTGTAGACACCCACAGTCCACGTACTACTCTCCGGGAGGGAGAAAACGGAGCACAGTGGGCCACGAAACTCAGCCCCAGACTCGGGGAACATGTGCATCTATGATTTTTAAGCCACAAGCACTTCGAATACCCAACCAGCATCAAAGACTCTGAGCCCAGGTGCCAGCATTTCCTGGATGGCCCCATTCAAACTGCAAACGGGGTGAAGGAACAGCGGGAGACATCAGGGCCACATCACACAAGCAGGGGTCACGATCATGTCTGGAAGCTGGGCTTGCGCAGTGTCTTTTCCGATGGGGTCGGTGATACTAACGGGTTAAAGTGAGTTCCTTGAAGAGCAGACACCAGTCTCTCCCAAGAAGAGGATGCTTGGGGATGTATCCTGTTTCAGAAGCTCTGAGATGAAGAGGGGGTCCAGTCAAGATCCTGGGACTAGAGCACACATCTCCAGCCTCCCTGCCCTGTGCGTTTCCAGCCATCCATCTACAAAAGAGAGAGAGAGAGATCGAAGCAAAATACCATCTCCCCTGCCCTCATTTCCTTCTGACTTAATCTGCAGCTTCCTTGTCCCTTCCCTGTGGGGCTGGGGGAGCCTGGGGGAAGGAGGTCTCTGAATCGGGCGATCAGAGCTAATAATAATGATCAGGGGCCATAACGCTTGTTTCCACTGCATTGGGCTCTTACATCACCAGCTGGATCAGAAACCTTTTGAGGAGCCCAGGGTGATGGTGAAATAGTGGGAAATATACTCCCCGCCCCCACCCCAGGAAGCAAGAAGATGCAGGGTTGGTGCTTGCTTTGCCTGTTTACAGGCTGTGTGAGAGCATTCTAATCGCTGAGGATTCTGGAGCCTTGGTCTTCCCCTCTGCCAAGTGGGGATACTGGTACCTCCCTCCCAGATGAGGAGACTTGTATAAGGACCTAGGCCTGAGCACACAGGCTTCTTGCTTCCTGCCCCTCCTGGAAGCTCAGGCCAACTGTTGCCCTCTCTGTATCCCCCACGGGCCCAGAATCAGCCCCTGATTGACTGGTTGGTTAATTAATGTGGAGACCAGGTCTCCACCAGGACATTTTCTGATGATAAAAAAATCCCTGGAGAATGAAATGTTATGTGTCACTTGTCAACAAGGCCCAGCACTTCTCAGTGAAATAAGCATCTGATTCTGGAAAAACTTAATTAAAACTGCTGTTGGCACTCAAGTGATTTACACCATCATTCCCAGCCTGCGCCTGGTGATTCCCTGGGGAGACACCAATTATCTCCTGGGGATGTTGTGAAATTCTCTCAAAATGCTCCTCTAAACAACATGAATCTTTAATTCATCTTAACTTTAAAAAAAAAAAAAAAAGGAAGGAAAGAAAAGCAAATCATGCGGCATTTTTTCCAGAAAAACTCCAAAGTTTGAAGCCAAGTGAAACCTAAAAGAAACGGGAGGCCCGAGAGGACGGGTCAAGCTCCAGTGTTCCCCGTTTCAGCACTGGTTGAAGGTCCACTTATGTGCTGGTCACTGAGCAAAATCCCCAGGCCCACTCTTTTTTTTTTTTTAATTGGAGGATAATTGCTTTACAATGCTGTATTGTTTTCTTCCATACAACAGCATGAATCAGCTATAAGTATACATACATCCTCTCCCTCCTGAGCCTCCCTAGCCCCCCCAACCCCCCCACCCTGCTGCCAGGCCCACTCTTCTCCCATCTGACTTGAGAGGAAATGGGCTTTGTAAACAGAGGTGATGGACCTCTTGGTTTCTCTGCCCCCAGCAGCAAAGCCTGGAATTATCAGCTTCTTGCCTGAACCCAAAATTGGCAAATGTCCTCAAGGAAATAACAGCTACAGGTCGTTAGCTCATCTCCCTGCCATCTCCCCACTCCAAATTCTTAGCCCCTCTGGTCCTTGGGTGTTTTGTTTTGCTTTAATATTTACTTCATTTGTTTTTATTTGGCTGTATTGGGTCTTAATTGCTGCATGAGATCTCTGAGCTTTGTTGCGGCATGCAGGATCTTTATTTACAGCATAAGAACTCACCACATGGTATCTTTTGATCTTCATTGTAGCATTCGAACTCTTGGTTGCGGCATATGGGATCTAGTTCCCTGACCACAGATTGAACCCGAGCCCCCTGCACTGCGAGTGCGGGGTCTTGGCCACAGGACCACCAGGGAAGTCCCTGCTCTGGTCCTTGTTGCTTCCAGGCTTTTGCCTTTAAACAGAAGCTTTTGTATTTTTTCTAATTTTTCTCATGGTTCTTAACAAGAATACTGATCTGCCCTTAGGATTCCACCCTCCCTAGAAGTGCAGGTTCAAGATTATATATCTGTGCCCATGAAATACAGAGCTGAGTTTGCAGGGAATAAATGTATTCATGCATTTATTCAACAAACATTCATTATGTAAGAGTCAGTATCTCTGGGCCGATCACTTTGTGGTAAAGAGGACGCCTCTCCATCAGAGAGTGAATGTTGACTCTGAGTTGTTACAAACAGCTTAGTCTCCTCCACCCCTCTGCTGCTGGGGCTGCTGCTGCTGAGTTGCTTCAGTCGTGTCCGACTCTGTGCGACCCCATAGATGGCAGCCCACCAGGCTCCCCCATCCCTGGGATTCTCCAGGCAAGAACACTGGCTGCTATAGAACCAGATGGTCCACCTTCTTTCAGCTGTTCAGTTCAGTTCAGTCGCTCAGTTATGTCCAACTCTTTGCAACCCCATGAACCGCAGCACGCCAGGCCTCCCTGTCCATCACCAACTCCCAGAGTTCACCCAAACCCGTGTCCATTGAGTCTGTGATGCCATCCAACATCTCATTCTCTGTCGTCCCCTTCTCCTCCTGCCCTCAATCTTTCCCAGCATCAGGGTCTTTTCAGCTATTAGAGGAGTATTTAGCCCTCTGTGACTCTCTTTCCTTTCTAGTCTGCCTTCAAAGGCTCTTGATGACCTGGCTTCATCCGGAAAATAAAGTGTTATATAGGAATGGAAAATATCTGGCATTTGTATCACCTTATCCATTTTGGTACCCATGCCAGGCATCACTAATCAATCATGAACTTTTTCTCTCTAAACTAAGATATAGCCTTAGAATCACATTCCTCAATGCTCCAGGTTGCCACTACCAATCAATTACAGAAATCAAGCAAGACAGAAGTCTTTTGGCCAGAGAACTAGTCTTACCCATCTCCATCTTAAGTTCTTCCCAGATTCCACTCCTGAGCTTGACTTCCGGTACCTGGAACTTGAACTTTAGTCTCCAGCTCAGACACTATCTTCTCTGACCTTCCACATGCTTTATGCTACAGCTGCAGATGGCCCCCTGGATTTCAAACCTTTAGCTCACTTCGGTCACTTTCGTCCCAATCTTAGCCCATGTTCACTCACTCTGGTGAGAGTCCCCTTGCTATATTCCCAGGCAAGCTCAGTGTCACTGTCTCACCCTTTATCCAGAGCCCTTCCACCCTCTTCCCAGCCATCTGGGCACCACTTGACTCAATTCATTGCCTTGAAGATTATGTTATAAGGCAGTCCTTCAACTGGCTGCAATTGAACATGGATCAGGAGGCCTGACTTCTAGGCCCAGCTTTGCCTCTGGCTGAGGCACCTCAGCTGAGCATGACCCTTTCCAAGCCTGTTTATCTTGATGTGGAAATTGAAGGGTTTGAAATATAGTCAGAAGGGCAAATAGCCAGCAGGCATACTGCCGCCTCCTATTTCCAACTCCATGGCAGACATTGCTAATCAACTTGAGACTCTTTCCCATTAAGTTCAGACTCACCAACCCAGGGCTCCAGGAAACCACTGCCAACTGCTGGAATAGGCCCTCAGGAGAAAATTTATTTGCCATCCCTGCACCATTAATGCCCTAATTGATTGTCCTACGGCAGTTCCTTGAACTTTCCCCAGGCTCTCTAAACCCTCAGTTCGAGCCATGCCATGTATGAAAGACAGAATAACAGTCCTACCAAGATGTCCCCATCTGAATCCCAACAGCCTAGGAATATGTCATCTTATGGGGCAAAGGGAAATTTGCAGGTGTGATTAAGTTAAGGATCTTGCAGTGGGGGATGATTCTGGATCATCTGCTGGTCCACTGTAATCTCAGTTTTTATAAGAGGGAGACAGGGGTCTTCCCTGGTGAAACACGTGGAGCAGCAGCCCCTCACGGCAGGACTCAGAGGTCCCAAGTGTGAAACTGCACGGCGGGGACCTGCCCTAGAATGGATAAGGTCTTACCTGCCCTCCTGAGTCTTGACCTCTGAGAGAGCAAGGACCCCTCTGCTCCTCCTTCATGTCGCTACAGACACGGGGCCTGCTGCGCACAAGGAGTACAATAAATCCTAGCAGGATGACTGGCTGGGTGGATGGATGGTCGACGGAGAGATGGATGGATGGATGGATGGGTGAATGGATGGATGATGGCTTCAGAAATGAATGGATGCATGCATGGATGGATGGGTGAGTTTGTGAGTGAACAAATAAATGACAGAATGAATAAAACATCTGCTTCTGGACAACTGCCCTTGAGTATGACCCAGTCTCCTGCCTTTTTCCACCTAACCTCCTGGGGAATAAAACAACTCATCCCCAGATGAAAGGAGTTTGAGGCCTTAAGGGAGTGGTATGTGAGATATTTGGGCTTGGAGAGGGGGTTACCCAAACCACATCATGAGACCCATGCTGTCCCCAAGGATGGTAAGAGATGTGGGTCTGACCCTGCCCAGCTGTTAACCCAGACCTATTAACCAGAGACCTCATGGCTGCCCCCCAGATCCTGAGAGAAATCGGTCTGAGTCCCCAGAATCAGGGTCCCCAAAACCATAACTCACTCAGAACCCTAGGCAGGCCCCAGGCAAGGGCTTCCTCATCCACCAAAGCAACTAGAAGAGCCAGAAACACTCTGTCCCCTGCTTGAGCAGACACTCTAGAGCATCTCCCATGCTGTCTTATCCATGGCTCAGCCATCTCTGTGGGATTAGGGATGTGAATCCGGGGAAACTCATTTAAAGTGTCCTTTTAAAGGTCTGCAGTGACCCTTGAAAGGAAAAACATAGGAAGCGGGATCTACAGAGATAAAGAATTAAGCCTTTGGACTCAGAGTGGCTTGGCCCAGCTCCACCTTTCACTGGCTGTGTGCCCTTGGGAGAGTCACTAAACTGTAAGTCAGCTTCCACAACTACAAAATCAGTGTAATTCTCATCTCATGAGGTCATTTCAGGAATTAAATGGCTTAGGGTCTGGAAAACTTCACACGGAAGCAACTGCATGAAGCGAGTCTCCAGTGGTGGCCGTGGTGGTGAAGATGGCGACAGTCTGATTTCCGGTGGGGACGATCAAGCCTGAACCCAAACCACCAGGATGAAAGGAAGAGGAAGAATGAGACCTGTCACTGTAGCTTAATAAAAAAATATCTGTGATCTTTGTTCTCAACTCCTAGCACAAATCTTCAAAAACTCTTGAAATTTCCTTAATGATAAGCATGTCCCCTTTGACCCATGCCTGAGTCCCTTAGGTAACTTCAGGACTGGTGGTTGAGCTCCAGAAAAAGCAATTCGATTAGAGGGTTGGGACTTCCAGCCCCACCCTTGACTTCTAGGGAGGTGAGAAGGGCTGGAGATTGAGTTCCATTATGTGGCAATTATGCCTAGTGATGAAAATTCAGATAAAAACTCAGAAACAATGAGGCTGAGAGAGCTCCCAGATTGGTGTGTAGATCCCAGGCTATGGAGGTGGCGCAGTGGGAGAAGGCTCAGAAGTTCTGGGCCCCTCCCGTCCCTGGCCCTCTGCACCTCTTCCATGTGGCTGTTTCTGAGCGGAAGTCTTCCTAATAAAACTACCATCACGAGTATAGGGCTTTCCCTGTCTACCATAGCCAGGACACGGAGGCAACCTAGATGTCCACTGGCACATGAATGGATAAAGAAGATGTGGTACATATACACAGTGGAATATTACTCAGCCATTAAAAGGAATGAATTTGAGTCAGTTGAACTGAGGTGGATGAACCTAGCACCTGTTATACAGAGTGAAGTGAATCAAAAAGATAAGAACAAATATCGTATATTAACATATATATATGGGATCTAGAAAAATGGTACTGATAAACCTATCTGCAGGGCAGGAATAGAGACGGGGACATACAGAATGGACTTGTGGACACAGCAGGGGAAGAGAGTGGGACAAACTGGGACTGTCGCGTTGACATATATATATACTACCATGTGTAAAATAGATAGCTAGTGGGAGGCTGCTGTGTAGCACAGAGAGCTCTGCTGCTGCTGCTAAGTCGCTTCAGGCGTGTCCGACTCTGTGCGACCCCATAGACGGCTGCCCACCAGGCTCCCCCATCCCTGGGATTCTCCAGGCAAGAACACTGGAGTGGGTTGCCGTTTCCTTCTCCAGTGCATGAAAGTGAAAAGTGAAAGTGAACGCGCTCAGTCGTCTCTGATTCTTAGCGACCCCATGGACTGCAGCCCACCAGGCTCCTCCATCCATGGGATTTTCCAGGCAAGAGTACTCTCAGCCTGGTGCTTTGTGATGACCTACAGGGTGGGGTGAGGGGAGAGAAGTTCAAGAGGAAGGGGACATATGCATATGTGGCTGATTCACGCTGTTGTATGGCAGAACCCAACACAACGTTGTGAAGCAACTATCCTCCAATCACGAATAAATTTTTTAAATAAGTATAGTGCTTTCCTCGGTTCTGAGGGTTGTTCTGGCAAATTCTTGAGCCTAAGAAGGGGTGTGGGAACCCAAGAATTGTAGTCACCAAGCCCCAGCAGGATGAACGGCTTGAGGATACCCGAGACTTGAAGCCAGTGTCTGAAGTCAAGGGGCCTAGCCTCTCAGACTGAGCTCTTAAGCGGCAGGGTCTGTGCTAAATCTGGGTAGTCGGTGTCAGAACTGGACTGAATAGCAGGACACCCGGTTGGTTTCAGTGAGTGATCTCACAGCAGAGTGACGTGAGTGGGGAGCAGGCAAGGAACTTGGGGATGGGGGACAGGTCCAGAGGAGGACTAAGGAGAAGAGAGCTCATAGCTGAAAGCATCCAAAGCTCCATCCCTCCCCCTCATCCCTCTGCTTCTCTCCTCCAGCCCCCCCCCCTCTGGCCCCATCTTTCCTAAGTCCCAGGAAACAGAAAGATGGATGTGGGAAGAAGATGAATGGATAAAGAAGATGTGGTACATATACACAGTGGAATATTACCACAGCCAGGGGTGATCTGAGAGGGAGAGCCTCAGGCCCCGCTCGCCCATCCCAAGCTGAAGACAAGTCTCCTGCCTCATTTTTCTGCACCATTCACAGCGGTCCTGCATTTAATCCACAGACCAGTAACTCCATGGAAAGAGGGTGTGGGACCACAGACTAATGAGAAGGGCCAGGCTCAGGAAGACAGATGCCTGAGGAGTGGCAGGCACCCTCCCAGGCTGTGACAGCGCTCCGAAAGAAGATCTATTCCAAGGAAGATCTGTTCCATGACAAACGCCCCCCCAGAGGAAAACTCGCTCCAAGTGTTAATAGCAGAATCCATAAGAAGAAAAGGTTCCTGTGAACAAAACATATTCTTGAGGGGCCGCTTTGCTTCTTGCTGTGTAGTTACGACCCTCCAAGGAAGGCTGTCTTCCTGATAATTGCTTGTTTCCAGAGAGCAGAGGGCCTGAGTTTGACAGAACAGGACAAACATCTTTCAGACAGGAAGGCAACAGGAGAAAAGGGTAGGGAGCTGGGGGGAGCCAGGGCCAAAACACTGCAGGGAAAAACGAGTCTGGGAGCCCTGCATTTCAAGCATCAGTCTGTTCTCCACCAGCGATGTGACCTTTTAAGCAAGTCAGCCCTTCCCACTGCCTTGGTTGCCTCAGTTTCCAACCAGGGATAAGGTTACCCATGTGAAGTGGGGTGGGGGTGTGTCTGTGTCTGTGTCTGTGTGTGTGTGTGTGTGTGTATGCTCAGTTGTGTCTGCTGTTTGCAAACCCATGGACTGTAGCCTGCCAGGCTCTTCTGTCCAAGGAATTTTCCAGTAAGAAAACTGGAGTGGGTTGCCATTGTGAGGAAGTAACCTGTAAGATTTAGGGACTTTTCAGACCAACTGAAAGGTTATCTCTGTTATTTGTGACTCACAGACCCTGACCTGGAGGGTTTGTGACTCACAGACCCTGACCTGGAAGGTTTGCTTTCCAGAGAGTCAGAAAAACAAGTTGTGTAAACTGTGTGTTATCCGCAGAATTATATCGCCAGACCCTCACGAGCCTGTCCTTGTAAAGGTCAGCAGTATTGTGACCAATCATGATATATCTATACCTCCCCGCCCAATGTGGTTTTTTGTGCTTAAAACCTGTCCTGTAACTGTCATCGGGGTTCACTCCTTGCTTAAGGAGGACAGAACCCCGGCGCGCCGGTTCAATAAATCCTCTTGCTATTTGCATCGATCCTGTGTCTTGGTGGTCTTGGGCGACGGACTCCAGGGCGGAACCTTGCGGTTCAACACCATTTCCTCCTTCAGGGGATCTTTCTGACTCGAGGATCGAACCTGCATCTCCTGTATTGGCAGGTGGATTCTTAACCACTGTACCACCTGGGTTTTGGGGGGATAAAATGAAATGATACATAGTAAGATTCCTGGCCCAGAGGAGGAATCCAAATTGATCTATATATTGACCTATATATTTCTATCCCCCACTGCTGTGTGAGCCACCAAGTTGATTTAGTGGCTTCAATGCAATTCCTATCAAAACCCAGGAAGAGTTTTTACAGAAATAGACAAATTTTTTCTTAAATATATGGAAAGGCAAAGGAAGTAGAATAGAAAAACAAAATGGAAGGAATCAGTCTTGGCAGACTTACTTTCTCTATACCTACAGCATTCAAGAGTGCGTAACAGTGGAGGAGGGACAGACACAGATCACTGAAGCAGCGCAGAGGATCCATAAAGAGACCCACAGAACTACGGCCAGCTGATTTTTCACAAAGGAGTAAAAGTAGTTCAGTGGAAGGAAGATAATCTTTTCAATCAATGGTGCCGGACAAACTGGATGCCTCCAGGCAAACACATAAAACTCAACCTAAGCCTCAAATCGGAAACAAAAAATAACTCAGAATAGATCACAGACTTGAATGTAAAACAGCAAGTTCTCAAACTTTTAGAAGAAAACATAGGAGAAGATCTTCGGGACCTAGAGCTTGGTGAAGAGTTTTTGAACATGACATAAAAGCACAATCCATAAAAAAAAAAAAAAAATAATTGATAAATGAGACCTCATTGAAACTAAAAACATTTGCTCTGTGAAAGACCAGCCTGTCCAGAGGATGAAAGCATAAGTTACGGATGGAGCCCAATGGAGAATGGGGAGCACTTGGTGGGTCAGAGGGCCGGGGCAGAACCAAGACCTGAGTGTTGGGGAGAGGCACCCAGGAGGGAGCAAGAGAGCCCCGAAGACGAAGCCCCACTAACGCAGCTTTGCCAGGCATGAGTCTCGTACCCCAGGGTTTACGGTTGAGAAAGTGACTTCTGCCAGCCTTGCCCTCTCTTTTATAAGTCTTGAAAACTTTGACATTTGTTCCAAGTGTCACTTGGGAGGATCTGCAACATATAAAAACTTCAGCACCTACAAAAGATGCTACCAGTCTGCTGAGAGGCCCAAGCGTCCCTATAAATACTTGAATTGATCAGGAAATTATAGGGCAAGTTCTGGAGCATAAGATTCCAGCTCAGCTCCCCTGCGAGGGTGGGATCAGGGGCAACTGACTCCATGAGCCTCTGTGAGCTCAGGTCCACCAAATGAAAGATGGAAGTCAGTATCTCTCCCACAAAGTTGTCATGAAATCCAGGGACTTCAGAGACGTGGGTGTCAAGAGGGCTGTCCAAATATGTTGCTATGGAGATCCAACCACTCCATTCTGAAGGAGATCAACCCTGGGATTTCTTTGGAAGGAATGATGCTAAAGCTGAAACTCCAGTACTTTGGCCACCTCATGAGAAGAGTTGACTCATTGGAAAAGACTCTGATGCTGGGAGAGATTGGGGGCAGGAGGAGAAGGGGACGACAGAGGATGAGATGGCTGGATGGCATCACGGACTCGATGGACGTGAGTCTGAGTGAACTCCGGGAGATGGTGATGGACAGGGAGGCCTGGCGTGCTGCGATTCATGGGGTCGCAAAGAGTCGGACACGACTGAGCGACTGAACTGAACTGAACTGAACTGATGCCCAGGAGTAGAATAACAATTACAACATTTATGCAGGACTCACCATGTACTTTTCTATACATTCTATATATCGGCATTCACTGAATTTTCACAAGTAAATCACAAGGTAGAAACTATTCTTCGTTCCATTTTACAGATGAGAAGGTGGAGACACCTCGCCGAGTCCACACAGGTGAGAAGGGGCAAGACTGGGACAAGAACCCAGTTAGTCTGACTTCAGAAACCAGACTCAAGGCTGCTCCTTGCTTAGTTAAACCCAGACCCCAAAACACACATAAACAGTGAGTGTAAAGGCTGCTTTTCAAACTCAACTATCTACAGAGCAGTAGGTAGTAGGCTCGGATTTTACCTTCATCATTAAGTGACAATTGACTGTGTGACTTTGACGTCAAGGTCGCCATGTGCAGTTGTGCGGGTTGTTCACTGCTCAGTCACCTATCCCAGTGGACAGGTAGGGGCTGAGAGTCAGCTTGCATTCTGCTCTTCAACCTTTGCCCCTGGCTTGGGGCTGTCTGCCTGGAGGGCATACATTTTTCTAATTCTCACAGATCACTGAATCAATTCTATTTAAATCAGTTTCTCCTCCTTCCTAGATCTGTTTCCTATCTACAACAGGACAAGTGTTCCATTGAGATGACCTCTATTGCCCCTCCCTTCCCAGCTGGCTCAGTGGTAAAGAATCTGCCTGCCAATGTAAGAGATGTAAGAGACACGGGTTCGATCCCTGGGTTGGGAAGATCCCTTTGAGGAGGAAATGGCAATCCTCTCCAGCATTCTTGCCTGGGAAATCCCATGGACAGAGGAGCCTTGTGGGCTATACAGTCCATGGGGTCACAAAGAGTTGGACATGACTGAGCATGCACGCATGCCAAGCCCTCACAGCTGTAAAATTCTGACTTGACAGCAAATCACTCAGTGGGCTCACGAAGGGGCCATTCCAAGCCCTCTTGGCCGCAGGCGGCTTTTAGAAGCACTTCAAGCTGGCTTTCTTGGACTAAATCCCCAATGATCTGCTCCCTCTTGCTCCTGAGAGCCCTGAATAAAGCCATGGATTTTGATGACACAACTTCCTCCTGGCCGTGTCTCCCTGGCTTTCATTACACTGCTCATTGCCGCTGACGTGCAGGGAGAAAAAGCACACCAAAGCTCCCACTGGCAGAGAAAACTGAAACAGCTGCCAATGTCCGTGGGCAGCTGGCTGTGGGTGTCCAGCAGCAGAGACGTTTGCACTGAATCACTTCCCGCTCAGATCTGCATGCAACAAACCTTCCAGATGGGAGGGCTGCGTGCAGCAGGAGAGCACTGGCTGGGCTTCAAAGGATGCTGTGGAAAGTGCAAGAAGAAATGATTTGAAGTGGGAACGCCCCGGGAAGCGTTATTGCCCTCCTTCCTCTGATCGCTGCCAAACATCTCCAGTTTCCAGCCATCA
Source organism: Cephalophus harveyi (assembly GCA_006410635.1). NCBI lineage: Eukaryota > Metazoa > Chordata > Mammalia > Artiodactyla > Bovidae > Cephalophus > Cephalophus harveyi. The sequence goes on from SJYT01041201.1 coordinate 413,089, forward strand.
CAGCTTCTTTGGGCCATTCCTTTTTCTCTTCCGTTCTTCAGCAAATATTCACCCAGCATCTCCCACATCCAGGCACTGTGTCAGGCTACAAGCACCGCTGGGAATCCAGGTCCCATTCGAGAAAGGCTCACACAGCAGTGGGGGGGGAGAGAGAGAGAATCAAATAGCTCCCAGGCAATGGGAGGGTTGTTGTAGTTTTAGCAACCACCCTGTGACATCATTGTTGAATAGACACATGGTCCCTGGGAGGCTGGGTGATGTATCGAGAAGAATGCGGGTCATGGAATCCAGCAAAACTGGCTTTAGACACTCCATCGTCACCACATCTCATTTCTAAAATGACAGGGCTAGGACTTCCCTGGTGGCTCAGCAATAAAGAATCCACCAGCCAATGCAGGAGACACAGGTTCAATCCCTGGTCCAGGAAGATCCCACATGCCTCGGGGCAACAAAGCCTGAGTGCCACAGCCAGTGAACCCGTGCTCTGGAGCCAGGGGACCATAACTGCTGAGCCGTCAAGCCACAGCTACGGAAGCCTGCGCGCCCTAGAGCCCGTGCTCCACAGCAAGAGAAGCTTCTGCAATGAGGAGCCCTAGCGCCGCAACTACAGGGGAGCTCCCGCTCACCACAACTAGAGAAAAGCCCAGCACAGCCAAAAATAAATAAATAAAATTATAAATAAAATAAGCTCTGTTCAGTTCAGTTCAGTCGCTCAGTGTGTCCAGCTCCTTGCGACCCCATGGACTCCAGCACGCCAGGCCTCCCTGTCCATCACCAACTCCCGGAGCTTACGCAAACTCATGTCCATTGAGTCAGTGATGCCATCCAACCATCTCATCCTCTGTCATCCCCTTCTCCTCCCGCCCTCAATCTTTCCCAGCATCAGGGTCTTTTCCAATGAGTCAGATCTTCGCCTTAGGTGGCCAAAATATTGGAGTTTCAGCTTCAGCATCAGTCCTTCCAATGAACATTCAGGACTGATCTCCTTTAGGATTGACTGGTTGGATCCCCTTGCAGTCTAAGGGACTCTCAAGAGTCTTTTCCAACACCACAGTTCAAAAGCATCCGTTCTTCGGCGCTCAGCTTTCTTTATAGTCTAACTCTCACATCCATACATGACTACTGGAAAAACCGTAGCTTTGACGAGATGGACCTTTGTTGGCAAAGTAATGTAAACTCTGTTAACATTTGAAAAAAAAAGACCAGGTCAGGCTCCCTGCAGGACCATCTGCCCCACCGCCGTCTCCTTTCTGAGCTCTTGCACTGACGGCACACAGGGGAGGCTTCCCGCAGTCTCTTGCTTTGAGCATGTGCTCCTTCCCCTGCTAGCCCACGGGCCCAAGGAGGCTGGTACATCTCCCTGTGCCCCTGGCATGTGACCTGGCATCAAGGACCCCCCCGTCAGCCTATGCAGACCCAGCCCTGATCACCTACCTGCTTCACGGGGCCAAGCAAAGGGGCCCAGTCAAAGCAGGGTCAGTGAGGACAAAGCTGTGAGTCCCCATGGAGGCCGCCTGCCCTCCTCGGGAGGCACCAAGACCAGGGTTCCCATGGCCGCCAAGCGTGAGGTCAGATCCCGGTCCACACCCTGCCACGTCAAGAAATGGAGCTTCCAGGAAATGGCCAGGGTCTCTGTCACTTCCTCTTGTGCTCTCTTTCCCAACCTGGCTGTAATGGGCTGGAGAGTATTCCCCCCAGAAAAATGTATATGTTAGAGGGCTAAACCCCAGTTGCCCAGAATATGACTGCCCTGGGAGATAGGGTCTTTAAAGAGGTAATTAAGTTACTGTAGCCCGCCAGGCTCCTCTGTTCATGGGATTCTCCAGGCAAGAATACTAAAGTGGGTAGCCATTCCCTTCTCCAGGGAATCAAACCTAGGTCTCCCACATTGAAGGCAGATTCTTTACCGTCTGAGCCACCAGGGAAGTCCAATTAAGTTATTATAAATAACTATAATAAAATGAGATCATTAGGGTGAGCCCCAACCCAGTTGACTTGTATCCTTACAAGAAGAGGAAATCTGAAAAACAGACACATAAAGATCACAGCTAGAATGTGGCTGGGGAACACAGCTAGAATGTGGCCATCTGCAACCAAGGAGATCAGCTCAGGAGAAACCAACCTCGCCAACACCTTAATCTCAGACTTCCAGCCTCCAGGAGCGGAGAACATAACATCAGTTGTTTAAGCCGCCAGGTCTGCAGCGTTTCGTTGCGATGGCTGAGCTGACCGATATGCCAGCTATGTTGTCTCTGAGTGGCGTTTCCATTCCAGGTCATAAATAAGAGCAACTATTCACAAAGTGCCACTATTCCCTCTCCTCCTCTTGGTCCCACAAGAGGAGCATTGATTTCCCTGTTGGGGTTTTCATTCTTGAAGGTATAGAACATTCTCAGCCTCCAGGATACCTGGTCTGAGAAAAGCGATGCTAAGATGTGGGATGTGAAATCTCAGGCCCCAGCCCACTCCTGAGAGTCGAGCACGCAGCCAGCCAGCCTGTCCTGTTGGCTCTAGCGGCCATGGGATCCCCCTGGATCAGGGGAACCAAAAATCACAAACCTTGCTTCCTCCCACCTACATCTCTCAGCCTCTCGCTGTCACATTTCAAATTCCCTGTGGGCTCCTGAGTACAAACCGGGGAAGGGTCAAGGGCAATTCAGCAGGATATCTACAAGGGATTCTCTCAACGTTGATGGAGCTGTGGCTCATCCACAGAGCTGAATTTTGATTTATTGTCCTTTAATATCTGAGCAAGTGAAGGGCACCCTCGTAAAGCATCATCGCTGCCTTTATTTTTTTTTTTCCCAAGGAAAAGACTCACTATGTGATTTTATTTATGTCTAAATCAGTGAAACAAAGCAGTCACTGCAAGGTGCAAACGTTTTTTAGCTTGAAAAGAACAAAATCGTCTTATATTTGAACATAAAATAACTTTCTGAATATGGAAAATTGGTTTTAAATGAAATTCATTCTTAAATGTCAGTTGTTTTGAGACTATGGAAAAAAGAAAATAAATCTACGTTAACTGGGGCTGCTTAAGCTGTATCTTTTGCAGATTTTTTTTTTTAATTTTATTTTTACTTTATTTTACTTACACCCATGGCGGATTCATGTCAATGCATCGCTGCCTTTAAATAGAAAGAAATCGTTTCCCTTGTGCCAGGGCAATGAAACTCCACCCTCGTGAGCTGCAGTCCAAGGGGAAATCTTCAACAGAGGTTAAGAGTGTTAACACAAATGGTTAACAAAGGTGCTTTCAAACCACTTCACAGCCATTAACATGCCGATATTTAAACAAACTCTCCTCCCATTGGGGCTTCCCTGGTGGCTCAGAGGTTAAAGCGTCTGCCTCCAATGCGGGAGACCCGGGTTCAATCCCTGGGTTGGGAAGATCCCCTGGAGAAGGAAATGGTAACCCACTCCAGTATTCTTGCCTGGAGAATCCCATGGACAGAGGCCTGGTAGGCTACAGTCCACGGGGTCGCAAAGAGTTGGACACGACTGAGCGACTTCCCTGCACTTCACTTCTCCTTCCATTAAGGGAGGTGGCTGAAGAGAGCGGTTACTTTGTACCAGGTGGGTAGAGGGGGTTGTGGGATGAGGTAGCAGCATCCAGGGGTCACTTCAAGGGAGTCCTTGCTGCCCAGCTGAGGGAAGCGTGGTCAGTTGGCCCTTCCATAACAGTTTTTAAAATGATCCCTGACACTTCAGTGGTAAATACTCCATGCTTCCAATGCAGGGGGTACAGGCTCAATCCCTGGTCAGGGTACTAAGATCCCACATGCTGTGACCAAAAAATTAAAATAAATAATTAAAAGTCAGTACTTTAAAATAAATAAATAGAATTATCAATGTACCAAAACTCCAAGCTGTAATTACTTACCGTGGACCCCTGAACAGCATAGGATTGAACTGCATGAGTCCACTTACATGAGGATTTTTTTTTTTTTTTCTTTTTGACCATGGTATTACACCACCCATGACTGTTGAATCTAGGAACGCAGAATTGCAGATATGGAGAGATGTGGAGTTAATCATGGATTTGTGGATTTTCCACTGCACAGCGGGTTGGCGCCCCTAACCTCCACACTGTTCAACTGCTACAACCTAGCTCTTGGCAGTAACAAAGATGAGCTAAGAAACACAGAGCAATTCGTTTCAAAGTGGAGTTTTAAGAGTTAGAGGATCAATTTTTCATCCTTAAGTGGATTAATTTTTCCCAAATCAAAGATATGAATGGGAATCTGAGAGTTCCAAGAAAATTCCTACAAAGGCCCTGATTTCTAGAAATCTAATCCCATCAACCCAATCCAAGAGGACTATGTTCCCAGAGGGCTTCTACTTTTGCCCTCTGGGAACACAGTCCTGAAGTGGCCACTTACAGACGTGCTTTCTGAAGGATGTGAGGCTCATGGGGGAGACGCAAGGTTTCCAAGCCAATGGGCAGTGCCCCTTTCAGGGACAAGAGTGAGACAATCTTAGATCATCGAGTTCAAGTGTCAAGGCACCACACAATTGCATCCTTACAAATGATTTCAGTGAAGACCAGCAGAAGTAGTGCCCAGCTGTCTCAAGTTCAAATTGCCAACCCTCTGAATTGGAACTGTGGTGCTGGAGAAGACTCTTGAGAGTCCCATGGACAGCAAGGAGATCAAACCAGTCAATCCTAAAAGAAATCAACCCTGAATTTTCAATGGAAGGACTGATGCTGAAGCTGAAGCTCCAGTACTTTGGCCACCTGATGCAAAGAACCAACTCACTGGAAAAGACCCTGAAATGCTGGGAAAGATTGAGGGCAACAGGAGAAGGGGGTGGCAGAGGGTGATATGGTTAGATGGCATCACCAACTCAGTGGATGTGAGTTTGCAAAAACTCAGGGAGATAGTGGAGGACAGGGGAGCCTGGTGTGCTGCAGTCCATGGAGTCTCAGATATAAATATCTACATACATATATGTATATCAATGTGTGAATGGTGTGCCTATATTGATATGCATATTTTGACATGCACAGGCCTATCTCAACATATACGTGGTCACACCTCAACACACAGTTGACACCACATCTATGAGCATGTCACAACACCTGTGATATGTCATGATATTCCCATGTGTCGTGACATCTGTGTGCAACAATATGTCTGTCTGTGTTGTGACCTTGGCACACATATTACAGTGCCCACGCATGTCTAGATATGCTTCAAGTCAAGACGTTCATGTGTACACCTTGACATGTGCTTTCAATTCACAACACCTGTGTGCATGTAGCAGTATGCATCATGCTTGTCTCGACAAGCATGTTGTCTCCACATCTCCTTGTGATATTCATGTCTCGGTATGTGTGTTCTGTGTGTCTTGATATATGCATGTCATGATATGCATATCTCCATGTACATCAAGACCCATGTGCATATTGCAGCAGGTATGTGCATTCCTTGATGTCTGTGTGTGTACTGAAACACATGCACAAAATCTCAATAAGTGTGTGTGTGCTTATCATATCAGGATATTCATACACTTAACTTTACTAGCATGTGAGATGAGTGCAATTGCGCGGTAGTTGGAGCATTCTTTGGCATTGCCTTTCTTTGGGACTGGAATGAAAACTGACCTTTTCCAGTCCTGTGGCCACTGCTGAGTTTTCCAAATTTGCTGGCAGATTGAGTGCAGCACTTTCACAGCATCATCTTTCAGGATTTGAAATAGCTCTACTGGAATTCCATCACCTCCACTAGCTTTGTTCGTTAGTGATGCTTTCTAAGGCCCACTTGACTTCACATTCCAGGATGTCTGGCTCTAGATGAGTGATCACACCATCGTGATTATCCGGGTCATGAAGATCCTTTTTGTACAGTTCTTCTGTGTATTCTTGCCACCTCTTCTTAATATCTTCTGCTTCTGTTAGGTCCATACCATTTCTGTCCTTTATCGAGCCCATCTTTGCATGAAATGTTCCCTTGGTATCTCTAATTTTCTTGAAGAGATCTCTGCTGCTGCTGCTAAGTCGCTTCAGTCGTGTCTGACTCTGTGCGACCCCACAGATGGCAGTCCACTGGGCTCTGCCATCCCTGGGATTCTCCAGGCAAGAACACTGGAGTGGGTTGCCATTTCCTTCTCCAATGCATGAAAGGGAAAAGTGAAAGTGAAGTCGCTCAGTCGTGTCCGACTCAGCGACCCCATGGACTGCAGCCCCCCAGGCTCCTCCATCCATGGGATTTTCCAGGCAGAGTACTGGAGTGGGGTGCCATTGCCTTCTCCGGAAGAGATCTCTAGTCTTTCCCATTCTGTTCTTTTCCTCTATTTCTTTGCATTGATCGCTGAAGAAGGCTTTCTTATCTCTTCTTGCTATTCTTTGGAACTCTGCATTCAGATGCTTATATCTTTCCTTTTCTCCTTTGCTTTTCACTTCTCTTCTTTTCACAGCTATTTGTAAGGCAGCCCACTTGACTTCACATTCCAAGATGTCTGGCTCTAGATTAGTGATCACATCATCATGATTATCTGGGTCGTGAAGATCTTTTTTGTACAGTTCTTCTGTGTATTCTTGCCACCTCTTCTTAATATCTTCTGCTTCTGTTAGGTCCAGACCATTTCTGTCCTTTATTGAGCCTATCTTTGCATGAAATATTCCCTTGGTATCTCTAATTTTCTTGAAGAGATCTCTAGTCTTTCCCATTCTGTTCTTTTCCTCTATTTCTTTGCATTGATCGCTGAAGAAGGCTTTCTTATCTCTTCTTGCTATTCTTTGGAACTCTGCATTCAGGTGCTTATATCTTTCCTTTTCTCCTTTGCTTTTCACTTCTCTTCTTTTCACAGCTATCTGCAAGGCCTCCCCAGACAGCCATTTTGCTTTTTTGCATTTCTTTTTCATGGGGATGCATTGGAGAAGGAAATGGCAACCCACTTTAGTGTTCTTGCCTGGAGAATCCCAGGGATGGAGGAGCCTGATGGGCTGCCGTCTATGGGGTTGCACAGAGTTGGACACAACTGAAGTGACTTAGCAGCAGTAGCAGCAGCAGNTCATGGGGATGCATTGGAGAAGGAAATGGCAACCCACTTTAGTGTTCTTGCCTGGAGAATCCCAGGGATGGAGGAGCCTGATGGGCTGCCGTCTATGGGGTTGCACAGAGTTGGACACAACTGAAGTGACTTAGCAACAGTAGCAGCAGCAGTCTTGATCCCTGTCTCCTGTACAATATCATGAACCTCCATCCATAGTTCATCAGGCACTCTATCTATCAGATCTAGTCCCTTAAATCTGTTTCTCACTTCCACTATATAATCATAAGGGATTTGATTTAGGTCATACCTGAATGTTATACCCTCTTCCAAATTATCAACCATCATTAAACTAAATTGCAAGTTAGATTTTGTCCCTCAAGATTTTTTACCATATTCTATTACTTGTAGGATAAGATTTTAAACTCCTTCCCCTAAGTGTTGAGACTCTTCATAGTTACACATTTGCAGATGTATCTATTGCTGCTCCTTCTGTGTACTCTATTTTCTAGCCACTTGGAACTTCTAAACATCGTTCAGAGTTCAAATATATGTTCCCTCTTACACCTCAATGATTTTAATGATCGTCTTCACTCATCTTGGACTTCCCTTTCCTCCTTTGCTCCTTATGTGCCTATTAATATTTGCTCAGTTTTTTGAGGCTGAGTTTTATGATGATGCCCTTAGCCTTTGTTTGTCTTTCTTCACTTTGCCTTTTTTTCTCTTAAGTTTCCTTTATTTATGTTAACTTCATTATTTTGAGACAATCTCACACACTCAAGTGCAAGATGCTTAAGAAATGAGTTTCTAGATAAATGTCTTCTCTAAATAAAATGTAACACAATCACACCTATTCAAAATATCTTTTGAATTAAATATTTCCTTAGCTACAGCAGAGAGAAAATTTAAAGCTTGTCAAAAGACAAAGGATATTATAGAAAAATTTCATAAATCCTATAATAAGTATATGAAAAAATGGTTTTGAAAATTCAGATCAAATGTTGAATCTTTTCTGTTGCATAGGAACAGTTTCATGGGATAAAATATATGGAAAGACATTTAAAATATCCAAATGTGACTTCTACTGACAAAGTAATACTAATTTCTTTGTATGAGAGATTTTCAGATATGCTGTCATTTATTTTTTAATCTACATAGTCCTGGGCATTCTACACCTACAATAGAAGGAAATTACCACTAGAATATAAGCTCAAAAAAATCATTTTTGTTCACTGATGTATTCCAATCATCCAGTACATTCCCTGACATAGAACAGGTACTGAGTAACTAGTTATGTGAAGGAATTATTGGATAAGTTAATAACTTAGAGGTGATTCTTACTTATTTGGGGCTACTAAATCAGGAAGAATAAAGTATATATATCCATGAAGCAACATATCTGTGAAATTAAAGGATAGTAACAGAGTAAATGCAATGTTTGCACTGGACTTCCTTCTGATATGCTTACAAGTGGTCCACTTGTATGAAATCACAACAGGATACTGATGTGCACTTGAGAGAGGTAGTCAGTGGAATGAACTCGTAGGTTCCAGAGGTTGCATATGATTCTCCTTCAACAGCTGTTAGTGACAACACCACTAGACATACACTTAGCATAACTACATAAGGTCAATTCCTCACCCCAACTCCACAAACTTGTAGACAACAATTAAAGGTCATCATTTTAATCAATTAAGTCTTTAAAGTCAATCAAGTTATCTTTTTTATATTATTCTGTTTTCTTTCACATTGCTGTTGTATATGCATTGCCATTAAATTTAGAGACTACTTTTCTGATTATATAATCATGATTTAATTTCTATGTTTTATAAATAAAACAAAGGAAATTTAATTTAATTTTTTTTAATTCAGACTAGGTATTTTTGATACAGAAGAAATATAATAATTTTTTATATCTATTTTATATTTAACTGTTATT
>SJYT01041201.1:422146-543085 GCA_006410635.1 Cephalophus harveyi
ACTAGGTATTGTTGGTACAGAAGGAATATAATAATTTTTTATATCTATTTTATATTTAACTGTTATTCTTTGTATCCTGAAAATAATAATAGTGATAATAGTAATATTGAAATGATAATAATAATAGAATAACAATACCAGTGATCACAGCACTTTAGCCTCATACTTACTGTTTGAGGTGTATCATCTCATTTAAACCTCTCAAAATGAAAGACACGCACCAGTAGCACGCCCAGTTTAACCCATGCAAAATGAGATTTATAAAAGTGGAACTATTATCCACTTCAATGATTAATGTTAAATAATTTTCCAAGACAACAAATAGCCCGGTGAGATGTCAGACCTCAGACACGTGCTCATCCTTATATATACTACATGATGCTACATGGGTTCTTCCAGTTTTTCTGACAATTCTGCTGCCCAAATTTCTATAGATAATTTGTTTGTAAATAACAAAAATGTTGTCTCCCTTTTAATGTGGACTAGCTGAACTAGCCTGTTAAACAGATTCAAACCAAACACAAAACGTGATGAAGATTTTGACTCTGAGATTATATATTGTATATAGTTTTATTGGGTCAAAGCAAAAATTCTGGTCTTTTGAGGCAGAAATGATAACTAGAGTCAATTAAATTACACATGTAGATAGTTAAATATATTTCCATTTAGACTTCCTAGAATGAAAGATTTGATTTAAAAATTTCCTAGCATTGATCTATCCTCGCATTCATGAAATAAACCCCACTGGCTATGATGAATTAAGTTCTTTAAATACAGCTGGATATCATTTGCTGATAATTTACTTTCTATTTTTTCATCTATATTCGTAATTGAGATTGATATTTTCTTTCTTACTCTTTGTTAGGTCTTTTTATCAGCATTACAGGATAGCTTTTCATCTTTCTCTATGCTCTGGAAACATTTAAATAGGCTGAAAATTATCTGTTTCTTGAGGATTTGAAAAAAAAAAAGTGTCTTATTAAATGATCTGATTTCAGTCTTTTAAGGGAAGGGCAATATTCTCATTTAGTTCAGCTTTATCAGGTTTTCTATAATGACTTAGCCAACATTGATATTTTCTTGCTGGTTTATCTATCTCACAAAAAGAACCTTGAGATTAATGAGGCTTTTGCAGAATGCATTTATTTTCACGCTTCTTCTGTATCTATTTCCATGCACTTTCTGTGTTAAGTGATCGCCAACAATATCTTGACCATCTGTCTGGTAGTTTCCCATCAGTGAATCTCACTTTCCAAAAAAAACAAATACAGCCACTTCCTTTCTTCACATCCCTGTCACTATGGTGCTAGTTAGGCAAGAAGTTAGCTAAGAGCAAGGAGAAGCAGCCCTTTCAGCTAAACATCCAATGGCCACCTAATCCCATCAAGCAATTTACCAGCTCTGCCCCTAATGCGTCCCCATCAGCAGAGTCAGGGGCCAAGAAATATCCCCCACTAATGGACTGCAAGGAGATCCAACCAGTCCATTCTGAAGGAGATCAGCCCTGGGATTTCTTTGGAAGGAATGATGCTAAAGCTGAAACTCCAGTACTTTGGCCACCTCATGCGAAGAGTTGACTCATTGGAAAAGACTTTGATGCTGGGAGGGATTGGGGGCAGGAGGAGAAGGGGATGACCGAGGATGAGATGGCTGGATGGCATCACGGACTCGATGGACGCGAGTCTGAGTGAACTCCGGGAGTTGGTGATGGACAGGGAGGCCTGGCGTGCTGTGATTCATAGGGTCGCAAAGAGTCGGACACGACTGAGAGACTGAACTGATACACTTAACTCAATCTGATGGGATTCTATTGGAAATGTGGATTGTCCCCTCTTCCTTTTGTGAGCTACCCTGCCTCCTCATGGAGGACTTGGCAAATAAGATCAAGAATCAACAACATATGGTAGCAATTAAAAATCTTAAGAATTGCTTTGCTTATAAAGACAATGCTGCAGAAAATGTTTACTTCCCTCAAAACAAAAATGCTAACCAATAGCTATTGTTTAAAGAACAAGAAGTTGAGCCATAATAAACAATGCGTTTTTTAAGCCAAAAAAAAAAAAAAAAAGGATGGAAAACAGAAAACAGAAAAGGATATTAAGTGATGTCAGCCACACTTGCGGCTCCAAGGCCTTGGACCTTATATCACCAAGCCTCATTTTTCATCTATAAAATGAGGCCACAAATGCCTGCCTTGCAAATTATTGTAAGGATTCAAGAGGATACGAGGAAAGCACTTGACACAGTGCCTGTCACTTCGTAGGTTCTACACAAGCCGTAACTATTTTTATGACGGGGGAAATCTTGCTTTTTAATATGCAGCAGCAGATACGCTGGCTTCCTTTTAAAATCATTCTCCAAGAACAGAACTATTACTCATCATACTATCAACAGAAACTTTTGGAAATGGCAATCTATCAAATACACGTCAGCAGTTTGTAGGACCGTGATTTGATCCTGAGACATGCAGACAGATGTCCCGAGCATGAAAGGACTGCTCGAGAGTGGCTGTCTTACAAATACCACTGCCACCTGCAACCTAGAAAGGAAGTCCAAGGTCTCAGAAAAGTGTTAGTCGCTCAGTCATATTCGACCTTTGGCAATGCTGTGGACAGTAGCCTGCCAGGCTCCTCTGTCTGTGGAATTCCCTAGGCAAGAATACTGGAGTGGGTAGCCATTCCCTTCTTCGGCAGATCTTTCCGACCCAGGAATTGAACCCCAGTCTCCTGCATTGCACGCCGATTCTTTACCATCTTAGCCACCAGGGAAGCCCAAGGTCTCAGTGAAAGTGAAAGTGAAAGTGAAGTCGCTCAGTTGTGTCCGACTCTTTGCGACCCCACGGACAGTAGCCTACCAGGCTCCGCCGTCCATGGGATTTTCCAGGCAAGAATACTGGACTGGGCTAAGGTCTCAGTAGGCAAGATCAATTTTCATAGCATGGAAGGGCATATAGTGCTAGATGCCTCGCTTCTGTATTCCATTTTGTCCCCAAGATAACCTTGTTTAGTCATCGCTATTATCTCCCTTTTCACAGCTTGAGGAAATTGAAGCTCAGAGACATTAAAACCTTGCCCGAGGTCATACAGCAGTGAGAGTGGAACTCAGGTTTGAGCTTATCAGCCCTCAAGCTCGGATTCTGAGCATCCCTCCCTACTGCAGACTTCCCGCCTTCTGTCTGGCTGTCCTGCAATGACCTCACTGCTCTGTATCCCTGCCCCTCTCTTGTTTTCCTCTCCAGAAACACATCTTCATCATATCCCTCTTCCATGAAGCAGTTCTGGTGACGATGCGGGTTAAGCCCAGTCCCCTCACCCCGGCTTTCAGGCCTTCCTAGCCCCCTGACTTCTCCATCCTGCCCTCCACTTGGACATCAGACCCAAGTCCTCACTGTCCCCAGCGGACCTCCCATCCCAAGCCGTCTGATCTCACCATACTCTGACCTCCCCACCCCACCCCAGCTGCTCCAGGCATCTTTCAGCAACTGCTCAAGGAGACAAACCACTCACTCACTGTGGTACCAGTCTGCATGTATGCACGCTAAGTCACTTTAGTCGTGCCTGAACTCTTTGTGACCCTATGGATGGTAGCCCGCCCATGTCCTCTGTCCCTGGGGGTTCTCCAGGCAAGAATACTGGAGGGGGTTGCCATGCCCTCTTCCAGGGGATCTTCCCAACCCAAGGACTGAACCCACGTCTCTTACGTCTCCTGCACTGGCAGGCAGGTTCCTTATTACTAGCAGCAGCTGGAAAGCCCGTAGTGCCTGTCTATCCCTGTGGTGATTTAGTGGCTTAAAACAACAGGAATTTATTCTCCTGCAGTTCTGGAGACCAGAAGACTGAAATGGATCAGCAGAGGGAGATGGGTCTAAAATGGGTCTCAGGGAGAATCTGTTTCCTTGTCTTTTCCAACTTGTAGAGACAGCCCACGCTCCTTGGCTCATGCCTCTGTGTGTGTGTGTGTGTGTGTGTATAATCGGTGCTGTCTGACTCTTTGAGACTCCATGGACTATAGCCCGCCAGGCTCCTCTGTCCATAGGATTTTCCAGACAAGAGGAAATGGCATTTCCTTTTTCCTGACCCAGGGATTGAGCCCGTGACTCTTGGGTCTCCTGCCTGGGCAGGTGGATTCTTTACCACTATCGCTACCTGGGAAGGCCTTCTTCCAGGTCAACAACCACACCGTTCCAACCTCCGCTTCCATCATCACATCTTCTCTCCCTCTGGTTCCCATCATCGTGTCACCTCTGACTCAGACCCTCCTGCTTGCCCCTCCCCACCCCCAGTAAGGACTCTTACAATTGCACTGGACCCATCTGGATAATCCAGAATAATCTCCTCATCTCAAAATCCTTCACTTAATCACATCCGTAAAGTGCCTTGGACTCTACAAAGTCGTGAGGGTCTGGGGATTCCAACAGGAACATCTTGTACCTGCCACACCCACCTTCCTGACTGTCCTCATGTAAAAGTAATGTGTAACATGTAATGTGTTACACATGTAACATGACATGTGTAGCATGTCCTCATGTAACATGTAATGTGAATTGTATGGTCTCAGCTCAGATGTGTCCACTTTCCAATCCAACTGTTGCTCTTCTGAGATATTTCTATTTAGCAGCTGAAAACTTCATCTCATTGCTTCGAGATATCCTGGTCACTTCTGCTTTAAGCCAACCCTTTGCGGGCACAATGCTCCCAGCAAAGACAAAGATCATCATCTTGGACACCATTCGCTTACCTCTCTGAGATTGCTCCCTTCTCATGGACCTTCCCCGACCTGTCCCACTGGTCCTGCTTCTGATTTCCCACAGTCCCCTGCGTCGCACCGCCCAGCGGTGCAGGGGGTTGGGGTGGGGGGGAGCTCTGCTCTGAGCTCAGGAGTCCTTGGGCTTTCTGGGCTGGCCTACTTCTGGGGTTGAGGCAGCGCTGTCCAGCTCTGCCTGGAATCCTCATGCATTATTCTCTTGGCAAAGGAGGGACCAGAGTCCGCTCTATGGGGTAGCAGAGTCAATGGGCAATGGATCCCAGTACTCACTGCCACCCTGTGGGTGACCAGTGGAGCAATAGTAACGTTGCGTCTTCTCGTCCTCCCAACACCAGCAAGTGTCTCCCGCCCCCAAAACCCCTCAGATGCGGCTCTCCTGCCCTCTGTGACACTTCCCAGAGGGCTGGCGAGCCGGTTCGTGCTCCTAGCTACCGCTCTGCTTTGCGCACGGGCCGGGGGACGCTGTTCTCTGCTCTCTGGCTCCTCCTGCTTGACGGTGCTTTTTGGCTTCACCATCCTGAACGTCTCCAGGACCGAGAGTGCTGGATGAAGCTCTCAGTTCAAGCATGGGGCACACCCCATGTGAGACAGGCACCCCCAGCCCCTGTGATCAGAGCCTCCCCAGAGATGGAAGGAGACTTGGATGGTTCCTGCCCACCCGGCTTCTCTGCAGAGAGTGGAAAGAAGACCATCATTATGACTTTCCTTCTTGACCACAGCCCCAAGGATCCGCCTCACCCACTGCCTGCCTTCCCATGGGAGAGTGAGGTGACGGGGGAGTGGAGATTAGGAAAACAGGTTCAACTGGCATGGGTCACTTTCAAACCTGATAGACGCTGAAGCCAGGACAAAGCCCAAGGACAGCCCAACCTCTCTGCCACAGAGAACCCCAGTCACATCTGCATGTGGGGATTATTAACACCTCCAGCCCCCAGGCGGCAGTGCCTCTCACACTCAGTACACACACATCACTGCGGCTCCTGTCAAAGTGCAGATTCTGATTAAGTAGGTGGGGGCCTCAGGGGGCCTGAGGTTCTACATTTCTAACAAGCCAATGCTGTGGTCCACAGGCCACATGAGGAATATCAGGGTGCTCAAGAGAGGACCCCACATGGGATGCACACACTTGCCAGTTGACTCCTGCTGCCAGGAGGGGTGGGAGGGACGGCAGGGATGGAGGGAGGGTGTAAATTGCCATCCTCAACCCCACAGACACCCACAGCCCTGCTACAGTGAAGCTTGGTGAGGCTGTTCCCTCCCTTGTTCAGGGATCAGAGAGACAGACCCCCGAACGCCAGCTGTTAGAAGCAGGCTCGAAACATGAGTCACACCACCAACATCAGCCCCACCTGCCAACTCTGCACCCTTCATCACCCACTGCTTCCTCCCCCTGCAGTAGGGGGAGTGCTCTGACCCACTAACACACACATACACACTTGCACACATGCATGCACACGTGGCACATTTTATCAGCCTTGCTCCTAGCCTGTGGTGCACTCACCAATAACAGCCTGCTTGCTCTGAGGATGCACAGCCCCCCCGGAGCCCCAAGGCTGACCCGACAATTCCAGGGGGGCTCAAAGGGCAGCGTCAAGCATGACGGTGACGAGGGCTGGACTGCAGCTCCCCTCCCCACCCTGCTCTCCAGACTGAGGGATGACAGGGGTACCTGGGCTCAAAGGGCTTCGTCAGCTGCTCTTCCCACACCCCATCCTTCAGAGGTTCCAGTCAAACACCCCAAAACACCATCTCCAGGAAGAAAAGGTAAGATTTGGGGGAAGAGGTTAATCAGGCTTAACATCCCGAAGCGCTAGTCAGTCAACCCAGCAAAACTAAGAAAGAAGAAATTAAACTTTGAGCTAGAAAAATATTCATCAGCACCAGAAAAGGAATTGCCTCTCCGAAGCCCCAGTTGGCAAGGAAACGGAGCAAAAGAGAACCAGCCCACAGCTGCAGGGAGCACTATGTCGATGCCAGATTGGAGCCAGCCAGTGTGAAGGGTAAGATGCATTTATTGCCAGAGAGTGAGAGAAACTCTTCCACTTTGGGAAATCAGCTTCTCCCTGGAACATTGTGATGACGGGAACTCTGGGCAGTTGTGTGCCCAGCCAGGCACACCTAGCGGCTTTCTCATTAAATGGGGAGCTCAAAGAACCTTCCTCTCTCTCCCGCTTTCCAAGGCCAATGTCTCGTTATCGTATTCATTCCCTGTGGCACCCCAGACTCACACTTCTGATTACAGAAAGGAGCTGGGTAGGCACTGTATTGAAAGTGGGGTGTGGATACAGAGTCACTCCCAAGGTTCTGGGGTGGAGAGTGTATTAGGGGACGTTAGGTGATGCTGCGGTGATAAACAATCTCAAAGTCTCCATGGCATGAAACAGCAAAAGAGGGGCTTCCCTTATGACCCAGATGGTAAAGAATCTGCCTGCCACGCAGGAGAGCTGGGTTCAATCCCTGGGCTGGGAAGATCCCCTGGAAGAGGGCACAGCAACCCACTCCAGTATTCTTGCCTGGAGAATCCCATGGACAGAGGAGCCTGGTGGGCTACGGTCCACGGAGTCGCAAAGATTCAGACGCGACTGAGCGACTTTCATTTTCATTCTCTTTCTCCCTGCATGACCAACGTGGGTCAGCTGGAGGCTTTGCTCTGGGTCATGCTCATTCCAGGACCCCCCTAATGGGGCAGCCAGCATCTCAGAAAATGCAAGTCACTGCAGCAGGGAAAGAGAAACAGGCGCAGGCAAGGCCCTGGCTCTTGAAGCGTGTGCCCCAAAGCAACACGCATGTGTTCACTCACACTTCACTGGCTGGAGCAAGTCATGCGGCCAAACCTCATTTTAAATGGGAGGGGAAGGCAGCCTTGTCAGCCTCCCAGAGGAGAGAGCCAGAATGTTCCTGCATAGCCCAGATAACTACCATGGGAAGGGTGGGGAGCATCAGAAAAGGGAAGGGAGGAAAATGCAGAGGGAGATGAGAGGAGTGGGGAGGAGGAGAGGGTGGGAAGAAACGGAAGGGGAGAGGAAGGGAAGCCCAGGTGCCCAAAGCTAAGATGTCCCTTGAAGACAATGCTGAATAAACGAGAACACGCATGGTTACATGGACTTGTAGGGCATCTGAGCATTCTGACCTTTGCCTGGCTCCGTGGGTAGATGCTAAGGCCCAGGGCCCGGAGACATCTCTGCTGCCGACCCCCTGTAGGAGGAGGGAGGCCTGGCCTTGGTGGGCTGCCGCCCAGATCATTCTCTGATTCACCTTGCCTGTCTCCTCCGCCGTCCCCAGAGGCCCCTTCAGCCCAGGGAACATCTTTCTGGGAAATCTCATTTCGCACCCTGGCAGCAAGCTCAATTCCTCCTGTCAGATCCTCCGGGCTGCCCTATAAATAAGGCCCGAATTCTTTATCGCTGGAGTCGGCGGAGGCTTACACGTGGGATGACCTGACTCACACTGTAGTCATATTTTCATAAAACCTGTGCACAGAGCTTTGTTCGAAGAGGGACGTGGTGGGAGGGAGGGTGATGAAACAGAGGTCTCTTTGCAGCCGGGGCCCCTCCCCCTTTGGGGTAGGTCTCAGGCTAACACTGACGTCTGGAAATCAAAGTCTGAAGTCAGTGAGCTCGTCCACCTGGTTCAGACCGAAGGCACAACTGCTGATGATTCTCGGTGGCTTCTCTGATAGTCCTACCTTGTCTCTGGGCGAGCCAGGCCCTGGCACAGTGTTCTTGCTTAAGCCGGGCCACCTAAACCCAGCCAAACCCACTCTCAGCCCCTGACACCTTCTCTGGCCTGGGATCACATCCCACCTACATCCCAAGAGGCAGGCATATACCAGTGAAGGCATCATAAATTCAAAGTCAAGGTCTCCAGAAAAGAAGGGTACAGTCCTCCAGACTGGACAGTAACAGCGGAGCAAGAACCAGGCTTCACAGACCCAGCAGAGCACGGAGCACCGGATGGCAGCAGGGACGGGAGGGAGGCTGTGAGCTGGAGGCTGCGTGCCTCGAATACATCCTCACCTGTAGCCCTTCCAGCAGCCCTTCGATGGGGTCTTGTCTTTCTCATCTTAGAGTTGAAGAAACTGAGGCTCAGGGAGGTCACTTATCCCAGATCACACAAGCGGGGAGGGACAGAGCTGGCGTCTGAAGCCAGCCTGTCTTGACTTTCTGCTGCCCTCGGGCTAACCTAGTAGAAACAGATTTCTCGACGCTCAGGTGTCCGCAGGTTTGCTGTGGTGTGATTTCTTACCCAATATCATGAACGCTCTCAGGATCCTATAAATAAGAGTAGCTCTTCGGCTCTCAGCTCTGCAGATAAACACACTTCTGATAGCCTCTCCCTCACCACGGCAAAGAAGTTTATGAGACTAGGAAGAAAAATCCTTGGAAGAAAGCCACCGCCTGCCTCCCGGCGGCAGAGGTGATTCAGAGGAAAATGTCTCCATTCTCTCTTGAACCCGTGTGTGGAAATAAGAGGTGGCCTGGCAGGAAAGTAAACAAGAGAGACCACAGGTGAAGCACGGGGAAATAATGAAAAGCAGATACAGGAAACAAAAGATAGTGCAAGAGAAGACCCACAGGAAGCGGGTCAACGTCTTAAGGATGGGCTGTTGCGTCCAGCTCAGGGATTTACCAAAAGGACAAGTTTCCCTGGGTAGGTTGACAATTTCCTTCAGGGTGAACCAGTATCATCTAATAAGTTTCAACCCCGTCTATCTTTTCTTTTTTTTAATTTGGCCCCAGCTGGTGCGATTTTAGTGCCCCAACCAGGGACTAAAGAGTTGGGCACGAACTCTTGGTGGTTGGTCCAGCCAGGGACTGAACCGGCAACCCTGACAGTAAAATCAGAGAGTCATAACTACCGGCCCATCAGGGAAGTCCCCCTGTCTGTCTTGTATGAGAACATGTGTGCTTAGTTAAGGAGGATTGGATACAAGCCTCTTGGGTGGGGTCTAGAATGTTCAGACAGAGCCCATGGCACTGGCTGCCAAGAGCTGGTGGGAATGCTGGCTCAGGGGTCACAAGGGGGAGAAAAGATGCACCCCCTCGGCCCAAGTCCAGGTGGAAAGGGTGTCGATCTCGGGGGACTGGAATCAGAAGAAAACTATGGACCACAGTTGTCTTCATGTGGGTCCTTCAGAAGCAGAGCCTGAGGCAAGGACTGGAGAGCAAACAGCTTACTGGGGACGTGGTCCTAGGAAACTCTGGGAGGAGGTGGGGAAGGCAGGCTAAAGGGTGGGCTACCAAGCAGGTGAGCCACATGGGTAATTGCAAGAACAAAGGATTCCGCGCTCTCTCCCCTTTCAGTACAGGTAAGTGTTAGTTGCTCAGTCGTGCCCAACTCTTTGCAACCCCGTGGACTGTAGCCCACCAGGCTCTTCTGTCCGTGGAATTCTCCAGGCAAGAATACTGGAGTGGGTTGTTGTTCCCTTCTCCAGGGGATCTTCCTGACACAGGCATTGAACCCGGGTCTCCTGCATTTCAGGTAGACTCTTTACTGTGTGAGCCACGAGGGCCACAAAAGTATAAAAGAAATCTGAATTCTAACTCGGGGAACATGGTTCTTTGGGACACTATCTTCTCAGTCCACTATCTTCCTGGTCTGCTGGCTTTCAGAATAAAGTTGCTATTCTTTGCCCCAACATCTCATCTCCAGGTTTATTGGCCTGTCGTGGGGAGACAGATATGAGCTTGGACTCAGTAACAAGAGTGAATATACATATATATTCAGTATGTTGTATACCTAAAACTATACAATGTTCTATGCTAGTCTTATCTCAATTCCTTTATTTTTAAATAAAAAACAAAGTCAGAGTGAGCATCAGGTTTGAAAATGAGCAGTTGACATACTTCACTTAGTGTGATAAACTCTAGATCCCATCCATGTTGCTGCAGGTGGCATTATTTCATTCTTTTTTATCGCTGAGAAATACAGAGAAAGACAAATATCATAGGATATCATTATACGTGGAATCTATATACATGAACTTATTTACAAAATAGAAATAGACTCACAGACTTAGCAAACAAACTTATGGTTACCAAGGGGGAAAGGTGAGCAGGAGGGATAAATTAGGAGGTTGGGATATACATGCTACTATATATAAAATAAATAATCAACAAGGACCTACTATATAGCACAGGGAACTCTGTTCAGTTGATAACCTAAATGGGAAAAGAATCAGAAAAAGAATAGATATATGTATAACTGAATCACTTTGCTGCATGCATAAAACTAGCATAACATTTGTAAATCAACTATACTCCATTATGACTCTTAGCGGTGGAGCACTCAGCTCGTGTGTCAATGAAGAACGCAGCGAGCTGCAAGAATTAATGTGAACTTCAGGACACATTGATCCTTGACACTTCAAACACACTTTCAGCCCCCATTATAAAATTTTTTTCTTAGTTTTTAAATTTGTAAACATTTTTAATAAAAAAATTTTTAAATAAAGAAAGTGAGCAGTTATGAAGAACATGCCACAGGTCACAATCCAGAGGGCTGGCTGGGACTCAAGTCAGTTACAGTCAAGAGCTGTGGAGGATGGGACGGTGCTGGAAGGCTGCGGAGTTGGGACTCTGTTGTGTGTTTTCAGGATCAGCAGTGTCTATCAAATTCCTTGGGCTTCCAAGACCACACGTGGTGGATCCCAGGCCCCATCACCTCCCTGCACAGGCTTACCAGCTAGTGGTGGGACAGGTCACTTTATCTCACTTTATACTAATGGTCCAATGGTACAGGAGGATCCACAGGGCACAGGCCTAAGGACCCCTGGGCTCAGATTTCCTCCCTGTCGTTTGCTGGCTATGGACCAGTCAGGTCCTTTCACACAACTCAGCCTGTAAAATGATGTGTAAAATGAGAGTGGTTAAGAATCTGCCTGCCAGCGCAAAGGACACGCGTTCAATCCTTGGTCCAGAAAGATTCCACGTGCCTCGAGGTAAGTAAGCCTGGGTGCCACATCTACTGAGGCCCAAGCTCTAGAGCCCAAGCTCTGCAGCAAGAGACGTCACCACAACGAGAAGCCTGACCACAGCCAGAGAGAAGCCCCTGCTCACAGCAACCAGAAAAAGCCCGCGTGCAGCACGAAGACCCAGTGCAGCCTAAAATCAATCAGTCAACTAATTTTAATTTTAAAATTAATTAATTTTAAAAAGGGGTTTCCCAGGTGGCTCAATGGTAAAGAATCCACCAGCCAATGCAGGAAACTTGGGCTCAATCCCTGAGTTGGGAAGATCCCCTGGAAAAAGAAATGGCAACCCACTCCAGTATCCTTGCCTGCAAAATCCCATGGACAGTGGAGCCTGGAGGGCTACAGTCCATGGGGTCGCAAAGAGTTGGACACGACTGAGCACACACACACACACACATACACACACTATTGAGTGGTGTTGATACACAATATAAACATGGGGGATGGGAGGGGAGGTTAATCAGCTCACCCCATCCCAGCCGGCCTGCTTTAGCTAGTGAACCCTCATTCACCCCGCACCCCTAGGCAGCTAAGAGGCCCCAGAGGTGCTCTTGTCTGGGGTGGCGGCAAGAAGCCTCTGTGTTCCTTCACTTCTCTGTTAGGTTCACGACTCTCCAAGCTCTAATTTACCCACCCGTGGCTAGAGGTTGGATCAGCTTGTAACAGATTTGTTCACAGATCAAAGTCATCTGGCAGAGCATCTGCAGGCTGACCCGAGCGCAGCGAGTGTGTCTGAGTCTCTGCACTCAGCCTGCACCCCAGCAGATGGATTAGCAGACAGGGAGCACCCGTGAGAAAGCCTGATGACCCCACTTGCACGGGGACCACTGAAGCGTCATGTTTGGACTCTTTGTACGTACGACCCTTTTCACACATTGCTTCGGATTACAACATGACAGGAGCAAGATTTATTAGCAGGTGAAGTTTCTCCACCTCCCCATTCGCTGCCTCTCTCCCGCATCCTGCTAAAAAAAGAATTTATATCTAAAAAAAAAAAAAAAAACCTTGGCCTCCCTGGTGGCTCAGCAGTAAAGGCTCCATCGGCCAATGCAGGAGACCCAAGTTTGATTTCTGATCAGAGAGGATCCCACATGCCATGGAGCAACTAGAACCGTGCGCCATAAATATTGAGCCTGTGCTCTAGAGCCCGGGAGCTGCAACTGCAGAGCCTACGCACCGCAGCTACTGAGGCCCGTGCGCCCTGGAGCCTCTGATCTGAAACCAGAGAGGCCGCTGCGGCGGGAAGCCGGCGCACAACTCAAGAGTCGCCCCTGCTCAGCGAACTAGAGAAAAGCCCGAGCATCCACGAAGACCCAGCACAGCCCCAAAGAAATACAGTCATTAAAAAAGAAAAGAAACAACCACCTCTTTGTCAGCTGGTTCCAGGACACTCAGTAATGCCAAACAAAAAGGAGCAAAATTGACGTACACAATGAAAAGCGGTGAGAAGGAAAAGGGACCGGGGGAGGGGTGGGGATACAAACACCAGGGCTAAGAAGGAGAGAGCTTGGATCTGGCAAGTGTAGGTGCCGGAACCACCGTGGAAAATGAAAACAGGGGCAGGAATGGGAATTCAGAGAGTGTGACTAAAGACTGTATAAACTGGGAGCATGCTGATTACCACCCGAGGAGCTGGATTCGGCAAAGTCTGTAGATCCTGCTCAGTCACATGAACCCCTGCGGCCGCCTCCCCTGGATGGCTGTTAGTCCCATCGACAGAGTCTCACAGTGCAGTGAGTGCGCTCCAGCCCAACTGAAAACCGAGTCTCAGCGGCTTCATCTCTGAGGGCGCCCAGGTCAGGAGGGCGCCCACCCTGAGCCTCCACCCTGAGCCCTTAGGTTTTCTCATCAGTAAAACAGAAGTGCTTTTTTTAAGTGATGGCAATATACTTTTTAATTTGATTCAACGTATTGGCTGTTTGGGATCTTCGCTGTTGCTCTGGATCTTTGTTGTTTGTCTATTGGCTGTTCTAATTGGGGAGAGCGGGGGCTCCTCTCTAGTTGCCGTGTGTGGGCTTCTCACTGCTGTGGCTTCTCTGGTGCACAGGATCTCGGCACTAGGGCTTCAGTAGTTGGGCGCACGGGCTCAGGAGTTGTGGCTCCCAGCTCTAGAGCACAGGCTCAGTAGCTGTGGGACACAGGCTTAGCTGCTCTGAGGCATGTAGAATCTTCCTGGATCAGGGATCAAACCTGTGTCTTCTGCATTGGCAGGCAGATTCTTCACCACTGAGTCACTAGGGAAGCCCCAAACCTAAGTATTATAGGGATTAGTACAAGGAATAATGAGGCCTTGATCCTTGTAATCTTCTACCATGAACTTTAATGCCCCGAAGCTTTAATGCTTCTTTACATATAGGCTATTGATTCATTCTGGGAAGAGGTTTTGAGGGATCTATTTGAATCTTGATGGCAGCTGCGTTGTGAATTTCGCCAACATCGGTCGGAGATTTTGCCCATATAGAAGGCAGTAACTGATTCAATAGAAATAGATGATCATTGTTCACAGAATCAGCCCTAGTGCAGTAGAGAGGGAGCAAATAAAAGATGTCGAAATGTCGTTAAACTAACCTGGTTGGTTGCTTTGATAACACTGTCAAGTACTAAAATGATTTCCCCCTTTTGGAAGAAAGAAATTCCGGAATAATATTTCTTTAAGAAGCCTCAGTCTAATAAGTGGATGGGGCAGCAGAATCAAGGAGAAAGAAATGTGCAACTCCCAGGGGGCCTAAATGGAAGGGAATAGGTTCAGAGAAAGAAACCCCTGGAGGTCCAGTAGAGATTCCCCACTCTGAACCGTCTTAACACCCAACACAGGGGTTATTTTATTTTTTTAATATTTATTTATTTGGCTGTGCCAGGTCTTAGTTATGGCACACAGGATCTTTAGCTGTGGTATGCAAATTCCTAGTTGCAGCATATGGGATCTAGTTCCCTGAACCTCAAAATATTTAGAAAACCGGGATCACATTTCTCAGAGACTTTTTTCTCTAGAGTAAAGGAATAATTCTCAAACAGCCTAAACAGCTCAAATTGCTCAAATAGCCTGAAGCTCAAATAGCCTGAAGGCCTAATACTGGCCAGTTCTAAGGGAAAGGTCTGGCCCCAGAGTAGTCAGGCCCTAAGCTGCTCAACAGAGTTCCAATAGAATAGCCCCTATTCCAAATGAATTGGGCCAAGTTGAACCTGCACAGTTCCAATGAAACAGCCCCTGTTCCCAAGGGAATGGGCCAAAGTTTAGCCAGATCCACTTGGGACAGTCTGATTTCAAAATTAGGCCAAAACTTACATTCAAGAACAAGGCTATTTTGTTAAAGTTATTTTAAGAAATAGCTCCCCAATAAAACCTGGAGAAAATTGCAAGGAGCATAGAGCTTCCCTGGTGTCCAGTGGTTGAGACTCTATGCTTCCAACGTAGGAGGTACAGGTTTCATCCCCGGTTGGAGAACCAAGAACCCATATGCTGTACAGCATGGCCAAAAAATAGTTTTTTTCCTTTAATTAAAAAAAAAAATGCAAGGAGGGCAGAAGCTCAGACCCAAGAGAAAATCTTACCCTTAGATTCCAGGCAGTGAGAAAAGCAGTGAGCAACACCAGGCTCAATATGCGTACTGCACCCGCTTGCTCCCCGGCCTCAGAGTTCTCAGGGGTCTTGCCTAGATACCTGTATGGGTCACCAAAGTGTTGACCTTAAGCAGACTGCCAGCAACGGAAGAAAAAAAGAAAAAAGGCTTTACCTGGGATCAACAAAAAGTTGTATTCAGGGTCCACAACCATTGTGAGTCACATGCAAGTTCCCAGCAAAACAACAGAGAGGAGAACTCTTTTATAGAGAGGAAAGGGGAGTTGAGAGGGGACTACAGTAAGCATATGGCCATTCGTTGGCTGAGCTGCGACTGTCTCTCCATCAGCTGCGCTCTTGCAAGCAAGAAAAGGGAGTCTTTCTCTTTCTTGCTGGGCTCTGCTATTGTCACAGGGGGTGAGAGCTCCCCCTTCCGGTCCCCTGTCTCTATCTAATTAAGGTTTCTGTTCATTTCTCGGTTTCCCAGATGCCTCAGCAGGTAAAGAATCCGCCTGCAATGCAGGAGTCACAGGGGACTCAGATTTAGTCCCCGTGTCAGGAAGATCCCCTGGAGAGGAAATGGCAACCCACTTCAGTATTCTTGCCTGGAAAACACCATGAATAGAGGAGCCTGGCGGACTATACAGTCCATACGGTCACAAACAGTCAGACACAACTGAGCATACATAACAGAGCTGGCAGTTTAGATGGTAAAGAACCTGCCTGCAATGCAGGAGACCTGGGTTTGACCCCTGGGTCAGGAAGATTCCCTGGAGAAGGGAATGGCTGCCCACTTTTATACTTCTTGCCTTCTGCGTTTTGTTCTCTCCTTTTCATGACTCCTCAGAGAACCCTTAATAGCTCCCTCCAAGCCATGGATGAGCCACTGGGCCATTATTGCAAAAGTCTTTCATGGAGAAAGACCTATTCTTACTGTCAAAGTTTCCCCAAAGCACAATCACAAGGTAATGGTGTAAAGTTGGTAAGCTTGGGTACCTCCCTAGTGGTCCAGCCACTAAGACGCCACACTCTCAGTGCAGGGGGCCCAAATGCGATCCCTGGTCAGGGAACTAGATCCCACATACCACAACTCAGAGCTCACACACAGCTAAAGACTCTGCATACCACAACCAACGTCAAAGATCTCACATGCCACAACTAAGACCTAGGGCAGCCGAATAAATAAATATATATAATTTTTAATTTCACAGATGATAAATTTTACGTTTTAGAGCTGTTAAATTTTTGTAAATTTTATGTTTTTAGCTCTGTTTCTTCATTTTTTTTTAATTACTGGTATCTCATCCCTGAAGAACAGCATGACAATAACAGAAAGCCAGAGACCCCAAAACTAGTTTGATGGTCATTCAAAACAGTCATGATGCTGCCTCGGAAAAGGAATGTCCCTGCTGTCTCAGGGGCGCAGTGCCTCTTCTGGGCCCTGGGGTGCAGATCATTTCACCTTTGCCCTCAGTGTTCACGTACTTTCGCCCACATGCCAGGAACCTACCAACCTACACAACATCCTTGTGCAAATTAGCTAAGCACACTCCTTCTTCATAAAACTAGCACTCTCTACACATTGCCGGCTGGTAGAAGGAATCTTTATGCAAAGAAAAAGCTACCCTTCCTCTGGATAGAAGCAGGCCTATGTCACAGTGCATGACTTGGCCAGCAAAATGTAGACTAGAATTCACAAACCCCTCTACCTTCTGCACAGTGCACAAACCTCATAACCACATTTGGCAGGCCTGTCCATAACTTCCTCCAACAGTTCAGTTCAGTTCAGTCCCTCAGTTGTGTCTGACTCTGTGAGCCCATGGACTGCAGCACACCAGGCCTCCCTGTCCATCGCCAACTCCCAGAGTTTACTCAAACTCGTGTCCATTGAGTGGGTGATGCCATCCAACCATCTCACCCTCTGTCATTCCCCTTCTCCTCCTGCCTTCAATCTTTCCCAGCATCAGGGTCTTTTCCAATGAGTCAGTTCTTCACATCATATGGCCCAAAGTATTGGAGTTTCAGCTTCAGCATCAGTCCTTCCAATGAATATTCAGGACTGACTTCCTTTGGGATGGACTGGTTGGATCTCCTTGCAGTCCAAGAGACTCTCAAGAGTCTTCTCCAACACCACAGTTCAAAAGCATCAACCAGCAGCCCCAAAGTCTGACTTGCCTCCATAGGACCTCTCCACCTAACCAGTTAATTGCTCATTTGGCCTTTCTGGGGTCTCTGCTGCCCCTCAGCTGGACCTTACTCTATTTCTGGCATTTCCTCCTGCTAAATCCACTGACTCAAACTGCCAGAACCCCTGGGAGGTCCACATTCCTAGTGCCACCACCATCATCACCATCCAAAACTCTTCCCCAGCTCATAGTGCATGAAAGAATTCACCCATGTGTTTACAGCCAAGTCTCACGTACAGAAGTTCAAATGCATCTCCTTTTAGATCCCTGGCTAGCTCTTCAGATCCAACCCTTCCTTGTCTTCAGAGCTTTTTTTCCTTGGGGAATACTTGGGAAGGGGTGGAATGACTGCCCTCTTAATGAGTGACACTTCGTCCACATGATCAGCCAGTTTTATTGGAAAATGCCTCATTCCCTGGGCCTTGTATATTACTTCTTATGTTGTATAAAGTGTTCAGAGCAACAAAAATTGAGACCCAAACAGAGGAGAGTCCTTTTAGCAGGAGTTATTGAACTGCTATGAAGTATCTATTCTGGCTGACCCCACTAGGGTCAGTCTCCTCCATCCATTTCTTATCTCAGTGGAAACATCATTTTCATGGAACAAAATAAACCCTCTCCCATTCCTTCTAAGAAAGGGATGAGAGAAAGAAAATAAATAACTGCTGACATCCAACCTGTTAATGACTTTGTGGCTCCCCACGAAAGCTTCTTACCGAATTTTGCTTTTCCTCTCTGGCTCTTCAAGATTAAACTAAAATTAGTCTGATATGAAAGGCTGCAGCCTTGTCATTGCTTATGAAAAAGAAGCTATCTCCCTGCGCCCGTGCTCCTGGCCCTGTTCTTGCAGGAATCGGATCAATGTCACCGCCAAGGCTGGCATGTCATCGGTGTTGGCAGGTACCACCGTGAATGCGGCAGAGAGGCGGGTGTCCCACTGACAGCATCAGCTGTTGTTTCGCGTGTTCCCAGTCAGGATGTCACATACAACAGAAGGAGACGGCAGGGAAGAGCCCCAACAAGCAACGGGTGTCACGCGGAGAATTCTCTCGAGTCGTCCCCCCGGCCTCTCCCTCCTGTTTACAACAGAGATGCCCAGACCCCCTTCCCTCGGTCCTCTGGCACACAAAAATGAACATTTAAATCTGTCTTGGACCCACATCATTCACTCATTCATTCGTTCACTATTTATTGAGCCCTTCTCTTATGGGCTGAATTTTGTCTTCCACCAAATATGTACATTGGTGTCCTAGCTCTCCTATGATTCAGAATGTGACCGTATTTGAAGATATAGGTCATTAAAGAGTAAGTTAAAAGGAGGCTCTTGGGATGTGCACCAAACCACAAAGGTTTACCTTATAGCATAGTAAAATTTGAACTATAGTCATCATCTTGTAATAACCTATGATGGAAAATAATATCAAAAATAATATATGTGTATAACTGAATCACCTTACTGTACACCTGAAACATTATAAGCCAACCATACTTCAATAAAATATACATATTTTTTTAAAAGGAGGTTCTTGGGGTCGCCCCTAATCCAGTGTCAATTCTCACCTTGTTCAGCCTTCTGTTGTCTATTACCCTACTAGACAGTAATCGCCTCAATGCAGGTACTGGGCCATCTGGTCCATCACTATATTCCAGCACTTCAAACAGTGCTGGGCCCACAGGAGGCACCCAACAAGTCTCTGTAGAATAGTTGAATCATATCAGCAAACTGACCATAATAAGGTGCTTAGAAAACTTAGAGATGATGGTGGTGATGATAATGACAATGATGATGGTATTGATGGTGGTGGTCATGTTGGTGGTGGTCGTGGTGATGGTGTTGATGACGGTGGTGGTGGTCGTGGCGATAGTGTTGATGACGGTGGTGGTGGTCGTGGTGATGGTGTTGATGACGGTGGTGGTGGTCGTGGCGATAGTGTTGATGACGGTGGTGGTGGTCATGGTGATGGTGTTGATGATGGTGATGGTGGTCGTGGTGATGGTGTTGATGACGGTGGTGATAATTACAGTGTTGATGGCGGTGATGGTGATGGTGATAATGATTAAAATTCCATGAAAATTAAAGGAACTGACCATCCGCAAATGACAGTGCTTTCCCTGCAGGTGGGTAAGGAGGAGATCTTTAAATCCCTCTCCTTGAACTAGCCCAAATGAGGCTCAAAGGAATCATTCCAAAGTTGTCCAGTTTTAGGACTTAAGAACAACATCTGGGAATGAATTGAATCCTGGGAGGTAAAACCAGCAGAGAATACTGGGCTTGGCTAAACCTCAGGGTGATAAATCATGAAGCTGGAACCACGTGGGGACACCGTAGCCAACTTCCTTTCTCCCCCAGAATTGGGCCTCCACCAGCCACTACTTCTGGCCCAGGGGCCGCTTTCACCCGCCTTCTGCTAAGTGTCCTGACACGAGCACTGGGGTCCTCTCAAGCACCAGCCACACACACACTGGGTCCTGCTTCTCTCTTGCTTTGACCACGAGGACCCTTAGAGCCAATTAGCAGCGCCCACCCCTTGGCTCCAGCCCTGGTAAAACTATCCGACTTTTTAGCCTCTATTCCTCCATATTACGCTTTCATTCTGGCCTGTCTTCCTTTTCTGCTTTCATTCTCCCCTTATCCTGGGGATAAGGTTCATTCTCCTCCTTATTTCCTATTTTAATGTGTAGTTTTTGTTTTCTAGACTGCCTCAGGTATCTGTGAAATCATTGCATTCTCACGCAGTTGCCTTTGACTCTTTGTGACCTTATGGAGACCGAACCCGGCTCTTCTGCATTACAGGCAGATTCTCTACCATCTGAGTCACCAAGGACACCCCATACACTGCCAGCTGGAGCCTCAAAGTTGGCACAGCAGGCTCTGGAGGGATGGGGGCTACTGAGAAAGATCCAGAACCCAGGCTTTCTGCACTTCCTAAGTGGGAGCCAGAAGATCATATTCCACTTGTCCCAACACACAAAAGCTCCTAAATCCCTAAGGAAAGGTCAAGTGCCTCCCAAGTGTCTGATTTCAAAGACCAAGCTCTGTATTTCCCACAGAGCCTGCTTCCCTTCTATTTAAACCCATGGAGCCCCTTAGGGGCTGGTTGCAAGTAATAGAACCTGCCTGGAGATAGTCAAGGGAGACATACTGAGTTTGCAGGTGACCCCAGTCCCTGCCCTCCCAGAAGGCCCACCCCACCTCCATCTCCCATGCACATATGCCTGTGCATGTGTATACACACGTACACACAGAGCCACATATGCCATGCCCCCGCCCCCACACACATGCATACACACACCATCCACATACATTTTCCCCTTCAACTCTCTCCCAGGAGCTGACGCATCAGTCCACAAAGACCCTGGGAGGTCCAAGATACTAATTGGTCTGCCCAGATTCACATGAGGAGCTCAGGCCAAATGGAAACCAGATCGAGCCCTGGAAGACACGTGCAGAAAATGCAAGTAGATAAGTACATTTACCAGTACCAGCAACGACTCTCACTGCACACGGACTCTTTAGCTGGAAGTAGATCAGAAAATAAACGCGCTGGTGGGAGAGAGCTCCAGAGAGGCTCGGATTCCTTCTGGCTGGCGTGCCGCAGCGAGTAGCCCACAGAAGAGTGGCGCTCCTTTCCTCCAGCATGGACTGCGATCCCGGATCAGGAAGGCACAGGGCGTGAATCCAAGGGAGCAGGGCTTCTGCTGTTTTCCAGACCAACTGGCTTCTTTTACAGACAAGGAAACTGAGGCTCAGAGGCCCAACGTCTGCCGTATGCAGTTGGGCAGGTTATTGTCTCCCAGAAATCCAGCCTGCCTGGAGCCTGCCCCACACTCAGAATGCCATACCAGCTTCCACAAGCTTGTTGGAACAACAAGCTTCTTTCAGTCTGAGGGACCCTAGGTTCCCGCCTTACCCTCCCCCTGCTTCCAAGTATGTCCAAGCACAAAGCCAGACATAGGAGCAGGGGAGCAGGGAAGAGGCATAACTCAAGAGAGAAGGGTCCTGACCTGGGCAATTTACACCCACCCCTGGGGCTTGGTGTCTCATCTGTAAAATGGGAGGATAATAAGTTTCCTCCCAGCTCGGCTGCTCCCTGATCCGATACCACTCGAGAGAGCCAGTAGAACTGGGATGCTCACGAACTTTGTTCTTTGCTTGCCCTTACGGGCCCCCCTTTCCAGGACAGGCTTCTCCCTTCTGCTACTGCCCCAAGAGAAAAGCTCACAGTTCTTGTACTAGCCCAGCTTCGCGGGTCATGGAGAAAAGATCATTAGGAAGAATAACTTACAATGAATGATCAAAAAATAAAATAAAAAACAGATCCTGGAGGACTTCCTGAGTGGTGCAGTGGATAAGAATCCACCTGCCAATGCAGGGACACAGGTTCGATCCCTGGTCCGGGAGGCTTCCACATGCCGTGAAGCGAGTAAGCCCGTGCACCACAGCTGCTGAAGCACACGCAGCCTAGAGCCCTCGCTCCACGAGAGAAGCCACTGCAACGAGAAGCCACGCAGCGCAAGGAAGAGAACCCCCTGCCGTAACCAGAGAAAGCCCACGAGCAACAGTGCAGACTTAGCACAAAACAAAAACAAAAACAGCAACAAAGCAGATCCTGAAGAGGGCAGTGCCAAACCCAACAGACGCAGGAGAGCTGAGCCCAAGCCTAGTGCCAGCTCAGTGCCCTCCCGGGGCATGCCAAGGTGTTGGCTGCCTCTGGGGCACGTCCTCTCGAGGCCGGGATGACCCCACACACGGCTTGTCCTGCCTGGGTCTCAGCGTCCTGGGACTGTGCCTCTGGCACACACACGTGGTCCTGAACGGTCCACTAAATGAAAATGAGATGCCTCGGGTGGGAGACACCCACTGTGTGCTGAATCTTTGCCAAGCCCGGGTGCCATTCCTGCCCCGGCAGCGACCCTCCCGCGGGGCCCCATCCACTGTGTCTCAGCTCACGTCCAGAGCTGCCCTCTTGCTGCCTAAGATTCTTGACAACCAGACCTTCTCCAGGCCTAATGCGTGTGCCACCTGGAAGGAGTGGTGATGAGAGCCTCCTCCTTGCCCACAGCTTTCCAGGGAAAGAGCAGAATCACAGAGCCCTTCGCAACCCGGGGCCCTGGTCACCTCTTCGGGGCCTCTCCCCATGTTCCCCTGGCAATCGACGTCCCCACTGTCCTGAGTCACTGCCCCCATCACCAGGCCTTTGCCCAGGCCAGGAATGCCCTCTCCTTGCATCTAGAAAACACCCTCCATCCCCAGTACAAATTGTCTGCTCTCCCTCCTCAGCCCCCAGAACACTCAGCAGGCGCAGTCTCAGCAGGTTGTTGGCAACCCCTGGCTTCTCTGGGTCCCTGCAGGACTATGAGCCCCTCTTCTGGACTAAGTAAGACCCGCTGCCCTGGTCTCCACAGCAGTCTGGGATGCCCTCCATGCCAGCCCTGTCCTTGTCACTTTACATCTCAGTTCTGCCCCCACCCCCATCTCCGAGACCCCTGAGGACAGGGACCCTCTATCCCATGCCCAGCTCAGAGCCTGACCACACGCTTCCAATAGATCATATTCATTATTTCAATTAGGGTCATTATTGTCTCATCTCAAGAAAAGGAGAAGAATTCAGCATTTCCTCCAGCAGAACAAAGAGAAGGTGTTTGTTGCTCAGTCATGTCCGACTCTTTGAGACCCCGTGGACAGCCACCCACGAGGCTCCTCTGGCCATGGAATTCTCCAGGCAAAAATACTGGAGTTTTGCTCATTTTTTTCCTGTCCATCTTGAGGCTGAGGGAAAGCAAACCATTCCCCAGGGATAAAAGAAAGGGAGGTTCTAACCTCAGAAACAAAGAGTCACCCAAGTGAAATGTTGCATAGAAGAGAGAGTGGCAACTGACATTATCAGCCAAACAGGGACAGAGCTGGAAGGGAAGGGATCGCTGTGAATGACCAGCCTCGCAGGGACAGTAGCTGTGCCCAGGGACTGCCCTGAGCACACTTGCCCGTGTGCTCCAACCTCAATACGAGCTGAGAGGGCCAGTCCCCCGCTGTGGACCAGCAGGTCACCCAGAGCTGACCTGGCCACCAGGGCCATTGTCTCTGTGGAAAGGACACGGATCGGATCGGAGGCCCAGCCCTGTTTTCCCAGCATCTCCACGCTACAGTCCCACCCACAGAGCTGCTTTCTAGAAAGAAAAGAGACCGTCCTGGGGCATTGAGGTTTCCCAGTGGGAGGCAGAGGATCTCAGAGGCCAGCTGTCTCCCCCAGACAATGCTCGGAAGTCCTGGAGGGGTGAGCCCACCTGGTTCTCAGCAGGCAGGGATCTCAGCCCGGGAAACCTGCCCGTGGGGAGCACCAGTGTCCTCAGGCTGGAACGGCGGCCCTGCAGGGTCCCACCAGGAGCAGCTGTTCACACACGGTGTGAGGCCTATGACCACGAGACCCTTGTCAGCATCAACAGTGTAGAAGGCACGTGCCGTCACCATCTGAAATACGCCGCGCCATGTATCTGTCTACGGGTTTCACCGCAGCTCTCTTCTCAGCCACAAACTCCCTGGAGCTGATCCTGTGTCTGTCTTGTTTACTGCTGGGTTCCTAAGGTCTAGGCCCATGCCTGGCACGCAGTAGGCCCTCAGTGAACAAGGGCCAAATACACAGACAGACACAGTGCCGCCGGGCTGTTCTGTCCGGCATGGTGGGGCAGGCGGATAGGGCGACTTTCTCGAAGAGAAAGGAACAGACATCGCCTCCCTGTCTGCCCTTTAAGCTGATCTGGAAGGGAAGGGATCGCTGTGAATGACCAGCCTCACAGGGACAGTAGCTGTGCCCAGGGAGTGCCCTGAGACACAGGGGAAATGGGAAGGGCCTGGGTCTCCGACATCCTTCCCACTGGCTCCTTGAGAGCTGGAACCCCGACCTGGGAGCTGAGCCTTCTTGATGATGGCGGGCATAGGGGGGCTCTGGAGGGCCCAGCCAGCCCCATCCGGGAGAATATAGATCCAGAAACAGCTGACCCTCCCTCTGCCCCGCAGCACAGCAACGCCCCATAGAGTTGGTCACTTATCCTTCCAAATGTGGATGTACCAGAAAGACCTGTGCTCTCCAAGACTTCCCGTCCCCAGCCGAGGCCGGACGTGTCCTGTCACTCTGGTCCCCTCTGCCTTAGGACCCCAGATGCTCACTGTTCCCCGACCACCACGACCTCAGCCTTGACATGTGCCCACCCCGGGCTCTGGAGTCTGCATGTGCCACCCCTCTTAATCCTCTTCGCATTTCGGGCAATGAACCAAGAGACGCAGTGCCAGCTGCCCAGATTACCAGCCAAAACGGGGCCAGGCAGGAAGCACCGACCCTGACAGGGGCTGCCTTGCTCAGAGTCCCTGGTGGCAGCAGGGGGTGGTCCGCCAGGCCTGGGTGCCCAGCTAAACGGAGAGCAGAGCCCTCATTCCCACCCCACCACCAAGGCGCCAAAGAGCCCGTGTTGGGGGCCTCTCCCGGCTGCAGACAGCCCTGAGCCCAGGGAGCTGCAAACGTCTCCCACGAATCAACAGAGACACCTGGTGGCTGTCACAGGCTCTCCCGCTCCGGCCACCAGTGCCCATCCAGCCTGGACTCCCAGCTCCGCCACCCGGGCCGGCTGCCCCAGCCAGCGCGCCCAGCCTGACCGGCCCAGCCTCCCCACTGAGGCCAGTGGCCCTCCCAGGGGACTCCAGGGGTCCTGCCATACAGGGGGATCCCCGCCCTGGTTCCCTGCCCCTGTGGACCCCTGCAGTCCTCCAGCTGAAAGAGAGATCCCGCCCCCAGGAGGAACTCTCACTAGTTAAATAAGACATGACGTATGCTTGGTCGCTCAGTCATTCCAGCTCTTTGAGACACCATCGACTATATCCCCTCCGTCCAGGGGATTCTCCAGGCAAGAATACTGCAGGGGGCTTCCATGCCCTCCTCCAGGGGATCTTCCCAACCCAGGGATTGAACCCAGGTCTCCCGCATTGCCAGCGGATTCTTTACCATCTGAGCCACCAGGGTCAAGTAAGATAAATAAACCTCTTACTGCTGGGGGAAGGATGAGGGCAAGGGATAGTTAGGGAGTCTGGGGTGGACATGTACACACTGCTTTTGATACATTTTAAATGGCTAATCAGCAAGGCCCTCCTGCAGAGCACAGAGACCTCTGCTCAGTGTTATGTGGCCGCCTGGGTGGGAGGGGAGCTGGGGGAGAAGGGATGCATGTATATGTGTGGCTGAGACACTTTCCCGTCCACCTGAAACCATCACAGCCTTGTTAACTGGCTATGCCTCAATACAAAATACAAAGATTTTTTAAAATCACCTCTTCTTAGCAGAATTTCCTCAGTAAGGACCCCTCAGAAGCCCAGCTCAGGGCCCAGGAGGCCCCACATAGCCTTCTGTCCAGCTTTCCACCACCTGCTCTGCAAGTTACAGCTGGAGGGCCACCTCCTCCGAAGCCTTCCAAGGTCTCCCCCCCCCGCCAAGAAATGCATCTCCCCACAGGGACCACATCTTCCAACTGAATCTAAGGGCTCCATGTCCCTAAGGCACGTGGTTCTTCAGCTTTGACTGGACTGGAACTTTCTCATATTTATCCCAGCATCATCCAAAATTGTACTTTTTTTTTTTTTCAGTGAATGGTTTTGAACTCATGGATGTGAATGGTAGGTTCTGCACAGGCAGTTTTATTTAGATACAGGGGATTTTTTAAATTGTGGTAAAAATATACGTAACATAAAATTTACCATCTTAACCATTCCTTAGTGTTGGAGAGGGCGATGGCATCCCACTCCAGTACTCTTGCCTGGAGGGTCCCATGGACGGGGGAGCCTGGTGGGCTGCAGTCCATGGGGTCGCTGGGAGTCAGACACGACTGAGCGACTTCTTTCACTTTTCACTTTCCTGCATTGGAGAAGGAAATGGAAACTCACTCCAGTGTTCTTGCCTGGAGAATCCCAGGGATGGCAGAGCCTGGTGGGCTGCCGTCTATGGGGTCACACAGAGTCGGACACGACTGAAGCGACTTAGCAGCAGCAGCAACAGTGTTGTTATTCAGTCACTAAGTCGTGTCTGACTCTTTGCAACCCCCGGGACTGCAGCACACCAGCCTTCCCGTCCTTCACCATCTCCAGGAGTGTGCTCAAACTCATGTCCATTGAGTCAGTGATGCCATCCAACCATCTCATTCTCTGCCACCTTCTCCTCCTGCCATCAATCTTTCCCAGCATCAGGGTCTTTTCCAATGAGTTGGTGGCTTAAACCAACACAAAAAATCTCAGTTCTGGAGGCCAGAAGTCTGAAAATGAAGATCTCAAGAGGGTTGCTTCCCTCTGGAGGTTCTAGAAGAAAGCCCACTTCCTAGGCTTTCTCAGCTTCTTGAGGCCACCTGCATTCCTGGGCTCATGGCCCCCTCTTCCATCTCCAAAATCAGCAGTGAAGCATCTTCAAATCTCTTTCTCTCTCTGACTCTGATCCTATCATCACATCTCTTTGTCTCCCATTTTGCTGCCTCCTTTCCTTTATAAGATCCCTATGATTACATCAAGCCCATGTGTATAATTCAAGATCATCTCTCCATCTCAAGGTCCTTTATAACCACATCTGCAAAGTCCCTTGTCCACACAAGCTACAGGTTCTAGGGATTAGGACAAGGACATCTCTGGGGCCATCATCCCTCCTTCTACACTAGGCCATGGAGCAGAGTTAGATGCCTCCTTTTTCAGAGGAGAAGGCAACTCTTAGGAACGGCCTTCTGCACCCCCATGATGCCATGGTTGGGGGGCCTCCTGT
Organism: Cephalophus harveyi; assembly: GCA_006410635.1. Classification (NCBI taxonomy): domain Eukaryota; kingdom Metazoa; phylum Chordata; class Mammalia; order Artiodactyla; family Bovidae; genus Cephalophus; species Cephalophus harveyi. The sequence continues at coordinate 449,414 of SJYT01041201.1, forward strand.
TTGTTGTTCATTCTGCCATTTTTTAAGTTTCTGATCCTAGCTGCAGAGCCACCTTTCATCCTCCCTCTGACTCTGGGAGGTAAGCGGCACAAGAGTCAGCACCCCCAGCTTTCAGGTGGGTGCACGGGAGACCCATAGCTCACACCAAGGGTGCACTTAGCCCCATGCCTGGCGGATGGCAAGACCTCAGCAGATGGCGGTGGTGATGGCGATGTGGCGGCAAGGTTGGCCACCTGCTGTAGGGCACCCCACCTTCCATACATGGGCCCCACAGACAGCAATGGGATGTAACCATGTTACCCACCACCCCTGCTCCGACCATGCTCCCACCCCCACCCCAGCCCACCGCTGAGCCTCCAGCCTCTCGATCTCCCAGACCAGAGGTCCTCCAGTGTGCTTCCCAGCCCAGCAGCACCAGCTGCAGCTGTAAACATACTAGAAATGCAATTCATTCCTGGCACCCTACCCTAGACCTGCTGAATCAGAAACTCTGGGATGGCGCCAGCGTTCCTGGTTTTAATGAACTCTCAGGGTGAATGTGATGAGGCTCAGATGTTCGGCCTCCTCTCTGAGCCCTCCTCTCACCCTCCCAACCCAGTGCTCAGCTGGGCTCCTTCAGGGCCCACCTTGTATTTCTATACGTGCGTGTGTGCTAAGCCATTTCAGTCATGTCTGACTCTTTGCGACCCAATGGACTGTAGCTCACCAGGCTCCTCTGTCCATGGGTTTCTCCCGGCAAGAACACTGGAGTGGGTTGCCAAGCCCTCCTCCAGGGGATCTTCCCAATCCAGGGATCAAACCCAAGTCTCTCGAGTCTCCAGCACTGGCCGGCGGGTTCTTTACCACTAGCGCCACCTGGGAATCCCTGAACAGGCCAGAATAAAGCCCAACTTTGATGGCCAAGAAGAAGAGGGACACAGTATAGTAGGTAAAAATCTATAGGATTTGGTAACAGCATGGAGGGATGCCCCTGTGTTGCTCTGCTTGATCACAATCAGGATTCTGCCTCTGCCCAACAGGAAGCCGTCACCACTCACCCCACCCTGAGGACGCGGTGCAGGCCTTGTGCGGAGCAGGTGGCGTCTTTCCAGGGCCTCACTGGCCCCGGAGCAGGACCCAGCCCCCAGCCTGGCTGTGCATATGTCCTAGACCCCACTCTGTGTATATTTCTGTGTGTGTGTGTGTGTGTGTGCGTGCAAGTTTCTCTACCCTCCCCACCCCAAACTCCAAATTCCTCAGGCAGGGGCTGAGTCTCAGCAGAAGATCCAAGACACAGAGAGAAAGCAGATGTTAGTCATCCAGATGTTAAGTGCAGGCAACTCAACCCATGTGACTCGGACGTCACTGACTCACGAATGACAGGACTCCAGCGTCAGCTCCAGGGAGGGGAGCCTTGACCTCGGGCGCAGCCATTCTGACACCTTCCTCTGTGGCTTTGGCAGACACAGCACAGCTGCTGGGTGGAAAGAGAGGCTGGCTGCGTGCGTCCTCAGCGCTTGGATCTTTGAGACCGTTGGGCACCATCTGATGCAGAAGCCCTGGTGCTGCCCGGGTGTGAGCTGCCCAGACAATGAGCGAGTGGAGTTTCTTCCCTGGTTTTCAGACAGTGCTCCACACGGTCCAAGAGTGCCCACAGAGGAGCCTTGGGCCACCGCGTGCAATGCAAGGAGACGGCTGCAGACGGGAGAGGGGGCTCCACAGCCCCACCCCACCCTGGCCTTGCTTCCTCCAGAGCATCTCCAGGTGTCCTGGGAGCCTAAGAAATAAAGGAGTGCCCTAGGGGCTTCCCCGGTGTCCAGGGGTTAGGACTTCGCTTCCCGTGCAGCGGCTTCAGGTTTGATCCCTGTTGGGAAGCTAAGATCCCACGTGCCTTGCAGCCAAAAAGCCAAAACAAGAAAACAGAAGCAATGTTGTAACAGAGTCAATAAAAGACTTTAAAATGGTCCACATCAAAAAAAAAAATCTTTTAGAAAAGGAAATGCTCCATCGAGAACGGACAACAACCGTAGAACAGCCTCGTTCGTCTCTAACCGGCACTCACCACACTCCAAGGAATAATCTCCCTTTCCTGCCCTTCAAGGGCTTCCTGGGGGACCCCAGGGTGCTGCAGGTACTTCCAGTTCCTAGAAACCCAGTTCACTCGAAAGGTCAGTCTGCAGTTAGCATCTGTTTTTTCTGTCTCCCCACACGCAGAATGGGCTTCCTCCCAAGAGTCTTGAAGTGAGGAGAGAGGGTGGTCTCCTGGGCCCTGGGACTCTGGCCCCTCTGCTGTGTTGGGGGCAGGGAGGAGAGACAGTGAGAGGAAGAAGGGGCGTTGTCATGGAAACGGGCTGCCTGATTGATGGGGCCTTCTCGTCTCTGCTCTTGGGTCCACCCTGCAGGGCGGTCCTTGCACAGATGAAGGGGGCATCGGTCAAGATGAGGAGTGACCACAGCTGCAGGAGGCCTGCCCCACCAGGCAAGGCTGCACCCGGCAAGGAGCACCGCCCTTCACATCACAGGCCTGGGACCGTCCTCCTCTGATGAGCAGCTGTCCCGTCTGGATGTCGCTCCAGCAGAAGAGAGGGGGCCAGTGCAGGCACACTAGTCTTAGCTGCCTTGGCCCAGAAGTGGCCGTCACTCAACCAGAACCAGTCAACGCCCCAACTAACCTTGCAGGGAACCAGCTTGGAGGCTGTTGAATGAACACTAACTGCATTTGCCCCGTGAAATGAAAATACCCCCTGCTATGTTAATAAACAAGAAATGTCACAGCCATCAGCGCTTCCAGGCCTCCAAATGTGAATGAGGGCTCCTAAAACTGTGATCCAAGGGATGCTGCCACCCACCATGGTGACTGCTGAGGAGATGGGAGAGCGCAAGGAGCAAAGAGAACAAGGAAACACAACTGGCCCCAGTGAGCCGAGGTGCACAGGAAAGGAATGAATTCAGTGAGCCCAGAGGCTTGCATCTTCCCAGACACAGAATGCCAAATTCCTTGATGTGCGTTAGTGTGTGAGTCGCTCAGTCCTGTCTGACTCTTTGTGACCCCATGGATTGGGGCCCACCAGGCTCCTCTGTCCATGGAATTCTCCAGTCAAGAATACTGGAGTGGGTTGCCATGCCCTCCTCCAGGGAATCTTCCCGACCCAGGGATCGAACCCAGGCCTCCAGGCAGGCAGATTCTTAACCAACTGAGCCACTGGGGAAGCCCTCCCCCAAGGAGCTGTAGAAACCCTGTGGTCTTTTCCCAACACTGCAGAGACCTGGGGGGTGAGAGGTGGGACTAGAGGAGAGGGAGTGTCTCGAGTGAGGTTGGAATTCTCCAGACCGCAAACTGACCACAGTCATGCTGAGCTCTCCCAACAAGCCCATAGCCCATTGCACGCCAGTCTGATGGCAAGACCACAGCACAAATGCTGGCCTAATGGCCTAGCAAGGGCGAGGGCAGGGCGTAAACTGGAAAAAATCCCAACCTCCTCCAGAGATTCCTTCTCCTGAGACTGGGGGGTGGGGCTGCTGACTGAGCCTCCAGCCTCTCGATCTCCCAGACCAGAGGTCCTCCAGTGTGCTTCCCAGCCCAGCAGCACCAGCTGCAGCTGTAAACATACTAGAAATGCAATTCATTCCTGGCACCCTACCCTAGACCTGCTGAATCAGAAACTCTGGGATGGCGCCAGCGTTCCTGGTTTTAATGAACTCTCAGGGTGAATGTGATGAGGCTCAGATGTTCGGCCTCCTCTCTGAGCCCTCCTCTCACCCTCCCAACCCAGTGCTCAGCTGGGCTCCTTCAGGGCCCACCTTGTATTTCTATACGTGCGTGTGTGCTAAGCCATTTCAGTCATGTCTGACTCTTTGCGACCCAATGGACTGTAGCTCACCAGGCTCCTCTGTCCATGGGTTTCTCCCGGCAAGAACACTGGAGTGGGTTGCCAAGCCCTCCTCCAGGGGATCTTCCCAATCCAGGGATCAAACCCAAGTCTCTCGAGTCTCCAGCACTGGCCGGCGGGTTCTTTACCACTAGCGCCACCTGGGAATCCCTGAACAGGCCAGAATAAAGCCCAACTTTGATGGCCAAGAAGAAGAGGGACACAGTATAGTAGGTAAAAATCTATAGGATTTGGTAACAGCATGGAGGGATGCCCCTGTGTTGCTCTGCTTGATCACAATCAGGATTCTGCCTCTGCCCAACAGGAAGCCGTCACCACTCACCCCACCCTGAGGACGCGGTGCAGGCCTTGTGCGGAGCAGGTGGCGTCTTTCCAGGGCCTCACTGGCCCCGGAGCAGGACCCAGCCCCCAGCCTGGCTGTGCATATGTCCTAGACCCCACTCTGTGTATATTTCTGTGTGTGTGTGTGTGTGTGTGCGTGCAAGTTTCTCTACCCTCCCCACCCCAAACTCCAAATTCCTCAGGCAGGGGCTGAGTCTCAGCAGAAGATCCAAGACACAGAGAGAAAGCAGATGTTAGTCATCCAGATGTTAAGTGCAGGCAACTCAACCCATGTGACTCGGACGTCACTGACTCACGAATGACAGGACTCCAGCGTCAGCTCCAGGGAGGGGAGCCTTGACCTCGGGCGCAGCCATTCTGACACCTTCCTCTGTGGCTTTGGCAGACACAGCACAGCTGCTGGGTGGAAAGAGAGGCTGGCTGCGTGCGTCCTCAGCGCTTGGATCTTTGAGACCGTTGGGCACCATCTGATGCAGAAGCCCTGGTGCTGCCCGGGTGTGAGCTGCCCAGACAATGAGCGAGTGGAGTTTCTTCCCTGGTTTTCAGACAGTGCTCCACACGGTCCAAGAGTGCCCACAGAGGAGCCTTGGGCCACCGCGTGCAATGCAAGGAGACGGCTGCAGACGGGAGAGGGGGCTCCACAGCCCCACCCCACCCTGGCCTTGCTTCCTCCAGAGCATCTCCAGGTGTCCTGGGAGCCTAAGAAATAAAGGAGTGCCCTAGGGGCTTCCCCGGTGTCCAGGGGTTAGGACTTCGCTTCCCGTGCAGCGGCTTCAGGTTTGATCCCTGTTGGGAAGCTAAGATCCCACGTGCCTTGCAGCCAAAAAGCCAAAACAAGAAAACAGAAGCAATGTTGTAACAGAGTCAATAAAAGACTTTAAAATGGTCCACATCAAAAAAAAAAATCTTTTAGAAAAGGAAATGCTCCATCGAGAACGGACAACAACCGTAGAACAGCCTCGTTCGTCTCTAACCGGCACTCACCACACTCCAAGGAATAATCTCCCTTTCCTGCCCTTCAAGGGCTTCCTGGGGGACCCCAGGGTGCTGCAGGTACTTCCAGTTCCTAGAAACCCAGTTCACTCGAAAGGTCAGTCTGCAGTTAGCATCTGTTTTTTCTGTCTCCCCACACGCAGAATGGGCTTCCTCCCAAGAGTCTTGAAGTGAGGAGAGAGGGTGGTCTCCTGGGCCCTGGGACTCTGGCCCCTCTGCTGTGTTGGGGGCAGGGAGGAGAGACAGTGAGAGGAAGAAGGGGCGTTGTCATGGAAACGGGCTGCCTGATTGATGGGGCCTTCTCGTCTCTGCTCTTGGGTCCACCCTGCAGGGCGGTCCTTGCACAGATGAAGGGGGCATCGGTCAAGATGAGGAGTGACCACAGCTGCAGGAGGCCTGCCCCACCAGGCAAGGCTGCACCCGGCAAGGAGCACCGCCCTTCACATCACAGGCCTGGGACCGTCCTCCTCTGATGAGCAGCTGTCCCGTCTGGATGTCGCTCCAGCAGAAGAGAGGGGGCCAGTGCAGGCACACTAGTCTTAGCTGCCTTGGCCCAGAAGTGGCCGTCACTCAACCAGAACCAGTCAACGCCCCAACTAACCTTGCAGGGAACCAGCTTGGAGGCTGTTGAATGAACACTAACTGCATTTGCCCCGTGAAATGAAAATACCCCCTGCTATGTTAATAAACAAGAAATGTCACAGCCATCAGCGCTTCCAGGCCTCCAAATGTGAATGAGGGCTCCTAAAACTGTGATCCAAGGGATGCTGCCACCCACCATGGTGACTGCTGAGGAGATGGGAGAGCGCAAGGAGCAAAGAGAACAAGGAAACACAACTGGCCCCAGTGAGCCGAGGTGCACAGGAAAGGAATGAATTCAGTGAGCCCAGAGGCTTGCATCTTCCCAGACACAGAATGCCAAATTCCTTGATGTGCGTTAGTGTGTGAGTCGCTCAGTCCTGTCTGACTCTTTGTGACCCCATGGATTGGGGCCCACCAGGCTCCTCTGTCCATGGAATTCTCCAGTCAAGAATACTGGAGTGGGTTGCCATGCCCTCCTCCAGGGAATCTTCCCGACCCAGGGATCGAACCCAGGCCTCCAGGCAGGCAGATTCTTAACCAACTGAGCCACTGGGGAAGCCCTCCCCCAAGGAGCTGTAGAAACCCTGTGGTCTTTTCCCAACACTGCAGAGACCTGGGGGGTGAGAGGTGGGACTAGAGGAGAGGGAGTGTCTCGAGTGAGGTTGGAATTCTCCAGACCGCAAACTGACCACAGTCATGCTGAGCTCTCCCAACAAGCCCATAGCCCATTGCACGCCAGTCTGATGGCAAGACCACAGCACAAATGCTGGCCTAATGGCCTAGCAAGGGCGAGGGCAGGGCGTAAACTGGAAAAAATCCCAACCTCCTCCAGAGATTCCTTCTCCTGAGACTGGGGGGTGGGGCTGGGGGCGGGCAGGGAGAGCAAATACTGTTTGGCTCCAAGGGGCAGAGCGGTCCCAGGGTTTACAGCTCTCTTTGCCAAGCGGGCTATCAATAGCTTCTTGCCCCCAAAGCTTTCCAAATAAGATCTCATCAGAATGAAAATGTTCTGAAATTCGATAATGGGGATGGTTTCACAGCCTTATGAATATACTAAAAACCACTGAGTTGTACACTTTTGAATGTTAACGGTATGTGAATTCTATCTCAATTTTTTAAGGGGGAGGACGGGAGATATCATCACAAGAAAGGAGTCCAGGGCTGAAAAGGGCGTAAAACCACTGGACTGGCTGGAGTCCACGTGTTTGCCGGCTGCGCAGGCTATACTGAGTGGTCAGCGTTCCAAGCTGCTGGGGTTCTCTGGGTTTTTAATGGGGGACCACTGCCACCTAGTGTTCATCTAGTGGAATAAACAGCAAGGAAAAAAAAAAGGCCCGTGATGCAGAAGCCACATGGGGAGGAAGGCGGGCTGGAGGGGGTCCAAGAGGCACCCTTCGCTTTGCTGTTGTTGTTTAGTCGCTAAGTTGCGTCCGACTCTGCAACCCCAAGGACTGTAGCCCACCAGACTCCTCTGTCCATGGGATATCTCAGGCAAGAATACTGGAGTGGGTTACCATTTCCTCCACGGAACCTTCCCCACCCAGCGATCAAACCCAGGTCTCCTGCATTGCAGGCAGATTCTTCACCACTGAGCTACCAGGGAAGCTCTGGAGAAGGGCCAAGACACCCCTTGCTACTTAGGGACATTCGTGGTCCCCTCCCCGCGCCACCCCCCTCCCGCCAGATTGGAAAAGACCCTGATGCTGGGAAAGATTGAAGGCAGGAGAAGGGGACGACAGAGGATGAGATGGTTGAATGACATCACCGACTCGATGGACATGAGTTTGAGCAAGCTCCAGGAGTTGGTGATGGACAGGGAAGCCTGGCGTGCTGCAGTCCATGGGGTCACAAAGAATCAGACACAAGTGGGTGACTGAACTGAACTGAACTGAGGGTGCAGTTGCTCAGAAAGAGCCAGTGCCCCATTCCTGTGTTAATAAAGCTTGATAAGCAAAATTTGAACCTACTCCCTTGTTATTACACTAACAAAATAGGGGCTGCTGAAGGCCCAGAGGGCCCTGGACCAGCTGTGAGCCCACAGGTCACTCACTGGCCCTCTATCTACCTCTATAGTTGAACCATCAGGAATTATACACAGCGTCTGGCCAGCTGGGTGCGCCAAGATGAAGAGGACAGGCCAAGTAGGGGCTGGCACCCTAGTGCTTCTGCCCCATCTAGGGCACCCACCCGAGCAGCTCCAGTGGGATCCCAGGCCCAGGGCCCGTGCATGTGTGCCAAGTTGCTTCACTTGGTGACTTAGTAATGCCTGACTCTTTGCAGCTCCAAGGACTGTAGCCTGCCAGCTCCTCTGTCCGTGGGATTCTCCAGGCAAGAGTACTGGAGTGGGTAGCCAGGCCCTCCTCCAGGGGATCTTCCCAACCCAGGGACTGAGCCCACATCTCATTATGTCTCCTGCATTGCCAGCAGGTTCTTTACCACTAGCACCACCTGGGAAACCCAACCATCTGTCCATGAGCGGATCCAGAAATGGAGACATCTCAGCTCTCTCTCCTGCTGCTGCTGCTAAGTCGCTTCAGTCGTGTCCGACTCTGTGCGACCCCACAGACGGCCCTGGGATTCTCTAGGCAAGAATACTGGAGTGGGTCTTAGCTCTCTCAGGTTTTTATATTTGCAACTGGTGCCTTTTTTTTTTTTTCCAAAGACGAGGAGCAGAAGACACAGTATCACTCGTGAATTACTCCTGCCAGAATGCAATAACCTATTTGGAAAACATCAGACTGCCCCAAATTAAGGGATATTCTACAAAACAACTCGTCTGTGTGTCTCAAAAATATCAAGATAAAGAAAGCCAAAGACTGTGACTGTTCCCGATGAAAGAAAAGTAGAGAGAGGACAGCTAACTGCAGGGCATGGTCTTGGGTTGAACACTCCCTGCAGTGGAGGAAAAAAGACTGCCAGTCTTTTTTGGAACAATTGGTAAAAATTTATATATTTGTATGAACTTCCCTGGTGGCTCAGACAGTAAAGGATCCATCTGCAATGCAAGAGACATGGGTTCAATCCCTGGGTTGGAGGAGGGCATGGCAGCCCACTCCAGTATTCTTGCCTGGAAAATTCCCATGGGCAGAGGAGATTGGCGGGCTATAGTCCATGGGATCACAGAGTCGGACATGACTGAGCATCTATATTAGATAATAGGATTGTATCAGAGTTGAATTGGATAAGAGCACTTTGGTAGGGAATGTCTGAAATACTTAGATTAGGGGTAAAAGGTATGATGCCTACAACTAACTCTCAGTTGGTTAAGGGGAAAAAATATATGTACACACTGAAGGCAAAATGTGGCAGAACGTTAATAGTTGGCTTTTATACTATGGTTGCAACTCTTGGTCTTTGTACAATTGTGCATCATTGCACAATTGCATGCACAATCATTGCATCATTGTAACAATAGTGTACTATAGTTACACTGATATTTATACGATTTCTGCAACAATAAATTGGAAATTATTTCAACTGTTTTAAGACAGCAAGAGCTAAGAGGACCACTGGTTTCCACCCTCAGGGTTGGGCGCCTCCCAGAGGCTTGCAGTTCTGATCCAGTGTGGAGGGGCTGGGCTGGCAAAGCTGGGGTGCAGGGAAAACCCCAGACTTCAGCTCAGCTCACCCTTCTTTCTGCTCATCACTGTCCTGTCTCCTCTCTCAAGGGTTAGGGGTTGAGCGGGAGTGGGGGGCAGCCTCCTGTCCCTCCCTGATTTACTGGCAGGTCCTGGGTGGGGGCCAGGAGCGGAGTCAGGGACAGTCCCAGATCACGATCAGGTGTGGCTCTGATTGCATCTCCATCCCACCAGTGCCTCCAAGTCGCCGGAGGACCGTGAGTGCGCTCTGGTTGGCTTAGTGATAAGATGCAGCAGTCGTGACAACCTGCCGTCCGGGGATGAGGAGCATGGGGATGGGATGGGGGTGGCTGCAGGCAGGACCGCGGAGGAGCCAGCGGCCAGGAGCTAACGTGGACAGTGAGGCGAACTGCAGAAGAGCACTCTGGTCTCCTCGGCAGGGCGTGCTGGCTCAGAAGATAATATTGATTAAGCCACCCCCGACTCCCTCCCCAGCCGTCTCCTCGGTACCTGCCCTGCTGTAGTCGCCCGAACTCTCCTTTGCTTCCAAGACCTCAAAAGCTACGGGCTTAACTCCACAGGTTTTCTTTCACTGTACTGACTTTCAAAAGCATCGGATCGTGACCAGCTCCTCATGGGCCGCGCCTGCCTCACATCCTGCAGCTGCTACTTGTTCTTCCTGCAGGCGAAGAGGCCGCTGCTGAGGCCCCTGGAGCTGGGGGTCCCGGCTTTCAGTCCTTGCACGTCAGGTTTTAGTGCCCTGAGCTGGAAGCCAAGTCAGCCCAAGGCCGTCTCCCTCGCACCAGCCCACACGCCATCAGCCTCCCCATCTCTCTCCAGGCCTGCTCTCTGCTGCACCCACACCGCGCTGTCCTCGTGCGTATCTTTCATGGTCATTTCAACACCACCCTCTGCTCACTGGCCTCCTGCCTCCAGCTGCCTGCCATGACCCCACGACACTTTACGATTCATCTAAAAGCACATGTCTGACCCTGGCGTTCTTTTTTTTCCCCCCATAATTTCCACTTTTTTAATTTATTTTAATTGGAGGCTAATTACTTTAAAGTATTGTATTGGTTTTGCCATACATCAGCATGAATCCGCCATGGGTGTACACGTGTTCCCCATCCTGAACCCCCCTCCCTCCTCCCTCCCCATCCCATCCCTCTGGGTCATCCCAGTGCACCAGCCCCGAGCACCCTGTATCATGCATCGAACCTGGACTGGCGATTCGTTTCACATATGATATTATACCTGTTTCAATGCCACTCTCCCAAATCATCCCACCCTCGACCTCTCCCACAGAGTCCAAAAGACTGTTCTATACATCTGTGTCTCTTTTGCTGTCTCACATACAGGGTTATCGTTACCATCTTTCTAAATTCCATATATATGCATTAGTACACTGTATTGGTGTTTTTCTTTCTGGCTTACTTCATTCTGTATAATAGGCTCCAGTTTCATCCACCTCATTAGAACTGATTCAAATGTATTCTTTTCAATGGCTGAGTAATATTCTATTATGTACATGTACCACAGCTTTCTTATCCATTCATCTGCTGATGGACATCTAGGTTGCTTCCATGTCCTGGCTATTATAAACAGTGTTGCAATGAACATTGGGGTACACGTGTCCTTTCAATTCTGGTTTCCTTGGTGTGTATGTCCAGCAGTGGGATTGCTGTGACCCTGGCATTCTTTCCTTAGAAATGTCCATGTTGCTCCCAGCACTGTCCTCTCCCACCCCACTCAGAGTGTTCAATATAACCTCATCATATGAGGGAAGAAAAGACTACAGAGTCTATCGATGTTTAGTTTATATGTCACTCCTTATTAATTACTTTTGGGGGTGTTTATATTGAGGGGTGTGTGTGTGTGTGTGTGTGTGTGTGCGTACTCAATCGCTTCACTTGTGTCTGATTCTTTGCAATGCTATGCACTTCATGATCTCATTTATATGTGAATCCCTAAACAACAAGAAGAAAAACTAAGAGTATAAGATACTGCCCAAGGTCACAACCGTAACGGCATCAGAGCCAAGATGAGAACTCTCATCTCCTGCCAGGTGACCCCAGCTTTTCCCATGAACTGTGATGTCATGGGAAGTTTAAGGAGCCTCTGGAAAGTCTCCAAAACACAGAAGCATGGCTGTGTCTACCATGATGGAGAACTTTGGGGAGGAGAGCAGGCTTCACCTTCAAGGAGCTTTTCCTTTACCACCAGGAGCCTCCCATAGCAGCCCTGCAGTGGGGCGCTGTCGCCTGGAGGCGAGGGGGGAAAGAAGGGTTAATGCCTGAGCCGTCTCTCCAGGCTGGGCAAAGCACTAGGTCCGCTCCATGTCCCCCTCACAGATGAGGGAGTGAGGCAGCGTGGAGGTGCGCTGTTTAGACATCCCTGTTCAGAAGCCCTTGCCAGCCAATCCAGGAGAGCAGTCAGCTGGCAGCCTCCATTTGCAACACCCTTGGGATTCACCTTAAAGGCCGCCCTCTTCCCAGGCAGTACCTACCATGTGCCCAGCCATTTCTGTCTATACAGGGTTCCTCTTTGGGGAATCTTTGCTCCAGAGCATCCCACTGGGTTGGCCAAGACTTCATCTGTACCTCAGTCAGAAGCGTTCCCTGCCCCCTTCTGCTTCCTTCCATCTTTCCTCTTACAGGCGTCGGACCTGCATTTGGCCAGAGGCTGTTTCTCACCCAACGCCACTCTCCTTACCCCTCTGCCTTTCACAGTCTCCCCATGAACCTCTCGCACACCTAACTCCCTCTCAGTGTCTGCCTCCTGGAAGCCCCAACACGGTACAAGGAAGCGCAATCACTCTCTCCTTAGAGACAGAAACACCGGGGATTACCCTGGTGGTCCAGAGGCCAGGAGTGCATGCTCCCAATGCAGGGAGCCTAAGTTCAATCCCTGGTCAGGGAACTAGATCCTTCCCGACGTAACTTAAGATCCCTCATGCTGCAATGAAGATCACAGATCCTGCATGCTGCAGAGATTGGCATAACATGGCAAATCAACAATACTTCAATAAAATATATATATTTAAAAAAAAAAAAATGCCTGCAAGGGCTCTGAGTAAGCACAGTTGTGGATGCATTTGGGGGTACTTTTTAAAGTGGTTTTAATCCACCATGGAAAGTAGTTTGTGACATAGTCCCTTGTCATTGATACCCGTCTAACACACTGATGTTTGCATGCAAATAAGCTATGCACAGCATTTCTGCTTGGCTTCCATTGTACACCTTAACTCATGGACCATATGGAAGACAAGACAAAAAAAAAGGATAATTTTAAATTATAATTTAAAATTATTGATTAATTTTTCCTTTTCCCAGACACAACATACAAATAGAGCCTGATTCAAAACCTCAGCGCAGGGCCACCCCGGGTGCTGCCTGAGGGGAACAGGGTGGGCTGGGGCCTGGGGGCCACTCCAGGAGGGCTCTCATGTCTAACTCTTGTCCACCCCTAGCTGGGCTCCCTTAGTTCAGAACGCCAGCCTAGGGGCTTCTGTGCCCTGTTGTGATGGGTAGGGAGGCTGCCAGGTGGAGGCCAGGGGCCTGGAGCAGCATACTAGCCTGTGTCAGTTTCCCCTTCTCTGCAGCATGTATTCTTCGTGACCACTACACCCTGGATCTGTGCAGTCTCTGACCAGTAGAGCTCTGCCCAGGCACTGGGACTTGGGTAGGGGGACACCAGGGACTCTGATGGGCGTCTCCAGAGAGGAAGGACAGGGCCCTACCTCCCTCGCATCATAACAGCTCCAAGGCCAACCTACAAAGAAATGTTTGACTCAGATTGCCCCCACAGACCTGCATCTCAGTGCTCAGAGATTCCAGAGACAGATGGACAGACAGACATAGGCATGCACACACAACTCCTACACAGCAAACATCTGTCCTAGGCAGGAGGTTCTATGTATTCCCATCTTACAGGGGAGACAAGTAGGGGCACAGAGGGGTTCGATAACCAGCCTGAAGTCAGGCTGCTCCAGGTAGAAGTGAAAGGGCCAGCTCAACAAGCCTGCTTATCAGCTCACAACTGATGCCCCTCCTTCGGCAGGCAGGACACCACTGACCCCTGCCACCTGCTCCCTCACTTGGTCAAAGATCCAGGCAACCCTACTCTTCTGGGGTGGAGGCGACAGCATGGGATGGTCCCCAAAGATCTCAAAGGTATTGCTTTCAAGAATAGCACAGAATTTTTTTAATTGGAGTATATTTGCTTTACAAACTTGAGTTGGCGCCTGTTGTACAACGAAGTGAATCAGTTACATGTGTGTGTATGAAAGTGAAAGTCACTCAGTTGTGTCCAACTCTCTACGACCACATGGACTATACAGTCCATAGATTTGAATTCTCCAGGCCAGATACTGGAGTGGATAGCCTTTCCCTTCTCCAGGGGATCTTTCCAACCCAGGGCTCGAACCTAGATCTCTTGCATTGCAGGCCAATTCTTTACCAGCTGAGCCACCAGGGAAGCCCAAGAATACTGGAATGGATAGCCTATCCCTTCTCCAGGGACTCTTCCCGACTCAGGAATTAAACTCGGGTTTCCTGCATTGCAAACGGATTCTTTACCAGTTGAGCTACCCGAGAAGCCATATATACATCCCCTCCCTACGGGGCCTCCCTCCCACCTTCTCCATCCCAGCCCCCTAGGTCATCACAGAGCACTGAGCTGAGCTCCGTACGATACACAGCTCAGTGGTGGGGGATGAACTGGGAGGTCGGGATTGACATATACACACTACCATATGCAAAACAGTTGTCTGGGGAGGCCTTACACATAGCTGAGAAAAGAAGAGAAGCGAAAGGCAAAGGAGAAAATGAAAGATATACCCATCTGAATGCAGAGTTCCAAAGGATAGCAAGGGGAGATAAGAAAGCCTTCCTCAGTGATCAATACAAAGAAATAGAGGAAAACTACAGAATAGTAAAGACTAGAGATCTCTTCAAGAAAATTAGAGATACCAAGGGAACTTTTCATGCAAAGATGGGCACAATAAAGGACAGAAATGGTATGGACCTAACAGAAGCAGAAGATATTAAGAAGAGGAGATAAGAATACAAAGAAGAACTGTACAAAAAAAGATCTTCATGACCCAGGTAACCACGATGGTGTGATCACTCACTTAGAACCAGATATCCTGGAGTCTGAAGTCAAGTGAGCCTTTGGAAGCATCACTACAAACAAAACTATTGGAGGTGATGGAATTCCAGTCGAGCTATTTAAAATCCTAAAAGATGATGCAGTGAAGGTGCTGCACTCAATATGCCACCAAATCTGGAAAACTCAGCAGTGGCCACAGGACTGGAAAAGGTCAGTTTTCACTCCAAACCCAAAGAAAGGCAATGCCAAAGAATGCTCAAACTACTGTACAACTGCACTCATCTCACACGATAACAAAGTAATGCTCAAAATTCTCCAAGCCAGGGTTCAACAGTATGTGAGCCATGAAGTTCCAGATGTTCAAGATGGTTTTAGAAAAGGCAGAGGAACCAGAGATCAAGTTGCCAAAATCTGCTGGATCATGGAAAAAGCAAGAGAGTTCCAGAAAATGTCTGCTGCTGCTGCTGCTGCTAAGTCGCTTCAGTCGTGTCCGACTCTGTGCGACCCCACAGACAGCAGCCCACCGGGCTCCGCCATCCCTGGGATTCTCCAGGCAAGAACACTGGAGTGGGTTGCCATTTCCTTCTCCAATCAGAAAATGTCTACTTCTGCTTTATTGACTATGCCAAAGCCTTTGACTTTACTAGACCACCTTACCTGCCTCCTGAGAAATCTGTATAGAGGTCAGGAAGCATCAGTTAGAACTGTACATGGAACAACAGACTGGTTCCAAATCGGGAAAAGAGTACTTCAAGACTATATCGTCATCCTGCTTATTTAACTGATATGCAGAGTACATCATGAGAAACGCTGGACTGGAAGAAACACAAGCTGGAAACAAGGTTGCCAGGAGAAATATCAATAACCTCAGATATGCAGATGACGCCACCCTTACGGAAGAAAGTGAAGAAGAACTAAAGAACATCTTGATGAAAGTGAAAGAAAAGAGTGAAAAAGTTGGCTTAAAACTCAACATTCAGAAAACTATGATCATGGCATCTGGTCCCATCACTTCATGGCAAATAGATAGGAAAACAAAGGAAAAAGAAAGAGACTTTATTGGGGGGGGGGGGATGCAAAATCACTGCAGATAGGGACAGCAGCCAAGAAATTAAAAGACATGCTCCTTGGAAGGAAAGCTATGATCAACCTAGACAGCATATTAAAAAGCAGAGACATTACTTTGCCAACAAAGGTCAAAGCTATGGTTTTTCCAGTAGTCATGTATGAATGTGAGAGTTGGACTATAAAGAAAGCTGAGTGCCGAAGAATGGATGCTTTTTAACTGTGGTGTTGGAGAAGACTCTTGAGAGTCCCTTGAACTGCAAGGAGATCCAACCAGTCAATCTTAAAGGAAATCAGTTCTGAATATTCATTGGAAGGACTGATGCTAAAGCTGAAACTCCAATACTCTGGCCACCTGATGCAAAGAACTGACTCATTGGAAAAGATCCTGATACTGGGAAAGATTAAAGGCGGGAGGAGAAGGGGACGACAGAGGATGAGATGGTTGGATGGCATCAGCGATTCGATGGATGTGAAATTGAGTGAGCTTCGGGAGTTGGTGATGGACAGGGAAGCCTGGCATGCTGCAGTCCATGGGGGTTGCAAAGAGTCAGACATGACTGAGCGGCTGAACTGAATTGATGTGTGAAACTAGTGGGATAGCTAGTGGGACTCTCACAAGGTATTTTATGTCCAGATGAGACTGTTCCCACCTTACCTGGACACAGTGTTTAAACCTGAAACTTAAGCCTTGATTTCTGGAGTTCAGTGGGAAAACATCTCCCAGTCCAGCCCAGAGCTCAATCCAAGCCCAGAAGTCATCGCTGCCCATGAAAGAGATCACAACAGCAGAGCCAGCACCAGCCAAGGCCAACTCCCCGCCCAACCCAGCCCAAGACCGGACAGGAGGCCAGCTCATCCACAGATGCACGGGACCAGTCCACCTGGTCCTGCCAGGCCCGAGCCACCATCCAGGGTCGCCCACACGAAGCTCAGAGCTTAGCCTGGCCCGTCAACCAGCCCAGCCCAACAGCTAAAGACATTTGGTGCAGAGCCTTCCAGAGCCCAGCCCGGTGCTTAGCACAGTCCAAGGAAGGGTTCAGCCAAGAATCAGAGCCCAAGGCCAGGCCACCGGACGTAGAACCTGAGCTCAGCCCTTGATCTTAGCCCCAGCAGACAGCACGCTCACCCCAGCCAGGGGCCACCACCTCCTCCCAGGACCCCAGGCAGCTCAAAGCCTCATCAAGGCCCGTGCCGTGCAGCCCAGGCCAGAGGCTCCCACCTGGTCAGCCTAAAAAATCCCCCAGCAGAACCCAGCTCCCCTCCAGCCAGCCAGCCCAGCTGACAGAGCACAGGAAGCTTCCTCGGGAGAAGGGGGGAGGCCTGGGCCCTGGAGGGAGAACTAGCTGAGCAAAGCTCCCCCCAGGCTTCTGCCGTGGCCCCCAGGAGGCTGCGCTGGGTTGGCACCACACTCCCATCAAAGCAGAGTGGGTGTCCTCACTTCCTCCCCAAGTTTGTGCAGGTTCCCAGAAAGTTGCTAAGAATGTCAGAGGCATCCAAGAAGACCAGATCTTAGACTCTGGACATCGAGGTTTTCTGAGTAAGGACTGAATGTCTAGCAATTTCTCTGCATGGGGAACAACCAGTGGGGCTGAGAGTGGGGGCGGTATCCAGTATCTCAGAAATGTAACAAGATCCTGTCTCTAGACACTTCACTCATCCCTGCTCTAACTAGTGCTATGAGACCCCAATTCCAGAACAACACAAAGTGGTCGAAAGCCCAGCCAAGTGGCTTCAAGAAACATCACCAGGGCTTCCCTGGTGGCGCAGTATAAAGAATCTGCCTACCAATGCAGGAGACACGGGCTGGAACCCTGGTCCGGGAAGATCCCACATGCCTCGGAGCAAAAAGAGAAGGCACCTCCATGAGAAGCCTGCGCAACGAAAGGAAGGGTAGCTCTGGCCCGCCACAACTAGGGCAAAGCCCTCGCAGCAATGAAGATCCAGCGCAGCCAAAAATAAATAGAATTATCAGCATGAAAGAAACACCACCAGGAGCCACGATGCTGAGCTCCTCCTCCTGAGTCTGGGGAGTGGGCTCCTGAGTCCTGGTTAACGGGACTGCCTCTGGAGCCAGGTTGCCGCAATGTGAATCCTGTGTGACCTTAGATCAGCGTCCCAACCTCTCTGCACCCTCACTTCTCTATGCTGTCAGATGGGAGGAGATAGCACCTCTCTCCAAGGGGGACATCCTTCCGCCTGTAGGGACAGAAGCAATGGAAGCAGCAAGACCACTGCTTGCAGCCCAGTTGGTGGCAACACTGGGGTTAGAAAAGCCCTGGGTCCCCTGGGCTGGAGGACACCCAGGCTGGAGGCCGGGCAGCATTACAGGGTTAGCATTACAAGGTGAACTGCGTCACCCGTAAAAACTCTTATGTTGAAGTCTTGACCCCCAGGACTTCAGAATGTGCATGTATTTGGAGCTAAATTCTCTAAAGAGATAAAATGAGGTTATCAACATGGGCCTAGGTCACTATGACTGGTGCCCTTAGAAGAAAGGGAAATTTGGACATAGAGAAACACAGTGGGATGGGCGTGTGAAGCCATAGGGAGAAGGCGGCCATACGCAAGCCAAAGAGGAAGAGGGAGAGTTCAACAGAAAGCCACCCTGGGACTTCCTTGGTGATCCAGTGGTTGGGAATCTGCCTTCCAGCGCAGGGGACATGGGTTCAATCCCTGGTCCGGGAACTAAGGCCCCACATGCCCAGGGGCAACTGAGCCCATGCACCGCAACTACTGAGCCCACGGGCTCCAGAACCCGTGCTCTGCAACAAGTGAAAGCCACCGCAACGAGAAGCCCGTGGGCTGCAACGAGACAGGAGCCTCCGCTCGCCACCCCTAGAGAAAGCCGCCGCGCAGCAATGAAGACCCAGCTCACACAGCCAAAAGTAAATAAATAAAAAATAAAAAAAGAAACCAACCCTGCCCACAGCTTGATGTCAGACTTCCAGCCTCCAGAACTGGAAGACAATAAAAATCCTGTGGTTTAAGTTCCCCAGTCTGCAGTATTTTGTGAAGGCAGGCCTAACAGACTAAACCAGTGAGGATGGCTTAGGATCAAAGATGATTGATTGCACTGTCCACGTCCCCGGAGAGACCTGTAGGCTGGCATAGTCTGAGGAACAAGGCACATATTTTAACAGGCTTGTCTGGAATGACGATGTCCCTAAACAAATATGCCTCCCACATGTCAGACTTGTCATGGGGGCCAAGAGCAATGGAGAAACAAGGAGAAGACTGGTATTTTGGGGGGATGTGCTTGATACAGTTTAATTTGCACTCAGCATCCACTTGAATTCCTCTTATATTTGTACATTCTCCAATGCAAAGGTATTTTTTGTTACAGAGTGTAAATATGTACCTAACAGCTTTCCAAAGTGCTAATAAGCTCTTCAATACTATAAATTATGTAGTCCTTTTCTCATTATTTGTGAAGCCTGCTTTAGCATACATATATTCTACTAACTCCTGGTGGTTCAGACAGTAAAGAATCCAATGCAGGAGATCCAACGGCTCAATCCAAGATCCCCTGGAGAAGGGAATGACTACTCATTCCAGTATTCTTGCCTGCAAAATCCCATGGACAGAGGAGCCTGGTGAGCTACAGTCCATGGAGTCACAAAGAGTCTAACATGGCTGCGACTAACACTTTCACTTTTTTTTTTAAAGTTTAACTATTAGTCTAATACGTTTAGCAGTTTTCAATGCTCTTCTTTTCTTACACAGAAGGAAAATGAAAAGAAAGTCAGCATTGCTAAGAGAGCTCTCCAAAACAAAGCTAGGAAGCAACTGACGAAGTTTGACATATACATGTCTCAGCCTGGATGGATTATGACCTTCTGATCATTTATTATCCTAAGGAGGCCTGCAGAAGGTCTTCCCAGAATTCAAGATTCTTCTGAGATCCTTATCCTATTCATGATAGCCTATCTATTTATCAGACCCTAGTCCTAAAATAATCCTTGATTCTTTAAGAACAAATATTTCTTGCCTTGTGTCAGAAAGTGAAAGTCGCTCAGTCATGTCTGACTCTTGGTGACCCCATGGCCTATACAGTCCATGGAATTTTCCAGGCCAGAATACTGGTGTTAATAGCCTTTCCTTTCTTCAGGGGATCTTCCCAAGCCAGGGATGGAACCCAAGTCTCCCACATTGCAGGCAGATTCTTTACCAGCTTAGCCACAAGGGAAGCCCAACGTGTGTCAGAGTCAATCACAATTCCCACTGGGCGACCTTACCAATCTGCTGACTTCTTGTCTTTACAAGCCCTTGACTCCTTCTCTTCTCTGGAACACTCTGTTTCACTGGAAGCTGGGTCTTTTGAATTGCTATTCTTAAGACCCCAAATAGAGAGTTTTCTAGTGGGACAGTGGACAAGAATCCACCTGCCAATACAGGGCACACAGGTTCCATCCCTGCTCTGGGAAGATCCCACGTGCCACGGACCAGCTAAGCCTGTGCCCCACAGCTACTGACGCCCCCGAGCCCTGGAGTCTGCGCTCCACCGCGAGAGAAGCCACTGCAATGGGAAGCCCACACGCCACCACAAAGACCAAGCACAGCCAAACATTTAAAAATTAGCAAGTAAGTGACTTTTTGTAAGAGACTCCAAATAAAGTTCTTTGTTCTTTACAGTCTCATGATTGCTTAATGCTGAACACTTAAAAAACTATGTTCTAGTCTAGCGTTTTTGCTCATGGCCTTAGTCAGCTTTTGCTAAGTGGTGCAACAATAACAAACAGGCCCCACATCTCAGTGGCTTACAATTGCAAAGGTCAGCTGTGACGGTTCCTGTGGTATTGCTCCATGAATCTTCTCAGTCCAGGACCCAGAATGAAGAAGCTGCCCCCATCGGGGCCATGCTGGGCTCATAGCAGCGGGAAAAGAGCAAGACGATATTAGGGACTCACAACGCTTGTAAAGCTTCTGCTCACGTGCCGTAGGCCAAAGCAAGTCACATGACCAGACGCATTTTTGCTGGATATGGGATGTGTATTCCTCCAGCAAGAAGGCTGACAAGCCACATGGCCGTGGACAAGATGTATAGTTCTCCTACGGAAAGGGGGAACACTTTGCTGGGAACAAAAATAAAATCTACCTCCAGGTGAATTGTAAAACATCTTTTTGACAAAAATCCACTAAAAATGTCTTTAGGACTTCTAATTTACATGATATTGGGGATGTAATGTACAGCTCGGTGACTCTAGATAATAACACAAATAATTGTATATTTGAAAGTTGCTAAGAGAGTAGATCTCAGAAGTTTTCATCACAAGAAAAAATGTAACTGTGTGTTGTTGATAGCTGTTAATTAGAACTTACCGTGGTGGTTATTTTGCAATATATATAAATATGGAACCATTATGCTGTATACCTAAAATAATATAATGTTGTCATGTATGTCAATTATTTGTTATTGTTCAGTCACCAAGGCGTGTCTGACTCTTTGTGACCCTGTGGACTGCAGCGTGCCAGGCCTCCCTGTCCCCCACCATCTCTTGGAGTTTGCCCAAGTTCGTGTCCATTGAATTGGCGATGCCATCCAACCATCTCATCTTCTGTCACCCTTGTTCCATATTTATATATGGAACCATTGTGTTGTATAGCTAAAACTAGCATAATGTTGTCATGTACGTCTATTATCTCTATATTTTAAAAATGTATATAGTTTTTTAATTTACATGACATTAAATATTTATACTAACTTGAAAATAATATGTTTCTTACAGTCTTTAATCTCCTAACCAGAAACATGGCATTTCCCCCGTGCATTCACAGCCTGCGGTTTTTTCATAAATATCCTGCCTCTCTCACATTCTGTGTGTATATGTGTGTGTGTGTGTGAGAGAGCGAGAAATGTCTTATAAATACTGTCAGTTTTCCCATGTAGATTAAAGAGCTAAACATTAAAATATCATATAATAGAGCTTAAAAAATAAAACTGCCTAATTATCACTTCTTTGATGGCATTATTACTTTCCAAGCTTTGAGGCAACAGAAGAAAACATAGATGAAAAGAACATCAGTTTAAAACACATAAAAGTCCTGAAAGTAGTACAATTAAAATTAAAAAGGAACTGCTGGAGTACATAATTGCTTGAAATATGATCAACAAAATGTTAATTTCCAAGACTTGGGTGTGTGTTTGTCGGTGGGCAGTGTACCAGCGAGAGGAATGTTCTTCAAAAGAGGAAACTCAATGCGCAGAAAAGGAAATGCCTATATTTAAATGGTTCAACCTCAAGCCAATCAAAGAAATGCAAATTAAACCGCCGTGATAAATCATGTATCCATTGCAAGTGAAGGACAGGGAAACGCTGAAGGACGGTGAGCTGCCATCCATGGGGTCACAAAGAGTCGGACACGACTCAGCGACTGAACAGCAAATGCACTGTAAGTGAGCTTAGAACTCTTCATTGTATTATCCAGTGTTAGTGAGGATGCAATTTTTTAAAAAAGCATGTTGCTGGAACAACAGACAGGAGAAATGCTTGAAACCCCTTTGGAAAACACTGGCAATGCACACATAGAACCTCAAAAACGCTCATACCCTTTGATCCAACAATCACACTGTCAGGATCTTGACCTTAGGAAATTATTCAAAAGAAGAGAAAGGGCTATTTTAAAATACTCACTGCAGCTTTATTTGTAAAATCTGGGAAAAGCAACATAGTATCGTGGACAGAGTAAAGCGTTTAGTTTCCAAAAAATGGACTCAAATTGTGTTTGTCCTCCTGCCTGCCTTCGTTTGTCACCTATGGTTCCTTGAATCGCGTTGGAAGGACTGAAGGCAATGTATGTGCCTAACTGTTGGGTAACTGAATATAAAAGACAGTTTTGTTATCTTTATCATCAAAATAAAGACTTGGAAAGAGTCCACCCTGGCAATCACAGGAATGTTAAGCACATTAGGATACATCCACCCCATGAAGAATGGTGCAGCCATTAGGGACTGTAATTATGGAGATAATGGAGCAAACTGAAATTTTGCTGATTTTTTCAAGCAGAAAACAAAATGATGTTACAATAACATAAAAACTGTGCCTATGAACAAGAACAAGGCAGAAAGATGGGAGGGTGGGCAGGACGGGTGGCAAAGAAGGCTTTCGAATTAGAATGGTATATTATAGGCAGTCTTTTTTTCTATTTCTCTTATAATCATTGTGATTTGTTTGTGCAAATACATGCTAGGCAAGGGGAGAACTGTCATTGAATTCTATCACATGTCTCCTCTCTTCTGAAATAACCGTGTGGTTTATTACCTTTCCTGTGGATGTGAGGGATTGTGGGAATATCTTTCTTCCCATTACCCCAACCTTGGTCCCCTGGGTGAACATCTTCTAGATCATAGCGTATTCCATTTCATCAAATCAGAATACTTTTCCTGAGTAACTACTTCATACCAAGTTCTACAACTAAGAAAGAGAATAATGCGGCATGGGCCTGGGTGGGGGGTCAAATCTGCACCATTGCCAGGATCAGAGAACAGCCCTGGGGTAAAGGGGAGCTGGGAGGTCATATGAGTGGACGCTTAGCCATGGGCCTCAGAGTCCAGCGCAGGTTTGTTGTTGTTGCTTTAGTTTTAGTTGCTCAGTTGTGTCCAACTCTTCTGTGACCCCCTGGACTGTAGCCCGCCAGGGTCCTCTGTCCATGGGATTTCCCAGGCCAGAATACTGGAGTGGGGAGCCATTTCCTTCTTCAGGGGATCCTTCCGACCCAAGGATCTAATCCGTGTCTCCTGCACTGACAGGTGGATTCTTTACCGCTGAGCCGCCAGGGCAGCCCAGCATGGGTGGGCACTCGATAAATACTTGTTGAGCTGAGTTGAACTAAACTCTGGAATGGGGGCGGCTCGTTCCCATCTCCACCCTCTCCCATTCCAGCCTCGGGTCAAGAAGAAGTCCCAGGCCTCCTAGAGAGCCCTTCACTTTTCACTGAAATAAAATCTTACAGCAATTTCAAATATACTTCAAGTCACGTCATTTCACAAGGCAGAGTCAGGGAGCAGCCAGCTGGGAAGACGGACCACTGCGATCCCTCTCAAACCTGGTGGCCGCGAGCCTTCTTCAACTCTCAGTGCTTTTACACGAGAGCCGAGTTCCTGACTTTCCTCCTGAAAAATGTGCCCCCGTGTGCTCACATCCAGGGGTGGACCTCTGGGAGTCATTGACGTGCAAGTCTATATCTTACTTATAATGCTTTATTCATTCAGGTATGCGTTTTTCAAAGCATTAGGACTTCTGGGGCATGTTGAGGGTATGCAGAGTTGAGAGCGAAGACGTGAAATCAGGAAGGCTGTTCAGAAGACTCGGTGTGTACGGAGGTATGGAATATGGTGTCCTTGATTCCATCTTGGGTACATAGGACGCCTGGGGACAAAAGGGCACCTGGGACTGAAGTCCATCCGCCCGTTTCTACATCAGGGGAGAGGCATTGGTTGCAAGAGTAAAATAAGATTCCACAGAACTGGGCCGTTCTTTGCTCTCTCCTGGGGTTTGAAATGATTCCACGAAACCCTTTTCTCCATAAGACTGAAGCGGGGAGTCAGGAAGATACCCAGGAATGGAAATCAGAGAGAAACTGGCTTGTCAGGGCAGGTTTCAGCTAGCTACTGCTACATAACAAACCACCCCAAAGTTAGTGGCTCAAGACAACTTCTTTTTCCTAATGAGCCTGCAATTTGGGCAGAGCTTCGCGGGGTACCTCATCTCAGTTTCACTCGGTATAAAGAGCTGAGACCAGTTCTGTTCAGATCTGGTTCCAGTCTCTTCCTGATTGCTCAGTCAGTCTCTCTTCTGGCCTGCTTGGGTTCGGGAAGTTACTTCCCTAATTTTAGAATAAATACCAGTTTTCTGAGGGCAAAAGGGCTTTGCATTGTCCAGATTCAAAAAAAAACCTCTCACATAGTGTTTCAATGTAAATGCTGTTCATGTATAATGCCAAATGAATGGCTCTCCTGGGGTTGTGCAACAGGGATGTTCTATCATAAGAGTCTCTAGAGATGGCCGGACCTCACACGTGGCCTGATCACCCCACTGGACAATTAGCGGAAGCCAGCATGGTCGAGGGAAACAGACACAGATTCCAGGGTCCCCAGTGATCTCGGGCATCACTGAGATTCCCTAGCTGGAACTCAGGATCCATCTATCAAAACAGGAACTGCAAGGGATGGCCCAACAGTCCCATCCAGCCCTGATGCTCATAATCCTGTACCTGTTTTGAGAGCGTGTCCTGGTAACAACACTATGCACCCTTATCTCAGGAAATATTTCATTAAGATTACTAGTTAGAAAACCTATAGGCCTTCTCATGGACAATTTATGCTGAAAGTTGCCTCTACAGTGGGAGGCTGAGGTTCCCCTTCTACCCCCATTTTTTCCAATACCACTGGGCTTATTTGGCCTGGGACCAACCATAATGGAATAGGGACATTTAACATCAACCTTCCTAGGCTCATTTTTCAATCCACACTTAGAGTTAGCCTTAAGGTTAGGGCTAACCCACTCTAGTACTTTTGCATGGAAAATTCCATGGATGGAGGAACCTCGTAGGCTACAGTCCATGGGGTCACAAAGAGTCAGACATGACTGAGCAATTTCACTTTAAGGTTAGGGTTAGGGTTAAGGTTACTTTTAGGATTGAAGTTAGGGTTAAATTTAGGGTTGAGGATAGGCCTAGGCTAGGGGTAGACTCAGAGAAGGTGATGGCACCCCACTCCAGTACTCTTGCCTGGAAAATCCCATGGATGGAGGAGCCTGGTAGGCTGCAGTCCATGGGGTCTCGAAGAGTCGGACACGACTGAGCGACTTCACTTTCACTTTTCACTTTCATGCATTGGAGAAGGAAATGGCAACCCACTCCAGTGTTCTTGCCTGGAGAATCCCAGGGACGGGGGAGCCTGGTGGGCTGCCGTCTCTGGGGTCGCACAGAGTTGGACATGCCTGAAGTGACTTAGCAGCAGCAGCAGCAGCAGCAGGGGTAAACTAGAATTAGGTTACAGCAAAGGCCAGGACTCGGGCTAGGTTTAGGGTTTAGATTAGGGTGAGTCTTAGGGTTGGGGTTAGGGTTAGGGAAGGACTAGTTCCAGGTTTAGGGTTACATATGGGCTTAATCTTAGGGTTATGCTGAGGCTCCGTGACCTTGCCTTTACTTCTGCCTCTCTCGCTTCTTTCCCCGTCTCCTTTGCATGTCTCTTCTTCTTCCTAGACTTTGTTTTTTGTGGCTGCACCACACAGCATGCAGGATCTTAGCTCCCCAAACAGGGACCAAACCTGTGCCTTCTTCAGTGGAAGCACGGAGTCTTAAAACCGGCCCACTAGGAAAGTCCCTTCTTCCCAGTCTTTAAATACCGGTGTTCCTGGAGCCTCCGTCCATGTTGGTGGCTTTTTTTAAGCCCTTAGACTGTATCTGCATTTACACAAATTTGAAATAGTGGCTATCATTCAATTTCCTTCACTTCCTTCCATCTTCCAGAAAAGTGTCTTAGGCTACACTAAGACACTCTTAGTGTGTCTTTTTTCTCTTTAAAAATTATTTATTTACAGCTAAATACAGCCATGAAATTAAAAGATGCTTGCTCCTTGAAATAAAAGCTATGACAAACCTAGGCAGTGTATTAAAAAGCAGAGACAGCACTTTGCCAACAAAGGTCCATCTAGTCAGAGCTATGGTTTTCCCAGGAGTCATGTTCAGATGTATGAGTTGGAGTATAAAGAAGGCTGAGTGCTGAAGAATTATACTTTCAAATTGTGGTGTTGGAGAAGACTTTGGAGAGTCCCTTGGACTGCAAGGAGATCCAACCAGCCAGTCCTAAAGGAAATCAACCCTGAATATTCATTGGAAGGACTGATGTTGAAGCTGAAGCTCCAGCAAATTTGGCCACCTGATGTGAAGAGCTGACTCAGTGGAAAAGACCCTGATGCTGGGAAAGTGAAGGACAGGGATCCCTGGCTGCAGTCCATGGGATCACAAAGTCGTCTGTATCACTTACCCAGAAGCAATCATTGATCTGATTTCTACCACTATCTGTTGGCTTCACCTGTTCTAGAAATTTCATATAAATCAAACTATACATTGTATACTCCTTGGTATAAAGTTGTCTTCAAACAGCAACTGTTTTTCAGATTTACTCAGATTGTTGTGTTATACTGACTTTTTCAGTACAAGACATATTTTGATATCTTAGCATGAAGCATTTTATCACTATCTGGCTAAGGCTTGTCACAGTGAATGTACAGATCTAGCCTGCCTACGCTGTTCGCTCTGACCTCAGTTCTCAGGCAAAGTGCTCTGCTGAACAATCTCAAGTCTTAGATGATGTCTGCCCTTAAATTTATTTTGACTGAATACAAGGGGGACTCGTCATTTATTCCGACCGTGGTTTGTGAGAATAAACCAGATGTCAGCTCCTTCTGCATCAGCCTGTCCAATTTACACCAAGAGAAATTGGAATAGAATGTGATAGGGAATGTGAACGCTTCCCAGGAAATGGTAAAGAACCCAACTGCTAATGCAGGAGACTTAAGAGACATGGGTTCGATCCCTGGGTTGGGAAGATCTCCTGGAGGAGGAAATGGCAACCCACTCCAATGTTCTTGCCTGGGGAATCCCATGGACAGAGGAACCTGGTAGGCTACAGTCCGTGGGGTCACACAGAGTCGAACACGACTTAAGCAACTTAGCATGCATGCACGTGACAGGGAAGTGGGGGGGAAAAAAAAAAAAAGTCTTAATTAAATAAACAACCATTCAAAATGTTTTTAAAAATAAACATACGTAGTTTGAGACCAAATAGTTTGTAAACTTCAAAACAACAACAACAAAATAAAAATGAATGTAATCAGAAGTATGCTGTCAGCTGTAAAACGCCTGTTGAAGCCTCTGCCCACGCCCGCAGGGACTCAGACAGGTTGCACCGTCACTTCTCAGGAATCCTGCAAGCCGGCCCAGCGGAATGATTCACCCACGGACCTTCCTTGTCTGCACTGTCAGCCCAAGAGAGCTTCCCAAACCCAGCCTCACGGCAGAACCGCCCACTAGAATCTCCAGGCCCCACAGCCGACTGTTTTTAAGCATCTCAAGTGACTCCAGTGTCCCATCTTAGGACAGCACCGTGGAGCCACTGCTGCACTGCGGAGGACGGGTTTTGGGGAGTCAGCAGGAGAGCCGCTCCCCAGAGACAGGTGCCCATTGATCAGGGCAGCTCATTCCCTTCCAAAGGTGGGCTGACTCCTGGAGGCCCGACGGTGGACCCCGCCCCTCAGGGAGGTGCGGCTCAGAGGGTCCCACCACTGCCAACAGGGACTGCTGTGGCAGAGACATCCCTGCTCTCCGAAACAGCCACGCGTGCCCCCGTGTGGCCCGGCCTCACTTCCCAGTAGGTTCACTGTCACTGGTTAGTCGTTCAGTCACATCCGACTCTTTGCTACCCCAACAGGCTTCTCTGGTCATAGGGATTCTCCAGGCAAGAACACTGGAGTGGGTTGCCACACCCTCCTCCTGGGGATCTTCCCAGCCCAGGACTGAACCCAGGTCTCCTGCATTGCAGGTCGATTCTTTACCATCTGAGCCACCAGGGAAGCCCAAGAATCCTAGAGTGGGTAGCCTATCCCTTCTCCAGGGGAACTTCCTGTCTCAGGAATCAAACTGGGGTCTCCTGCATTGCAGGCGGATTATTTACCGCTGAGCCACCAAGGAAGCTCTCCGAATGGGATGGAAGCATGTATATAATTTCGACCGATGGGCTGTGGGTAAAAATGACATGTGTCACTCCCAAGTCAAGGCATCCAAAGCCAACATGCCTCATCCAGCCCTCCCTTCTCCTGCCACAGAGGGCTCAGGGATGGCACAATCTCAAAGATGTCTCTTTAGAGCTGGGTCCCTGAGTGCCTGATGGAGCACAGGCTCCTGTCAGCTCTCACTAGAGATGTAGCAGGAGTGAGGAATAGACCTCTGTTATCCAAGCCACTGAGTTCAAGATTCTTTCATGGCAGCCGTTAACAATAATCACCCTGACCAATGCAACTACCTGTAGTGGCAAGCCGCAACCCCCCTATTCATGGGGAGATGTGCCAAGACCCCCAGTGGACCCCAAAACTGCAGATAATTACATACCCTATGTCTGTTTTTCCTACACGTACATACCTATGATAACATTTAATTTATAAACGACACACAGTCAGAGAATATCCAAATCGCCAGCATCACTACCCTTGCTCTTTGGGACCATCATTAAGTAAAATAAGGGTCACTTGACTGCGAGCAGATGACCAGACAGCTGCCAAGCGACTAATGGACAGGATACACTGGATGAAAGGGTGATTCACGTCCCAGGCAGGACAGAGCAGATGGCGCGAGATTTCCTCACACTGCTCAGAATGGCATGCAAGGAAAAACTTATGAATTGTTTATTTCTGGAATTTTCCATTTAATATTTTCATGCTGCGGTTGACTGCCGGTAACTGAAACCACGGACAACAAAACCATAGATGAGGAGGGGAAGACTGCACTTCCAAATATCTCTCAGAAACTGAAGTGCTCTGCCTCAAAAAAAGTAAAACTAGAATTACCATGCAATCCAACACTTCCACTCCTGAGTATTTATCCAAAGAGAGTGAAAACACTAATTCAAAAAGATACCTGCACCCTGATGTGTTCATAGAAGCATTATTTACAGTAGCCAAGATATGGAAACTATTTAAGTGTTCATTGACAAATGAATGGCTAACGAAGATGTGGTACATATACACGATGGAATGCTACTCAGCCAGAAAAAAAGAATAAAATTCTGCCATTTGTAACAATGTGTATGGACCTAGAAGGTATTATGCTAAGTGAAATAAGTCAGACAGAGAAAGACAAACATTGTACGTTATTACTTATATGTGGAATCTAAAAATAAAACAAACCACTATATATAACAAAGCAGAAATAGATTCACATATGTAGAGAGCAAACTAGTGGTTATCAGTGGAGAGAGGGAAGAGGGGAGGGGCGAGATAAGAGTAGGTGATTAAGCAATACAAACCACTATGTATCAAATACATAAGCTACAAGGATATAGTATACAGCGCAAGAAATATAGCCAATACTCTATAATAATTTTAAATGGAGTATATCTATAAAAATATTGAATCACTATGTTATACATCTGAAATTAATATGATATTATAAGCCAACTATACTTCAATTTTAAAAACACAGCCAAAAGAGAAAGAAGCTGAAATGCTCTGAATATTTGCAGAAGAAACTGAGGATATCTAGCAGACTCGACAACCAGCAGCAAGAATTCCCAAGTAAATAACCAAGACTATCTTCTAAAAGCTTGGAACAGCTCTGAAAAAAGTCCATCTGAATGCCCAATGTCAGCAATTTTTTAAAACACCTCCTTGCCTAGGACCACCCCCTCCCTGAGATGTGAACCACAGCCCAAAAGCGAGCAACTGGCCACCCATTCAGTCTCCACAAATGCATCTAATAAACATTTTATGGACCTGTTCAACTGCAGAGCGAGGCAGGCAATTAGCTCCCGTCGTGGTTTTACTGTGGAAGGATGTTGCAAGCCCCAGCCGTGAGAGTGGAGCCATGCGTCAGCTGAGGAAGCACGGCTGCCAAAGCCCGGGGGGTCCAGCGTCAGAGCAGGTGCAGAGCTCAGAGGGGCTGCTCCTGGCTCATGGGCCACTCCCGATCTTGCCCCCAGTCAGCTGGTACTGAGCCGGAAGCTTCATTCTCCCAGTAAAGCTCCTGGAAAAGGCTGGACCGAACCAGCTCTCCCCATAATACGGGGTGATGTTGAATTCACCCCAGAGGGCTGCTTGGGTCATAAAAATCTGCTTTGTCAGTCTTGCTGGCTTAGTCCTGTGCCTATTACAGACTCACTTCCTATGAGTACTGATGCAGTGTCAGAGCAGACATCTGTGGGGAGCCATCTATTTAAAGAATGGTGGAGAGAAAGAGAGAGAAAAACAGGACTGGGGCTATTGAGAGGCCGGGAAGAGGGGTAAGAAGAGGGCAGGCTGACTGATACCCCCTCCCAGTCCAGAGGAATTTGCATAGAGCACTGTTTCCCTAGCAACAGTCTCCAATTGGTCCCCATCTGTCCACCAACTGACTTGGGTCCTGAGCAGTCTGTTCTCTGTCCCCCCAGCTGGGCAGAAACAGGCAGAAGAGGGTGGAAGAGCCAGCTCAGGGTCCCCCTGGCCCCATGAGTCCCCAGGACCAGATTAAACCTTGGTTCTAAACACTGAAGATGATGAGGCTCTATCCACCCCACAGTTCACAACAAAATGGTACTTTTCAGAATGACACGAACTTACAACCACACAAGAATTAAAAGAGCTTTTCTTCTGATTTTCTGTGTGCCTGGTTCTGTGCTTTCCCACCGCACAGAGGAAGATTGGCCTAGGTGAGCTGCAGGGTGGACAATCTACCCACAAGAGACATACTGCCTCTCAAAGGTAGAGAAGAACCTGGTCATGAGGATAGAATGAGAAACAGCCGTTTATTCACCACACCCAAGTCCACCCGACGCGAAGAGCCGACTCGTCGGAAAAGACCCTGATGCTGGGAAAGATTGAAGGCAGGAGGAGAAGGGGGCGACAGAGGGTGAGACGGTTGGATGGCATCACTGACTCGATGGACATGAGTTTGAGCAAACTCCGGGAGATGGTGAAGGACAGGGAAGACTGGCGTGCTGCAGTCCACGTGGTCACAGTCAGCTGAGCAACTGAACAACAACCCGAGTTGGGCCTCACCTTGTTGCTTCATTTGGGGTGTGACGTTCCCATGGTTTCTGACCCACTCAGACTCAAACGTGCACAGTGAGCTCGGCTACCAGAGGTTCCTGGAGAAGGAGAGCTGGGGGCCAACAACACCGATGATCCAAGATGCCTCCATTAGTGCTGCTGCTGCAGCTGCTAAGTCGCTTCAGTTGTGTCCGACTCTGTGCGACCCCATAGATGGCAGCCCACCAGGCT
Organism: Cephalophus harveyi; assembly: GCA_006410635.1. Taxonomy (NCBI): domain Eukaryota; kingdom Metazoa; phylum Chordata; class Mammalia; order Artiodactyla; family Bovidae; genus Cephalophus; species Cephalophus harveyi. The sequence continues at coordinate 480,926 of SJYT01041201.1, forward strand.
CCCCCGTCCCTGGGATTCTCCAGGCAAGAATACCAGAGTGGGATGTCATTTCCTTCTCCAATGCATGAAAGAGAAAAGTGAAAGTGAAGACGCTCAGTCGTGCCCGACTCTTCAAGACCCCGTGGACTGCAGTCCACCAGGCTCCTCCGTCCACGGGATTTTCCAGGCAAGAGTGCTGGAGTGGGGTACCATCGCCTTCTCCTGCCTCCATTAGTAAGTGTTAGCAATTATGAGAGTTTCGGGTGCTTAGTCACTAATCCATCCACCTGGGAGACAACCACAAAGATGTCCCCCCCATTCCTTGCATTTTATGGAGTAGAGGGCTTCACCTGAGTCTCAGACTCGTACAAGTGAACCCCAAGGGCCTGGTGCTCTAGAGCCCGGGAACCGCAACTACTGACACCTGTGTGACCTAGAGCCTGTGTTTCTTAACAAGAGAAGCCTCCACAGCGAGAAGCCCAGGCACTGCAACCAGAGAGTAGCTCCCACTTGCTGCAACTAGGGAAAGCTTTCGCTGCAACAAAGACCCAGCACAGCCATAAATAAACAAAATTACGTATAAGAACCATCAAAGTGGTCGCTGTCGTTCAGTCGCTCAGTTTCGTCCAATTCTTTGCAATCTCATGGTTAGAGAAGTAGGGGGAAGCTATTCCTGGGTGGTGACCATATGCCAAGAGAGAGGGGAATTTCTAGAAGCACCAAATGCCCCTTGGGATGAAATGCTGCTGAATGGTCTTAGACAGGAAAGCCTCAGGAGGTTCAGCAAGACGGAGGGCTTTCCTGACACCGGTGGGAACGCTCTCAGGGCAGGGAGGAAACAAATGCCAGGCTGCAGTGGGCTGAGGAGGAGCCTGGAGGCATGTTCCGGGGCAAGGGGGAGGGAGGGGTGCACAGGAACAACTCTCCCAAGTTCATGGTTAGGGCAGAAAGAGAAAGAGTGTAGCTCTAGGGAGACCTGGGAGAGAGGGAGATTTTATTTTTTAATACGGGACACACTTTAAACTGTTTAAATGATGAAGAGAAAGGAGAATTGAGTATGAGAAGCTGACCTAACAGCAGGGAAACTACATAGACTTCTAAGACCCACTCCAAGAAAACCTTGAAATATTCAGGAATCCACTCGATTATTTATCAGACTACTTTTCACCAATGCTGCCTTTGCCAAGGTAGAGAGCAGGTCCTGGGGGCCGAGAAATATTGTTTGTGTGTTTTGTAAGGGCTTTCTGGCTTCCCACAGAGCAAGCCATTCCACCCTGAGATTCTAGACGGACGTACAAATACTCAGTAGTATCAGCACAGAGGGTGTGTTCTATCAGGAGGCTGGGTAAACAGCTGCTAGGAATGCAGTGTTAGAGAAGGAAAAGCAGCTTCCTGCTCTCCTCCAGCCAGAAAACTCTCAGGGCACCTGGAGCCCTGCTCTCAGCTCCCTTTTTATTATGTTTAAACACCTTCATTGAGTATAATTTGTCGTTGTTCAGTCGCTCAGCCATGTCAGACACTGCAACCCCATGGACTGCAGCACACCAGGCTTTCCTGTCCTTCACCATCTCCCCAGGCTTGCTCAAACTCATGTCCACTAAATCAGTGATGCCATCCAACCATCTCATCCTCAGCCGCCTCCTTCTCCTCTTGCCCTCAATCTTTCCCAGCATCAGGGTCTTTTCCAATGAGTAGGGTCTTTTCCAGTGAGTCAGCTCTTTGCATCAGGTGCCCAAAGTACTGGAGCTTCAGCTTCAGCATCAGTCCTTCCAATGAATATTCAGGGTTGATTTCCTTTAGGACTGGCTGGTTTGATTTTGCAGTCCAGGGGAGTCTCAAGAGTCTTCTCGTGCACCACAATTTAATATACTATAAACTGCATGTACTTAAGGTATATTACTTAGCTCATTTTTGACACAGATACCCGTGAAACCATACTCACAATCAAGATGGTGCATTTATCCATTATCCCCAAAGGCTTCCTCAAATCCTTTGCAATCCTTCCTCTTGTCCCTCCCTGCCCTCCGTCCCTGTCCCCTGACAACCACTGCTCTGCTTTCTGACACTGTAGATGAGTTTACGATTTCTACAGTTTTATATAAAAGGACCTTTACTGTATTACTCTCCTCTGTGCGGCTTCTTTCATTCAGCATTATCATTTTAAGATCCATCCATGTTACTGCCCGTATCACTGTGAAATCGCTCCATCGGGTCTGACTCTTTGCAACCCCATGGACTGTAGCCCACCAGGCTCCTCCATCCGTGGAATTTTCTAGGCAAGAGTACTGGAGTGGGTTGCCATTTCCTTCTCCAGGTCATCTTCCCGACCTGGGGATCGAACCCAGGCCTCCTGCATTGTGGGCAGACACTTTACCATCTGAGCCACCAGGGAATCACCAGTTCGCTCCTTTTGCTCACTCCATATGTATTCCTTTGTAGGATTATGCTATCACGTGTCTATCGATTCGGTAGCTGCTGGATATTCAGTAGCTGCTCAGTTGCTTTTTTGTGTGTGTGCTCAGCTGCTCAGTAGTATCTGACTCTTTGCGACCCCGTGGACTGTAGCCTATAAGGCTCCACTGTCCATGGAATTTTCCAGGCAAGAATACTAGAAGAAATGAAGTGAAGAAGTGAAGTGAAGTCGCTCAGTTGTGTCTGACTCTTTGTGACCCCATGGACTGTAGTCTACAAGGCTCCCCTGTCCATGGAATTTTCCAGGCAAGAGTACTGGAGTGGGTTGCCATTTCCTTCTCCAGGGGATCTTCCCCACCCAGGGGTTGAACCCACATCTCCTACACTGGCAGGCGGAGTCTTTACGGCTGCACCACCTGGGAAGCCCTTGGGTGGTTTCTAGTTGTGAGCTATTACAAATAAAGCTGCTGTAAACATCTTCATATAGGTCTTCATATGGACATGCATTTCTCTTTCTCCTGGGTTAATGCCTAGGAGTGAGATGGCTGGCTTCAGTAGCAGGGGTGTGTTTATATTTCGTATGCCGCTAACCTGACTCCCAGAGTAGTTATACCAGTTCACATTCCCACCTGCAATTCTGGTTTCTCCATATCTTGACAACAGGCTTTTTATCGTTAGCTGTGGCAGCAAGATGCTTACTCTATCTCTAAGAGAAACCTAGAAATACCATAGTGGTTTTCACAGGTGCTAAGGGTGAAGCCCCAGGGTAGAAAGGTTCTAGAAAGGTGTTTAGGATTTGAAGGATGGGGTTGGAGATGGCTATGTCACAGGCTTTTAAAACCAGCACGACCCACCCCTCCTATCACGCATGCACGATCCAGCACAGCTGAGCCTCAGATACATTAGACAGTTCAGCCAAGACCCTCCCTTATCACTCCTCGTGCTCCAGCTCAGCCCATGTCCTCCCACAGTGAGGCTGACCTTTGTCCATAACCCTACTGCGCCCCGGCTGGGACCCTCTGAACTTGGTCTCCGCAGGCTCCCAGTGCCCCCAGGACTCCCCGTCTCCGCCCTTCTGACTTCGTTCTCCCTGGGACCCTCACTGACCTGTGCTGCCCACCGAGGACAGGCTCCACCCCGCCTCTCAGCACCCAGGTGGACACTGGTCCTTTGCCAGTGCCAGCAGCTCCTGGGCTGCCTGCCCTGTGCCCCCAGGCAAAGCAGGGCAACAGAAGCCCACCTCCACCCAGCCCTGAGACGGGCCCAGAGAAAAGCTCCTCTTCAAGCAGAGTGAATCCCTTGCCTCTTGAACAGTGAAAAGATTTGGGAAGCACATGCCCGCCAGGGACATAGCAGCAGATGTGATCAACCTTCCCACCAGTGGGGAGACATGGTCAAGAGCAGCAGGGCTCCTCCAGGATCTGCAGCCTGGATCAAACCAAATCCTCTGTTTAGTACAAAGTGAAGCCACTTAACCCCTGTATGCCTTAGCTTTCTTATTTGTAAAAATGGGAAAATAGTAGAATTTATTAATACCTGACAAACCTGCCTCAGTGATCAAATGAGGCATATCTATAAGCATTTTACTTCAATCGAGACTTAATTAAATTTAATTAAATGATATATTTTCATGACAATACCAGTTTCTCAGTTGTGTCCAACTCTGCAACTCTTTGGACTGTAGCCCGCCAGGCTCCTCTGTCCGTGGGATTTTTCAGGCAAGAATACTAGAGTGAGTTGCCATTTCCTCCTCCAGGGGATCTTCCCAACCCAGAGACTGAACCTGCTTCTCGTGTGTCTCCTGCATTGCAGGCAGATTCTTTATTGCTGAGCCATGGAGGAAGCCCAACAATGCCGATTACACAGCAGCAAAGGCTCAGCAAAAGTGAGTCACTACTGAGGCAGAGGCCTTGCTCAGCATTTCCACATTTCACTTCACTTAATCCTCATAATAACCCTATGAGAGGGTCACCATTATTATCTTCACTTGACAGAGAGAGAGCTGAAGCACAGAGAAGACATGTGCTTTGCCCAAAGTCACACAGCTAGCAGACAGAGGTGCAGGGTCCCAACCAGGTAACCTGAGTTCAAACTACACATCTAACCCCTTCGTCATTCCATCTATCACCAAGCACCGGTCAAGACGACAGATCCCTGAGCTGGTCCCTCGTCACACATGCAGAAGGCTGACACCTCTCCTCCAGGAACCATGATTCTCTGGACCGACAGATCTCATCAATTTACCAAGCATCAGAGCATCTCAGAAACCACGCAATTTAAAGATTTTGAGGAAGGAGATTGGTGACATTTAGCTGGGTCTTCAAGGATGAGTCATAGTTTTCTGATTAGACAAAGTGAGAAAATATTTCAAGCCTATTGAGTCCCATGTGCAAAAGTTCAGAGATGTGGAATCCATGAGAAAGAGTTGGCTGGGAAGTGCAGGAGTCCCTTAAGCTTAAACAACAGGGACATAATTTAAGAAATCTAGAGGTGGACTTCCCTACTCGTCCAGTGGTTAAGAATCATCTGCCAATGCAGGGGACGCAGGTTCAATCCCTGGTCCAGGAAGATTCCACGTGCCACAAGGCAAGTAAGACCATGTGCCACCACTACTGAGCCCATGCTCTAGAGCCCAAGAGTTTTGCAACTACTGAAGCCTGTGGGCCTAGAGCTCACGCTCTGCAACAAGAGAAGCCACCACACTCCAACTAGAGAGAAGCCCCTGCTTGCCGCAAATAAAGAAAGCCCAAGCATAGCAAAGAAGACCCAGCACAGCCAAAAATAAAACTAATTTTTAAAAAAGTCTAGAAGTGATTTCAAACTAGGAGGAGCCAACTGGGTAATGTTATCAATGATGCCCCAAGAACTTTCTGTCTATCATTTCGGCTTTGGACTTTTTGTCTTTCAACTCTTGGGCCTCATGATGCCAAGATGGCTGCCACAGCTCCAAACATCATGTCCTCATACAACTGTGTTAAAAGTAGGAAGCAGGAGGCTGCCTGAGCCTAACAGAGATCTATCTCCTTACATGACTTTCTTCTTTTATTAGGAAAGAAAATCTTTTTCCAGAAGCCCCAGTCAAATTTCCCTGACATTGGCCAGCACTCTATTAAAGTCCAACCTTAGACCAATCACTGGCAAAGAGAAATGAGATTGCCATGGCTGAATCAGGCTGATTACAAAATCTTAGGGCAGGAGGGGCCTCTCAAGTTGCTTGAGCACATTGTGGCTCCTTGATTCTGGGGTTATCTTAGTAATAGGATGGTCAACTGAGCTGGGCAGAAGCGATGAACATTCAAACCACAGCCCTGAGCGGCCATGTAAACAGTCTGACTGCCCTGGGGCCACCGGGCTGCAAGGAAGCCCACACTAACCCTGCAACGCATCTGCGTGAAAAGGCATCCCCAGACAGTCCCCAGCTGCCCTATTCACCTCCTTCCTGCCTCTTCCACCCTTCCAACCCCTCCTGCCGGAAATAGCGTGAGAGATTTACCCTGCCTTGAATAGCCCAGCCAAGCACTTCCAGAATTCCTGACCCACGCAAGTCACGACAGGCACGAGGTTTGGGATGATCCATTTGATTCCACTCTGTTTTGGGTGGTCGGTTTAAGCACCAATAGATAGCAGAACAAACCTCAAGGTCATGCAAGTGCCAAGCTGTGATTTGAACCTGACGCCACACTGCCTCTCAGATTCACAGGCGGGAGAGGAGAAATCTCTCTTTGAAATGCCAAAAGGAATTTTTAAATCGTCACAGATCGTCGGGTCATGTGCCTCAGAGAGGGGGGGAAAAAAAGGCCTGTTAGGGAAAGAGAGGAAGAGAGGGGAAAAAGTCAGCAGGAAGACGAAGAAGGTGGACAGAGGATGTGCAGTGCGCTGTGGAAGACAGCTTACGCTGGGAAGGGCCGTGTAGCTCTGGAATAAAAAGTAGGTTAATAAAGCTGATAAATGCGAGGTAGGTCTGCGTGTATTACCCCGTGAAGGATGGCTGCTTTAATGAGGAGCCAGGCAGGGAGAAGCCCCGTCGTCAGGCCCCCAGCTCTGGGTCAGAGTCCACGCTGCCGCCCTCTTTGGAAACCGCAGCAGGGTCACGGTCTTTGACCCGTGTGTTAATAATCTGTGTCTTCTGCTGTGAAGGCACCACATGCTGCCAGGTCAATGGGGGCGGGGGGCAGGGGGTAGGTGGCAGGCCTCATTGGGAGGAGGGGGACAGGGCCAGGCTCACAGCCTGCGCCCTGACAGAAGGCACATTGATCACTCTCCAATGACAAAGAGAAGCCCCCTGGGGCCTGATCTGCTGAAGGCTGAGGAGTGTCTGAGCTCTGCATGAAGCCAGCCCCATAAAGGGCAAGGGAGGGAGAGGGGAAGCTGAGCGGAATGGCGAGGCGGGGAGCTTAGCACGCCAAAGCTGCCCCTCAAATCACCCCTAGCCTCGGGTGTTTCTCCCTTTTTAATTTGGGTCTCAGTCGGCCTTTCTCATAAGGGCCAGGGGCCAGCCAGCTGGAATAATGTTGTCTGCAAGCCCAAGCAGGCTTAGTCAACCCTGACCGACTAAGTGACCGTGGAATCCAGCTCAGACCTCAAGCCTTGGACTCAGTGTGGGGTGGGAGGAGGGCTCTTTCTGGTTGGTTTAGCGTCTGTATCAGTTTCCTGTGGCTGCTGTAACAAATCAGCACAAACTTCATGACCGAGTCCCTCTGAAGCCACCTCTCAACCATCGTGTTGGAGTCTGGGCGCAGACCTGGCATCTGAGCAGCTTCATGAGCCCCCGTGAATCTGGGAGTCAAACCCTGAGACAATCAGACCTCAGTCCAAAGGCTGGACAGGTCAGGCGGAGTCTGCTGTGGCCCAGGACTCACCTCCCAAACCAACTTGAGGACTGACTCGGGACAGCACCAACTAGATTTTAGCACAAGGACATCAGGAAGAATCGCGAACACCATTCTAACCAGCCTCAGTGATATTTTGCCTCGACAAATTAAAAAGTCAACAATGGATAATTCATTGCACTTTATTAAAAGTTAGGTTGGGAACCTGGGGGTTTCTGTTCAGAGTCTGATTTAGACACGAAATGTTGCGTGGTGTTTCGTGGCATGCACGCTCAGTCGTGTCCAATTCTTTGCAACACCAGGGACGGTCACCTGCCAGGTTGGATTTCCCAAGCAAGCATACTGGAGTGGGCTGCCATCTCCTTCTCCAGTGTGGTCTTGGGCAAGTCCTTTTACTTCTCTTGCCTCTGTTTGCTCACCTCTAAAATGAGGACAATGATGCTCGCCTCCTCCAACATGGGCGAGGATTAAATGAAACATTGAATGTGACAGACACACTCAAGACCCACCCCTTATGCAACTGTTAACCCCCAAGCAGGGCGGTGACAGTCCCCAAAGCCCCGTGCAGCCTCGGTGGGGGCACCTTCCTGCCACCCCTGTCGCACCACCTCCCTCCTGCCTCTCTTTGTTTCAGCCTCAGCAGACTTCTTCAGACACTCTGAAGTCACCAAGCTCCTTTCTGCCTCAAGCTTTTACTCGACTTCTTCATATCGTCCAGGTCTCTGCTCTCACATCCCCCCACCAGCAGAGCCTTCCCTGACCGCCACCATGGTCATCCTCCTGGCTAGGATCTGGGAGCCTGATCTAGCCTCAAGATGTCACCCTCATGTAACTAGCCAGGAAGAATTTCTGTATACAACTTCACGCGGACATCCTCAGAGCCAAGGTCAAAGGGAGAGGTGAGGGAGGTTGGTACATACGCAGAAGAGTTCAGCAAACTGTTCCTGCCAAAGGCAAGCTAACAAATATTTAGGGCTTTCTGGCCATATGGTCCCTGTCACAACTACTCACCTCTGTTACTGAAGTGCAAAGACAGCCACAGGCAACACACAAGCAAATGAGCGCGGTTGTGTCCCAGCAGAATCTTATTTACAAAAACAGACAGTGGGCTGGTCGTGGCCCATGGGCCACTGTTTGGCCAATCCTGATCTAGGAATCTAATTGAGCAATTGCTGCTGCTGCTGCTAAGTGGCTTCAGTCGTGTTCGACTCTGTGCGACCCCATAGACGGCAGCCCACCAGGCTCCCCCGTCCCTGGGATTCTCCAGGCAAGAACACTGGAGTGGGTTGCCATTTCCTTCTCCAATGCATGAAAGTGAAAAGTGAAAGTGAAGTCGCTCAGTCGTGTCTGACTCAGCGACCCCATGGACTGCAGCCTACCAGGCTCCTCCGTCCATGGGATTTTCCAGGCAAGAGTACTGGAGTGGGCTGCCATTGCCTTCTCCGAGTCGAGCAATTAGATCACCCCCAAGTACAGGATTCCCAAGATCCAGGCATGTGAAGAAACAATGGAAAAAGAGACAAGAAGAGAAGGGACAAAGGGAGTCAGAAAAGTGCTACGAAGACTTAAATGTGTTTTAAGGGACTTCTCTAGGGGTCCAGTGGCTAAGACTCCACATTCCCAATGCAGGGGGGCCTGGGACTCAATCCCTGGTCAGGAAAGCAGATTCCACACACTGCAACTAAAGATCCTGCATGCTACAACTAAGATGGAATCTCCCAGGTGCCACAGCTAAGATCAGGCCCAGCTAGATAAGTAAATAAACATGTTTACAGTAAATTTATTAAAAAAAAAAAAATATATATATATATAGGGAATCTCAGAGACAGTGGGGAAGACAAGAATAAGGCTATCAGAGGAAACAGAAAATTTTATCCTAAAATTCATAAAGAATCTCAAGGATTCCAAATAGACAAAATGATCATGGAAAAAAAAAAGAACACAGTTCAAGGTCTCAGACTTCCTGATTTCAAACTTACTGTAAATCTACAGTAAAAAAAAAAAAAAAAAAAAAACCAGAGGAAAAAAACTGGCATAAGGACAGACATATAGACAAATGGAATAGAATAGAAAGGCCGGAAATAAAACCTCACATAAGTGGTCAAATGGTTTTGATGAGGGTGCCATGACCACTCAATGCAGGAAGAACAGGCTTTTCAACAAATGGTTCTAGGAAACTGGAGATCCACATGCAGAAGAATGAAGCTGGACCCTCACCTCAGAACATACATAAATGTTAACTCAAGGTGGATCAGAGACCGAAATGTAAGACCAAAAACTATAAAACTCTCAGAAGAAAACATACAAGAAAAGCTTTGTAACATTGGGTTTGGCAATGAGTTCTTGGCTATGACACCAAAAGAACAGTCAACAAAAGAAAAAACAGACATGCTGGACTACATCAAACTTTAAAGCTTCTGTGCATCACACGGCAGGATAAACAGAGAAAAAAGGCAGCTGACGGAATGGGAGGAGATATTTCCAAATCATATACCTGATAACAATGCATAAATAATTTCTACAACAACCAAAATGGATTTAAAAGGGATGAAGGACATGAATAGATATTTCTCCAAAGAAGATGTAAAATGGCCAACAAGTGCATGGAAAGATGCTCAACATCACTCACCGTTGCTGATGCTGCTGCTGCTAAGTTGCTTCAGTTGTGTCCGACTCTGTGTAACTCCATAGATGGCAGCCCACCAGGCTCCCCCATTCCTAAGATTCTCCAGGCAGGAACACTGGAGTGGGTTGCCATTTCCTTCTCCAATGCATGAAAGTGAAAAGGGAAAGTGAAGTCGCTCAGTGTGTCCGACTCTTAGTGACCCCATGGACTGCAGCCTATCAGGCTCCTCCATCCATGGGATTTTCCAGGCAAGAGCACTGGAGTGGGGTGCCATTGCCTTCTCCAATGAGATACCACCTCACACACATAGGGTGATTATTGTCAAAACAAAAACCAGAAAATAACTAGTGCTGACAAGTAGGTAAGAATTCGGAACCCCACGCATCATTGTCAGGAATGTAAAATGGGGCCATCAACTATGGTAAAGAGTATGGCAGTTCCTCAAAATATTAGAAGTAGAATTAGCATAAAGTAAGGTCGCTCAGTTGTGTCCGACTCTTTGTGACCCCATGGACTGTAGCCTAACAGGCTCCTTCCTCCATGGGATTCTCCAGGCAAGAGTACTGGAGTGGGTTGCCATTTCCTTCTCCAGGGGATCTTCCCAACCCAGGGATCAAACCTGGGTCTCCCACATTACAGGCAGATGCTTTAACCTCTGAGCCACCAGGGAGTATATACAGAAAACAGTCGAAAGCAGGGTCCTAAAGAGATATTTTCACAAGCATATTCATAGTAGCAATTGATAATACCCAAGAAATGAAAACAATGAAACTTTCCATTGACAGATGATGGATCAACAAACATTGTATGATATTCCATACAACGGAATATCATTCAGTTGTATGGAATATCATTCAGCCTTCAAGAGGAAGGGAATTCTTCAGTACAGGTGAGCCTGGAGGACATCATGCCAAGTGAAACAAGCCAGTCACAAAAGGATAAACACCGTGTGATTCCGCTTACATGAGGAACCTAAAGTAGTAAAATTCACAGACAGGGCTTCCGTGATGGCTCAGTGGTTAAGAATCCACCTGCCAATGTAGAAGACATGGGTTCGATCCCTGGTCTGGGAAGATCCCACATGCAGCCGGGCTACTAAGCCTGTGTCCCGCAACTACTGAGCCTGTGCTCCAGAGCCTGGCAGCCACAGCCACGGACCCCACATGCTGCAACTACTAAAGCCCTCACACCCTAGAGCCTGTGCTTTGCAACAGGAGAAGCCACCTCAGTGAGAAGCCTGAGCACTGCAAGTAGAGAGCAACCCCCACTCTCCACAGCTAAAGAAAAGCCCATGAGGCAACTAAGACCCAGCACAGCCAAAAAAAAGTAAGTAAAAAAAATTTTAATTCATAGAGACAGAAAGTTGATTTTGGTGGTTACAGGGATAATGGGCACGGAAGTTTTTAATTAATGGGTATAGAATTTCTGTTTTGCAAGATGGAAAGAGTTCTGGAGACTGGTTACACAACCAAGTAAATAAACATACACATAAAGTTGATTAACATGGTGAATTTAACTTCATGCGTGAAGTGAAGTGAAGTGATAGTCACTCAGTCGTGTCTGACTCTTTGGGACCCCATGGACTATACAGTCCATGGGATTCTCTAGGCCAGAATACTGAAGTGGGTAACCTTTCCTTTCTCCAGGGGATCTTCCCAACCCAGGGATCAAACCCAGGTCTCCTGCATTGCAGGCGGATTCTTTACCAACTGAGCCACATTTACCATAATTAATTTTTTTTAAAATAACAAGTTTTTAAAAGTAAAGGGATGAAGAAAGCTATAGCACGCTAACATGAATCAAAAGAAAGTGGAGTGCTTCTATTAACTTCAGACCAAACAGACTTCAGAACAAGGAAAAGCATCAGGGATAATGAGGAGCATTACATAATGAGAAAAAGGTCAGTTCTCCAAGAAAACATAATAGTCATTAATGCATTTGAAAGTGAAAGAGGAGAGTGAAAAAGCTGGCTTAAAACTCAACATTCAGAAAACTAGGATCATGGCATCTGGTCCCATCACTTCATGACAAATAGATGGGGAAACAATGGAAACAGTGAGAGACTTTATTTTGGGGGCTCCAAAATCACTGCAGATGGTGACTGCAGCCATGAAATTAAAAGACACTTGCTCCTTGGAAGAAAAGCTATGACCAACCAGACAGCATATTAAAAAGCAGAGACATTACCTTGCCAACAAAGGTCCATCTAGTCAAAGCTATGGTTTCTCCAATAGTCATGTATGGATGTGAGAGTTGGACTATAAAGAAAGCTGAGCGCCGAAGAATTGATGCTTTTTAACTGTGGTGTTGGAGAAGACTCTTGAGAGTCCCTTGGACTACAAGGAGATCAAACCAGTCAATCCTAAAGGAAATCAGTCCTGAATAGTCATTGGAAGGACTGATGCTGAAGCTGAAACTCCAATACTTTGGCCACCTGATGCGAAGAACTGACTCATTAGAAAAGACCCTGATGCTGGGAAAGATTGAAGGCAGGAGAAGCAGGGGATGACAGAGGATGAGATGGTTGGATGGCATCACCAATTCAATGGACATGAGTCTGAGCAAGTTCCAGGAGTTGGTGATCAACAGGGAAGCCTGGCGTGCTGCTGTCCACGGGGTCGCAAAGAGTCAGACACGACTGAGCGACTAAACTGATTGAAGGTGTTTGCATCTAACAATAATGCATGAAATACATGAGGGAAAAACTGACAGAATTTCATAGAAAAATGAATGAATACACTATTACAGTTGGAGACTTCAAAAGCCCTCTGTCAGTTACTGACAAATCCAGCAAGGAGAAAATCACAGTTGAACTGAACAGAACCATCAATCAACTGGATCTAATTGGCTTTATAGAGTATTTAATCCAGCAAAAGAATATATATTTGTCTCAAACTCACGTGGAACATTCACCAAAACAACCATATTGTGAGCCATAAAACACACATTAACAAATTTAAAAGATAGAAATCATACAAATTATGCCATGAGACATCAATGGAATTAAACTAAAAAATCAGCTATTGAAAGCTAGCTAGCAGCACTTCTCTGGCAGTCCAGTGGTTAAGACTTCACCTTCCAATGCAGGGAGTGTGGGTTCGATTCCCCAGCCAGGGAGCTAAATCCCACACGCCTCACGATCAAAACTCCAAAACATAAAACAGAAGTAGTATTGTAACAAACTCAATAAAGACTTTACAAATGGTCCACATCAAAAATGTATACATATTTTTAAAAGCCTATTATTTTAAAAAGAAAATAAAAATAGAAACTTCCAAGTTGTGTGCTTAACACTTGGAGATTAAATGACACACTTCTAAGTAACACATGGGTTAAAGAAGAAGTCTCAAAAAAATTTTTTTTTAATATTTTGAACCAAGTGAAAATGAAAATGCAACTATCTGCCACACAGGCGCGGCCAGGTGGCGCAGTCAACAGCCAGGGAGCAAAAACCGGCAGCCACGTGAGTGCGCCGTCTTGGACGGCCAGCCCTGTAGTACCTTCCGATGACTGCATTTCCAGCCAGCAGCAACCTCAACCAAGGGGAAGACCCCAAACAAGAGCTGCCCAGCCCAGCCCTTTCTGTATTTCTGATCTACAAAATAGTGAGCAAAATAAAATAGTTATTTTAAGCTGCTCCACTGAGGGGTAATTTGTTATGCAACTGTAATAACCGTACCCAGGAGAGAAGGGGGAAGTACAGTGGACGGGAAGGTGTGTCAAGGGAGGGAGTGTTGGCCACAGAAGTTTGGAGGATACAGAAGAAGGAGGAGATGGGGGTGAAGATAAAGAAGATGAAGATGGTGGGGAGTGAGAAAACAGAGAAGAAGATGAATCCAACACTGATGCAGTCCAACCTTCCTTCTCCAATTAGCCTTTCTGATTTTCTCAGGACCTTGGCAGCGAGGGAATGGTCTGCTCTTTTAGCTTATGCTATATCCCCTGGTGTTTTTGAGGTCTCTCTCAGCCTCTTACACCTGATACACAGTTTTTTTGTTCCAGGTCCCTCTTTATCCCTTCCTTTCTCAACAAAACCCTTACAGAAAGCATTCACCACTGTGCTTGATGAGAAAAATGACAATGTGCACTCCTGTGAGCCCGAAGGCTGCTGGGTACCCACGGGGAGGCAGGCAGAGCCCTAGTGTTCTTTTTTCTTTCCCTGCAACCATATCTATGTGAATATGAACATTCAATACCAGCCCTTAGATCTCTACTCTTTCTTTGTAAAACTAGAAAAGCAGGATTATAGAAAATCAGCAGAAGGTGGTTCTAGATGTTTGGGAGGGTGAAGCAGGCCTGTTGACAAAACAGCTTCTTCTTGGGTGATGCTTAATAGCTGTTCTTGCCATTGAAACTTTTGCTTCAAAAATAAAATCCTGTCCTAACGATGACTGGAGCCCTGCCACTTGATGGAGGAGATTCAGCAGAATGTAAGGGATCTTATTTGGAAATGACATTCCGTATTGTAATTTTTGTTCGGGTTTTATTTTTAAATTTTCTTAATATACGCGCGGTCCGCTGCGAGAGCCGGGCCGGCGCACTACGCGCGGCCGGGAGGAGCTGCCCCACGTCTGAGGTCGGGGACAGCAGCCTAGAGTGCCAGGCTGCGAGGGCGCAGGAACGGCCGAGAGGAGCTACCCTGTGCTGAGGTCAGTGGCGGCCCCGGAGGAGACACCCGGAGCCACCTCATGTGAAGAGTTGACTCATTGGAAAAGACTCTGATGCTGGGAGGGATTGGGGGCAGGAGAAGAAGGGGACGACCGAGGATGAGATGGCTGGATGGCATCACTGACTCAATGGATGTGAGTCTGAGTGAACTCCGAGAGATGGTGATGAACAGGGAGGCCTGGCGTGCTGCGATTCATGGGGTCGCAAAGAGTCGGACACGACTGAGCGACTGAACTGAACTGAACTGATGGTGTGCTTTAAAATATTCCAACTGAGAAAAAGAGAGGATGGGGAGAAGGGATGAGGCCAGGTTGGCAAGATGGTGATCATTACTTAAGCTAGGTGATGGGTCCACAGGGATTCATTGTACTGCTTGTTCTACTTTGGAAAATGCTTCACATTTTTCCATGATAAAAAGTTTGTTGTTTTTCTTTTTGTTTCATTGGAAAGGAAAAAAAAAAAATGTTCTGTTTTAAATGTTAAAAGGTACATATTGCTTTGTTACAATCAAACCAATGAGTACATAAAGATTTCCATGCCTCTCTCTCAGAACATATTATACTTTAGACTTCCCTCTCTGCTTCACTTAATTAAGATATTGTCAAACTTAATGTCTCTAAATCAAGCACAATTTTTCCCTGGGCACATTGCAGGGCCATATGGATTGATCCAATTCACCCTCTCAGTGGGTGTAATTCATCAGCACTTACGTCATCGATACAACCCTGGGGGACACCACATTGTTCAACATTTAGTCCTTGATTTTTATATCTAAGTTTCATCTCAAATTGGTTGTTTTTCAAAAGAGAGGATGGGGAGAAGGGATGAAGCCAGGTTGGCAATATGGTGATCATTACTTAAGCAGGGTGATGGGTCTGTTATATCCACTATATATACATTATAGCCATTATATCCACTGAGATGCTAAGACCTGGATCCAGTAGATGGACCTAAGGTGCTCCACTGACCAGGGATAATCGGGCTGTTTATTGACAAGTCTTCCTCTGTAAATGGTATCCGAGGAGACAAAGAGACTCAAAAATGCCAGGAGCCAGTGTTGTTGGAAAAATGTTGGGAAGAAAGTACTTTTTCCCCCTTTTCTTAGGTGCCAGCTCTCAAGCAAAAAATAAAGCCAAATGGAAGTCATTCCTGTGAGCTGGTTGAGCGGGAGGCCCTGCACAGGCCACCATGCATACATGAATCTTTTCAAGAAAGATGCTACCAAGGGCATAAGCTTTGCAAACTATACAGCTAAGTAGCTGAAGTTCAGTGTCACGATGCTCTTAGAGATATGCTTTAGCGTAAGTTGGTTGAAGCATGCTATGAGCTTAGTCGAATCTCCCTAAGGTTCATATGTTGAAGTCCTGACCCCCAGTACTTCAGACAGTGACTGTATCTGGAGATAGGATCTTTAAGGTACAGTGAACCCTTAGGGTGGGTCCTAGTCCAATATGGTCGGTGTCCTTAGAAGAAGAGATTAGTCGCAGATCCACATGGAGAAGAGGCCACGCGAGGACACAAGGATGAGACGGCCAGAAACCAAAGAAAGGGCTTCACAGAGACCAGCGCGGCCCGCGCCTTGACCTTGGATGGCCAGCCTCCAGGACTGTGAGAAAATACATTTTTGTTGTTAAGTTTCCCAATCTGTAACTTTGTTGTGGCAGCTCAAACACACTAATACAAAGGCAAGTCTTTTGATGTATGTTGTTGTTGTTGAAGTTGCTAAGTCATGTCCAACAATTTGCAACCCCATGAACTGGTTGCTCTGTCCATGTGATTTTCCAGGTAACAATACTGGAGCCGGTTGCCATTTCCTTCTCGAGGGGATCTCCCCAACCCAGGGATCAAACCTGCGTCTCCCATGTCTCATGCATTAGCCAGAGGATTGTTTACCACTGAGCCACCAGGTAAGCCCAATTGTAAGCACAAATTATACCAAATGCTTTTACATTTCCAACAATCTTTGCTCTAGTAATCTGTTGGTATAATCAGTTATGTTAATGACCTTCCTTTTTATCCGAGTCTTCAATTATTTACTTTTTGAAAGGGACATTTTTTGTGGTTGTTTATTTGTAATTGGAGGATAACTGCTTTACAATGTTGCACTGGTTTCTACTCTACCTGAATCAGCTATAAGTACGCATACATCCCCTCCTTCCTGAGCCTTCCTCCCACTCCCCTCCACCCCTCCAGGTGTGGCAGAGCACTGACCTGAATTCCCTGCGCTAGACAGATGTTTCCCGCTAGCTATCTGATTAACTTCTTGAACCACATTTGCATTCCTGCAATAAACCCTACTTGCCATAGTGAATTATTTTTGATAGATTAATAAATTCTGTTTGCTACTTTTAAGAAAATTTGCATCTCTATGTATATGTGGAATTGGTATGTATTTTTCTTTTTTGATAGTATGAAATTTTGCTGTTTAGTCACTATGACTTCAAATAATAAATCAAGGAGCTGTTCATCATTTTCTTTGTCTTGGAATAACTTAAGTAACGGAAATTATGTGTTATTTAAATCTTTACCGTCTGAGCCACCAGAGAAGCCCATTTAAAATCTTAAATAAAGCTTACTCATGAAGCCAATAATAATAATAAAAAACAGGACTAGTCCATCAAGAGACAAAACAATATACTAAAATCTATTTAAATGATAGAATGGAATTTCTCTACATGGATCAGGAATTTTTGAAATATTGGGCAGTTTTTAAAATAAAAGAATGGGAATCATTTAATCCAATAAAGATTAAAAAAAAAAAAAAGATAGCAAGTACACTCCTGCTTTAGCACTTGAGGGCGCTCTGGAGTTGTCTACATCCTTTGTCATTGCCTGAATTGCTTATTTATTTATTTAACTTATCCTGTCGCCATGACAGCAAGGCCCTCTCCTGTCTTGTCTGCTGTTGACATCTCAGCACCTAAAC
The DNA here is from genome assembly GCA_006410635.1 of Cephalophus harveyi. Taxonomy (NCBI): domain Eukaryota; kingdom Metazoa; phylum Chordata; class Mammalia; order Artiodactyla; family Bovidae; genus Cephalophus; species Cephalophus harveyi. The sequence continues at coordinate 498,366 of SJYT01041201.1, forward strand.
AGCAGCGAGTTGGCTCTCAATAAATATCTGTGTGATGAATGAACCAGGCCAGTGTTCCTACCAAAAGCCGTGCTGTCCCATTCAGCTCATGAAGCTGGTCACGTGAAGCTATTTACATTTAAATTAATTTGAATTTAGTTTTTAAAAAATGTGTTTTTCACTGGCCACATTTCAAGAGGGCCTGCCAGCATATTGGACTGCTCAGATAGAGACCATTTCCACAACTCCAGAAAGTTCTACTGGGCGGCGCTGCTCCCAGGGGTGCAAAGGTGGGGCTCACGGCAGCAGCATCCTCTCAGAGTCAGGTGGGAGGCAGAGAGACGGAGAAGGTCGCTATCAGCACCAGAAATGATCATGGGCGCTGTCCACGGAGCACTTGCTCTCTGCCAGGGACTTTGTTAGATGCGTTAGAAACTATTTTTTTATTGAAATACAGTTGATTTACAATGGGGTGTTCGTTTCTGCTGTACAGCCAAGTGAATTAACCACACAAAAACATATATCCCCTGTTCCTCGGACTTCTTTCCCGTTTAGGTCACCACAGAGCCCTGAGCCGAGTTCCCTGTGCGAGACAGTCGGCTCTCATTAGTTAGCTGCTGTATACACGCAGTGTGTGTACGCCGGGCTTCCCAGGCAGCACACTGGTCAAGAATCCACCTGCCAAGACAGGAGATGCAGGGGCAGCTCCTGGGTCAGGAAGATCCCCGGAAGCAGGAAATGGAAACCTGCTCCAGTATTCTTGCCTGAAACCTTCCATGGCCAGAGGGCTACAGTCCATGGGGTCGCAAAGAGTCGGACACGACCGAGTGTCTGAGCACAGGCGCACATATGCACGTCAGTCCCCTTCTTCCAATGCATCCCACTCCCGGCTCTGAAACATAGTCACTGTCCCTTCCAACACCTCTGCAGGGCAGGTGACCTCACTCCTATCAATGACAAGGAGACTGAGTCTTCTGGTAAGTGACCCAGGAAAAGAGAGAGTCCCCGGTTCAGGGGCTGGCAGGAGCTGGGGAGGGGCATCAGTCCAAGCAGCTAGGCTTCAGGGAGGGGCCACGGGACACTGGGAGCTCCAGGCGGCGCTAGAGCATGGGAGGGGAACTAAGGCAGGAGCTGCACCTGCCACCCGGGGGCACTGCCAAGGGAAGGCAGCTCCCACAGGGGCCCAGAGGGCTCTCAGAGGGCTCACCGCCCACTGGGCACCCGGCTAGAGACCATGAGACAATGCCAGCCCCAGCCGCCGTACGAGCTGAGGCACTATCCATGCTCTGCCCTGGCCAGGACGGTGCCCAGAGCCTCCACCCCCATGGGTGGCAATAATAGAATGGCCAGAGTGACAGGGCGCCCTTGAGACCCCAGGGCAGCAATCCCTGGGCCATTCCGGGCCTGCTGCCATGCTTCACGGTTGGCTTGTAAAGTGCCTGGGGCGGGCAGCCTCCTGAAGCAGAGCGGGGAGCAAGCCTGGATTCCGTGGGCCTCAGTGTCTCTGCAGTGGAAGGCCTCCATCTGAGCGTAGGATCACCCTGCTCTAAACAGGAAGTGCCTGACCTGGGGTATGCTCTGAATGGTCACTCAAAGTAACCAGGGGTCTGCAGGGGCAAAGAATGAAACCACCAGCAAAGGACACATCGTCAGCCTTCCACATCATCAGCAATCCATTACAGGGCCTCCAAGACAGACAGCGCTGACTCCTGGTACCTCCCTCTTCCCGAGGGATGGGTGGTAGGATCAGGCACCATTCTGCTCTCTGAGCAGCCCCCTTGGACTGACCTCTTCTCCTGGGCTCTGGGAAGCCAGGCAGAAAGGCAGAGGCCCTTTATGTGCCAGACAAGACCGTTGTCAAGGGACTGCAAATCTGCTTGAGGTGTTACATGTCTGTTTTTAGAACAAGAATGTCACATCAGCAGGAACCAGCGGCCAGAGATGGGGGGGCGGGGGCAAAGCAAAAGAGATTACCTTCTGTCTCAGAGCTTTGGGTCTGCTGCCCACGTATCTAGGGCACAGTTGCACAGCACAGAGAACTATTCGCCCTCCTCAGCCTTATCAGGTTGCTCTGTGCCCAGCAGTGCCGGGCACGGTCCGTGTGTTAAGTCGCAGTGCTGACAGCAAGGGGACAGGCGAGTGGCATTGCCCTGGCTTTGCAGATGGTGGAACAGGAGCTCCAGCTTCAGGGTTAGGATAAGAGGGTACCCCAGGCCCCCCCATTCTAGGGCCAGGATCCAGCATCTGCAACTCTTGGCTAAGGCTTTCTCCAGCGTCTAAGTCTGCTCTGCCAACCAGGACAGGGGCAAGTGTTGGGGAATGAAATGTCCCTCGGGCTGCCCTTCACCAATGACCGATGGGGGTTTGTGCCTATACCCCGGGACAACCTCACCCCACAGGTGAGAAAGCTCCAAGTTCCTGCATCTGCGCTGTCTCCCGGAGCTCCACGCCAGATTCGGCTCAGCTGCTCATCTCTGTCGAGACTAGCTTGCTGCAGTCCTTTTGTTGGCTGCCTTCCTTTTTCTATCTGGACACAACCCTACCTAGGTTTCTGGGACGACTTGAATCCCTGTCTAAAAGCCTGCTTCTGAGGGAACTCAAACTAAGCAGATAACGAGAAGAAAGCTGAGAACCAGAAGGACAACTTGTGACCACCTCATTGTAAAGCCTGGGTGGAGGTGGTCCAGGGGCAGGATAGCCAGGCTGAAGGTGATGTCCAGGCTGGCCGCTGGGATGTGTGGTCCCGCAGCAGAGTCTCCAGGGAGAGAAGCTGCCCAAATGGATGCTGGAACAGGATGCTATTCCAAGTAGCCTATTCAGATTAGACAGGACCTGAAGGTGTGTCATCAAGGTCTAACGCTGGGAAAGGGATCTGGCCAGGTCTGAGCAGCTGGACCAGGGCTCAGGGTCAATGTCTAACTGCAGTGTGCATCCCAACAGAAGCAGAAGCCCAGAAGGATAATTAGACACACCCAGTAGGTCAGACAAGAGGCTAGAACTGGAAGGAGATAGGATTCCTGGGGCCCACAGGACACCTGACCTACTGAAGATCCAATCCCTGGGAGCCCGTCTAAAATGGCTCATGAAGAGCAGGTCAGTTCTGTGCAGGAGGGTTCTATCTGGACAAGGATAAGCAAGATAAGGATTTGCACCCAAACCTCCATGTCTTCCCCTTGGCAGCTGGGCCCTGGGCTCCCCTACCACCGCCAGCCTACTCCCATGCAGCCCATCACCATCCAGCTTGTCTTCTGAAATCTAGTCCTTCATCCTCTCCCTCCATCCCCACTGCCAGCTGCTGGTCCCAGCTACCTCCCGTCTCTCACCCAGGCTGCGGGAGCCTCTAGACTGGTCTCCTCACTCCTGCTCTTGCCCTACATCTGTCCTCTGCTCCACAAGGCCACCAGAAAGATGGGCTGGTGGATCAAGTCTTTTCCTGACTTAAAGGCTTTCAGGGGCTTCCAACGGCCAACCTCCTCTTGCTCTTCGTCTCGTGAACTTTCTCATCTTGGGCCCTTTACAAATCCTGCTCCCTCTGCCTGGAGGAATCTCCCCTACATCACTATTCTCTGATCCCACATGACATTCTTCCACCCCCATTGGATCTCAACTCAAACACCACATTCAGAGGGTGACCTTCCATAGACACCCATCCAGATGACCACTCTGTTACCAGCAGTGTCCTGACCCCCATGACAGCACCAAGGTCAAAGGGGAAAAAATATACAAAGGAGCAGTTAAGAGAACTGGAGGGGAGATGGAGGGACTACCACATATATTTAATAGAAGTTCCAGAAAAAGAGGAAGCAATGAAGAAGCAATGTAATAAGGCAATCAGTGAGGATTTCAGGAGTTAACGATCAATATGAAACTGCAAATCAAAAATATACCCCAAGAGGGGACTTCCCTGGCAGTTCAGTGGTTAAGACTCTGTGGTTCCAATGCAGGGGGCACAGGTTCAATCCCTAGTTGGGAAACTAAGATCCCACATGCTGCATGGTATGGCCAAAAAGTAAAAAAAAAAAAAAAAAATTTAAATACACCCCAAGAATATACAGCATAAATTAAGTCCATCTATAGCTCTATTATAATTAAACCACACAAAATCAAGGATAAAGAGGAAATTCTTTAAATTATTAAAAATTAAGAATAACCACAAAAAAGAGAAATAAAATCTCAGTCATCCAAACCAGCAAAGTTTTTTTCATATTCTTTTCCATTATCAAATCAGTAAATTCTTGAACTTCAAAATATGTGTGTATGTATGTATGTCATGTATACATATATAGCCCACAGGAGACAAAAAGGGAAAGAAAGATAAAGTAACCAAAAAACATATAATGGGGTGGTATAATAAGTCCAAATATATTCTTAATCACAATATATATCATCTGGACAACACAAATAAGAAGTTGAATCACATATAGGAGAGAGAGATTATACCACCCAACAAACTGAGAATTTAAGAAATTGAGAATACACACAACTTTTAAATTTTTTAAATATTTTCTGGGCAATGGAGTCTTAACCACTGGACCTCTACAGAATTCCCAGAAAGGAATTTAAAAAAAAAAAATCTTATGGTGTAAATTGCCCTTGCTCCCCACTTTCCACTCTTGTGTTCCTAACTGGTCACCCAGTAACCTTTGCAGCCAAATATAAAACATGGAAGCGGGCACAAGTATCGGGTCATGTCTATAAAATGAAGGACTGTGTTCTCCCTCCCCCCTTTTTTTTTCCAGCTGGTGAGATGCAGGCAGGAAGGCAGGTCATGTTGAAGCTGGTAGAGCAACAAGATGGAAAGAGCCTGGGCAATTGATGAACTCCTTAAAAGCTGGGACTTCATGTGAGGCACCATGTTAGTTTGCTCAGGCTGCCATACTCACATATTACAGTCTGGATGACTTGAACAACAGAAATTTAAGAAGTCCAAGGCCAAGGTGTTGGTAGGGTTGGTTTCTTCTGAGGCCTCTCTCCTTGGCTTATACATGACCCTCTTCGCTCCGTATCTTCACATAATCTTTTATCTGGGCACACTTGTGCCTGGTGTCTCCATACGTGTACAGATTTCCTCTTTTGCTTTGTGTTTTTTTTTTTTTTTTTTTGGCTGCACCATGCAGTGTGTGGTATCTTAGTTCCCTGACCAGGGTTCCAAACCCCCTGCATGGCAATCCTTAGTTTTAACCAGTGGACCAGCAGGGAAGTCCTCCTCTTCTTATAAGGACACCAGTTAGATTGAATGTGGGCCCATCCCTCATCAAGGTGCCTCATTTTAACTTAATTACCTCTTTAAAGGTGGGAAATTACCACCTCCACCTTAATTACCTCTCTAAACACAGCCACATTCAAAGGGCTGCAACATGTGAATTTGCAGGGTGGGATTGATTGAGGGCAGGAGGAAAAGGAGATGACAGAGGATGAGATGGTTGAATGGCATCACCAACTCAATGGACATGAGTCTGAGCAAACTCCGGGAGATGGTGAAGGACAGGGAAGCCTGGCGTGCTGCCATTCATGGGATCGCAAAGGGTGAAACTCGACTGAGGAACTGAACGACAAGACGGTGGGGTACACAATTGAGAACATAACTGGTAATAATGCATAATTTTTAAAAGTTATTAAAATTGTTTAAATTTCATTTGTTTTAAATTCATTTTCATTGGAGGATATTTGCTTTATAATGTTGTGTTAGTTTCTACTGTACAGCAAAGTCAATCAGCTTTATGTATACATATATCCCCTCTTTTTTGGATTTCCTCCCCATTGAGGTTACCGCAGGGCATTGAGTAGGGTTCCCTGAGCGATAGGTTTTCATTAACCATCTATTCTATACATAGTAGAGCATATGTGTCAATCCCAGCCTCCCAATTCATCCCACCCATTCCTCCTCCTTCCCCGAGTCCACACGTTTGTTCTCGACATCTGTGTCTTTATTTAAGTCATTAATAATTTCAGGTTTCTGTTGTAGCAGTCAAATTTATATCCTATCCAAATACAAAATCAGAAGCTGGTTCTTTGCAGAGGAGGTGGGGAGTGATCAAATAAAGACACTACTAGTTAGCCTGTGCAAGAAGATGGAGGACAAGGAAGTGTGAAGAGGAGGAAAAGGGTACAAATAATCAAAATAAGTAATGAAAAAGAAGATATTCATTCCAACAGTAACTACATTAGTAAACACGTTTAATTCATCCAGAAGTTGACCTCCACCATCCCAAGCTTGAGGAAGCTTAGAGGCAAATTTTCTGAAAATTCTGAGGACCAGAAAACATATACTTTTTACAAAAATGTTTCAAAGGACAGGAAAAGAATGAAAGCTACTGATTTCATTTTATGAAGCCAGTATAACCTTAATGGCAAAACCAGACAAGGATAATTTTTTTAAAAGGCAATTATAGATCCATTATACACTTATGAACATGTATTTTGAAATCTTAAATAAAATATCAGCAGATTAAATTCAGCAGCTAATTTAATTTCAGTGAAATTAAATATATATATAAAATGGTTGCTGGCCAGGTGGGATTTATCTCATGAATAATAAGTAAATCTATTAATGTAATACACCACATTATAGGATTAAAAGGGAAAGAGAAAAGATCATCTCAATATCTGCAGGAAACGCATTTGACAGAATTCTGTACTCATTGATGCCATTAAAAAGATTTTCAAAAGCAATCTCAAAACAGAATATAATGTCACTGATGGGATAAAGAGTAATTGTTCAAAACTCACTGCATATATTATATTTAAGGGTAAAATTTTAAAGGCAACTCAATTAGACTCAAAGCAATAAAGGGGCTTCCCAGGTGGCACCAGTGGTAAAGAATCTGCCTGCCAATGCAAGAAACAAAAGAGACATGGGTCAGGAAGATGCCCTGGAGGAGGGCATGGCAGCCCACTCCAGCATTCTTGCCTGGAGAATCCCATGGGCAGAGGAGCCTGGCGGGCTACAGTCCATGGGGTCACAGAGCTGACCGCTACTGAAGCAGCTGAGCACGTACGCAGAGCAATAATGGAAGTCCCCTTCCCTTTAGCATTACACTAAAGTACCCAGACAATTAAATAAGGCAAGTAAAAGATATGAAAAGACATTAAGTGTAAAGGGAAAGTATATCTAGAGAAAGTATAATTATCTACAGAGAAAATCCAAAAGAATCTATACACAAACTTGTAATCAGCAAGATTGCTATACATGAGATTGACATAGAAAAATCAATAACATTCCTGTGTATCACAAATAACTAGAATATATTATTTTTAATTTCACTTACCAACCATAGCAAAAAATAAAAAGCAATTAAAACTATAAGGTGCCTAAAATAATAGCAGCAGAAAGTTGTGCGAGGACTATATGGTCCAAATTACAAAACATTACTGAAAGACTCAAAAGAATGTCTGAGTAAGTACAGAAATATATACCACATTCATGGACAGAAAGATTCAATATTATAAAGATGCCGATTCTACCTAAATTTACGTATTAAACAGAATTTCAAAAATATCCAAAACTGTCTTTGGGAACTTGACAAGATGCTTCTGAAATTTATAGAGACAAGCAAAGGGCCAAGAATAGCCCCTGACACATTTATTAGATAGCAAGATTGATTACATAATTAAGATAGTGTCATAGACGCAAGGATAGACAACTATACCAATAAAATAGGGAGCCCATAAGTCTATATAAATCAGTGGGGAAAGGATGGATTCTTCAATAAATGGTGTTGCTGCTGTTGCTGCTAAGTCACTCCAGTCGTGTCCAACTCTGTGCAACCCCATAGACAGCAGCCCACCAGGCTCCCCCGTCCCTGGGATTCTCCAGGCAAGAACACTGAAATGGGTTGCCATTTCCTTCTCCAATGCATGAAAGTGAAAAGGGAAAGTGAAGTCACTCCAGTCGTGTTCGACTCCTAGCGACCCCATGGACTGCAGCCTACCAGGCTCCTCCGTCCATGGGATTTTCCAGGCAAGAGTACTGGAGTTGTTTGCCATTGCCTTCTCTGAATTAGAGTTCTACAACACACAAAAAGATCAGTTCCAAGTGAACTAAAGACATACATGTGAAAAGCAAAACTTTTTTAAGTTTACAAGAAAATATCTCTTATGACCTTGAGGTGAAGAAAAATTTCTTAGAAAAGACACAAAAAGGATGAACCAAAAAAAAAAAAAAGACTAATAAATTTACAGATTTTAATCAACAAAAGATACTATCAAATTGTTTTTTTTTTTTTAATTCCACAGACTGAGTAGATATCTGCTACCCAATAAGGGATTATAATCAGGAAGAGGTTGAGGGGAAAAAACAAAGAAACTTTTTCAAGAAGAAAAAGATGTAAAACACAGTAGGAAAAAAAAAAAAGACAACGAAGAGGCAATTCACCTAAGAAAAAAACCCAAATTGACCAACAAACATATAAATCAACCTCCCTAGTAATCAGGGAAAATGCAAAATAAGACAACAATTAGGTATCATTTTACATTTATCAACTAAGCAGAAGTTAAAGTCTGATAATACAATTTCTGATGAAGATATAGAGGAATGAAATTCTCATACACTCTTGGTAGAGTCAGTTGGTACAAGCCCCTGGAGAGCAATGTGAAGATGCTCATAGTCTTTATCCCTATTCAATTTAGTCCTTTCAGTAAATATTCAAGAGAGAAATCTCTGCACCTGTGCTCCAGAAAACATTTATAGGAGTCTTTATTGTTACATTGCTTAAAACAGAGGGAAGAAAAAACAGACACAAAGAAATGTCCATCAGAAGAAGAAAAATAGGCAAACTAAGATATAATGCATAATAGAATATCAGGTAGCAGTTAAAATGAATGAACAAGAGCTACATGTATCCTTATTACATACATAGTGTCAACTTGTATAAAGCATTTAAGGGCAAGCAAAAAAAGCAAGCTGCAGGATACATGCAGTTCCATACTACTTACATAAAGGGCTTTGGGGTTCAACACTTCCAGGCTAGTTTATCTGCATACAGCAAATCGTATTCTTCTTGGTGTACAGTTCTGCGAGTTATGGTAAATGCATACAGTGGAGTGGTCCCTGTCACAATCATAATATAGAGCAGTTCTGTCATCTTCCAAAATTCCTTGGTGATACTTGACAGGCACCAAATCCTTTACCCTACTCCCAACATTTGTAATACAGTATGAAGCCTTTTGACTTTGGTTTCATCCACTTAGCATAATGTGTGTGAGGTTCATTGTTGTTATTGAGTGCTTCCACAGTTTGTTATTGCTGAATCGTATTCCACTGTGTGGATGTACCAGTTTATTCATCCATTCCCCAATTACAGTGCATCTGGGTTGTTTCCAGGAAGGGAAATTATGAATAAATCTGCTGTGAACATGAGTGAGTTGGTTTTTGTGGGAACACATGTTTTTCTTTCTCCCAGGTAGACAACTCAGAATGGGATTGCTGGATCGCATGATGCGTGCTGCTGCTGCTGCTGCTGCTGCTGCTAAGTCACTTCAGTCGTGTCTGACTCTGTGCGACCCCATAGACGGCAGCCCACCAGGCTCCCCCGTCCCTGGGATTCTCCAGGCAAGAACACTGAAGTGGGTTGCCATTTCCTTTTCCAATGCAGGAAAGTGAAAAGTGAAAGTGAAGTCGCTCAGTCGTGTCTGACTCTCAGTGACCCCATGGACTGCAGCCTACCAGGCTCCTCCGTCCATGGGATTTTCCAGGCAAGAGTACTGGAGTGGGGTGCCATCGCCTTCTCCGATGATGAGTGCATGTTTACTTTTATAAGAAACTGCCAAACCATTTTCCAAATATTCTGTACAATTTTGCATAAGTTCTAGTTGCTCTGCATCTTCACCAGCACTTGGCCTTGTCAAGCTTGTTTGTTAAATCACTGTAACAGATGTCTAGTGGTATCTCATTTTGCCTCTTTTTGTTAATTTTATCATTTATTTGGCTGTATTGGGTCTTAGTTGTGGCACATGGGATCTTCACTGCGTCATGCAGGATCTTCATGGTGTTACACAGATTCTCTAGTTGTACTGCGTGGCCTTCAGTAGTTGCGGTGTAGAGGCTTAGCAGGCATGTGGGACCTTAGTTGCCTAACCAGGGATGGAACCTGTATCGTCTGCACTGCAAGACAGATTCTTTTTTTTTTTTTTTCCCCTGACAGGAAAGGCATTTGTTCAGTACATCATCACAAACCAGAATAATACAATAGCAGTTCCAATAAAAGGTTTCACATATTTATTTCTGAGCCAAATGAGCCACTAGTCAGGAAACACCATGAGCCAAACATTCCATTTCTCCCGTGAGCTGTTCAGACAGTAGTGATGGTCTCAGCACCGTGATTCGGCTAAGATGCAAGTGACCTTGACGGAGCATAAATGTGCCACTTCACATGTGAGGCTCCCTATAGACCCAGCTTGATTCTTCTCCAGTGTCTGCCTTCTGTTGGAGCTGTACCTGATTTTATTATCAGTTTTCATTCACGTCCATTGGGGAATGGGATGATTCTGCCTTTGTTTCTTGGCCAGGAATCATTTGATACTGACAGCCTCGTGAGAGGACTTGGCGAGGAGCAAATTCAGCCCAACACAGGATGGAAGAGAAGAGAAAAGGACACAAGGCAGATTCTTAACCACTGGACCACCAGGGAAGTCCCTCTCATTTTGTTTTTTATTTTGCATTTCTCTAATAGCTCATGATGCTCAATATCCTTCCACGTGCTCATTTGCCATCCACATATCTTCTTGTCTGCAGGGTTGATTCCATTTTTTCGACCATTTTTAATTGGGTCATTTGTTCACTTATTATGAAGTTTTCAGGATGCTTTATATTCTGGATACAAGTTCTTTATCACATGTGTTTTACAGATATTTTCCCCCAGGTTGTAGCTTGTCTTTTCATTTTCATAAGAATGTCTTTTCAAAATCAGATGTTTTTAATTTCAATGAAATCTAATTTACCATATTTTTCTTTTATAGCTCATGGATAAAGAAGCTATAGCTAAGAAAAATTTTGCCTAACCAAGAAAAATTTTGCCTAACCTGAAGTCACAATGATTTTTCTCCTATGTTTCCTTCTGGGGAGTATTTTAAGTTTTGCTTTTAGGTCTATGATCCATTTTGAGTTGATTTTTGTATAAGTTGTGAGGTACAGGTAATCAAGGCTTTTTTTTTTTCTTTTGCTTGCTTTTTGTTTTCTCATATGGCTGTCCAGTTGTTCCAGCACCATTTGTTGAAATGATTATCCTCTCTCCATTGAATTGCCGTTACACCTTTGTCAAAAATCAACTGGCCATATATGCGTGAGTCTGTTTCCAGTCTGTAATGTTTCAAAAACATGAAAAACAGGATTCAGTTTTTTTTTCCCAAAATATTTCAGCCATTCTAGTGGATGTGTAGTTGTCACTGATAAGGTTCCCCTGGAAACAGAGATGGAGTTTAGCACCCAGAATGTTTATTAAGACGTGCTCTTGAGATCGACACTTGTGGTCGGGAAGGAAGCAGGTGCAAGCAGAAGGAGAAAGTGAGCCCCCACTGAATCCAGAGGGTGCACCAAAGCGGAACGATCAGAGTTGTCCAAAATGACTGCTGGGCCGCAAGTCTATGGGGGGTGGTCTGAGAGATGCGCTTTTGCATTCTATCACAGTAGGGGTATGCTTGGATTGCTTTTGTTGTTGCTGTTTTGTTTGGGGCGGGGATTGTTTGGCCGTGCTACGTGGCTTATAGGATCTTAGTTCCCTGACCAGGGATTGAACCCACACCCCTGGCAGTTGAGAGCACAGTATCCTAACTACTGGGACACCAGCTTGGGATTTTTATTTGCATCTCCTAGTTACAAATGAGGTTGAGTGCCTTTCATATGTTTATTAGCCATCTGAACATACATCTTTTTTGAGGGCCATCTGTAAAGAGGGTGATAAAGTGGCTTAGGGCCTTAGGGAGACACAAGGGGCCCCTATGAAGCATCAGCCTCTGCACATAACACAGAGCAGCAGTCCCCATGGAAGTGGAGAGGCAGACAGACGTGCGTCCAAATCTCAGTCTCCCATTTCCCGGCTGTATTGCCTGAGGAGAGTGATTCAGGTTCTCTGAGCCTCAGTTTCCCTCTCATAAAATAACTGAGATTGTGATTAGGATTGGAGGATAAGAAGGAAGTGAAGGAGATGTCTTGGTTTTAATCTAAACTCTGGCCCTCCAGGATTTAAGGATGTCCAGTTCCCTGATAGCTCAGTTGGTAAAGAATCCGCCTGCAATGCAGGAGACCTAGGTTTGATCCCTGGGTTGGGAAGATCCCCTGGAGAAGGGAAAGGCTACCCACTCCAGTATTCTGGCCTGGAGAATTCCATGGACTGTATAGTCCATGGGGTCGCAAGGAGTCAGACACGACTGAGCGACTTTCACTTTCAGTTAATTCCAGAGGGCCAGCTGCCCCCATGGGTCAGTCTTTGAGAGGACTCAGGGCTTCCCAGGAAGAGGCTCAACCTGAGGAAAGGGAAATGTAATTCCCAAGTGGGTGGAGCCAGATCAGTCCTTCAGGTTGGCCCTGGGCACAGCCCCGTGGCTCCAGGTCTAAGTCCCAGGGAAGAATACTGGAAACTGGAGAAGCCCTGTGTCTGTGGCACAGCAGTGCGACAAAACATGTCAGGCTTGGTGGCTTCAAACAACACTCACTCTACTCATGAATCCATAGTCCGGGCAAGGCTCAGTGGCTCATCTCTGCTCCAGGCGGCACGGGCCAGGGTGGCTGACTAAGGCTGGACCATCCACTTTTTCAAGATAGCGCCACTCACCTGGCTGGAAGGTGGATACGGAGAGGTCCTCAGCTTTCCAAGGAGTGAGGGCCACAGTGATGGGAGAAGACAGCAGAAACCTTGAGAGCAACCATCCCAGCTTGAAAATCAATCACAGGAGGAGGAAAATGGCAATAAAATGTAGCAGAAAAATGTTTGTGAGCACTAGTGAGACACCCCTGCGGCTCCTGGAAATAAATAGCAGAAACTTTGAAAGGCAGAGAAGTCCCATTAGAAGAGGAAGGAAATAAGTTGAAGGAGTAGTTCTTAAAAAATATTTATTTATTTATTTGGCTGCACTGGGTCTTACTTGAGGGAGGAGAAGATGTCGATAGGAGCCATTCTGGGGTCAGGATCCAATGTGACAAGAGCCAGTCAGGGATCTGCCTGAGATGAAGCCAACCGTGCAAGTCCTGGCTGGTCCCTCCAGGCCAGAGCAGGAACCGAGGACAAACGCCAGAATCCTGCCATAAGGGGATGTGGGGTTGAGCCCAGGAAGGTCACTGAGGCAGTGGAGGAAGGAAGGGTAAGCCATTCATCTGTACTGACCTGTGAGCAAAGTAGAAAACACACCCCTTTCTCAAGATGTTTTACTTCCATCCTTCAAAAAGTATCATAATATACTGATAGTGTGTGTGTGTGTGTGTGTGTGTGTGTGTGTGTACAACACATTCATGCTCAGTTGGGTCCAATTCTTGGGACCCCATGGACTGTAGCCTGACAGTTTCCTCTGTCCATGGGATTTTTCAGGCAAGAGCACTGGAGTGCATTGCCCTGCCCTCATCCAGGGGATCTGCCCTGCGTCTCCTGCATGAGCAGGGGGATTTGCTACCACTGAGACACCTAGGAAGGCTGATATTGTTAGAGCAAGAAATGTTATTGCTTTCAGAAGGGAGTATTGTAATCAACACAAATCTAATGAGGTGAGAACCAGGGGAGGGGAGGTCGAGAAGCTCCCAGGTCCAAATGGGAGGCTGAAGGGGGCTTGGGCAAGGTCCAGCTTGGGCTCCGATGCTGCCCATGGCTGGATTTTTATGGCCATTCATCCATCATCTACTGTCTGAGTGGGCTAGCTCCATCCATCATCTACTGTCTAGCTCCATTGAAATGGTCAGGATGAGATGCGTAGAGAAGCAGGAGGTGAAGGCCTTGAAGGCTGATTTACTTGGTGCCGATGGTAACTCCAGGGCAGAGCCATGGATATGAATGTCCCCCATGACCAGGAGCAAGAACGATCTCCTCTGAGGTCTCCGAGCTCAGTCTCACTACCCAATGACAATTGCTATGTATTGAGGATCTATCCAGTGCCAGGCCCTGCCCCCTTAGCCACAACATCCCTAATCCTTTCCACAACCCTGCCACGCCAGTGTCATCAACCATCCTAAGCTTACAGAAGATGAAACTGAGGCTTCGAGAGAGTAAGTGACTTGCTTGGGGATGCAGAGGAAGGAAGCCATCAGACTGGGATTTGCTCTGGGCTGCCTGGGACTCCGTGCCAGCTCCCTCCAGGAGACGGGCAGTTCCAGGCTGATGACACCCTGGCTGTGCTTGGCCTCTTGAGCCGGGGTCCAGCTCTCTGTCTCCTCGGGCCTGACCCACTCACTCTGGGCAGGAGTTGAACAGTAAATTAAAGGGCTTCATTATCTCATTTGAGGGTGGAATAAAACACTTTGGAAAGGCTGATGCCTTAAGTGCAATCAAGTTCTGAAAGGTTCTTCATCGCTGGAAGGAATGGCCTCTGATAAATTGCTGTCTTCACTGAGACGAGACTAATATCTCATGAGCAATCCCAGCAGTGTCCGCTGCAGATGTTTCTGCATCTTCACAAAGGATGTTAGAGATCAGATTCCCTCCCAAGAGAGCAGATCGCCTTTGCGATGTGCATAAAGACGCCCCAGGTAGAGCTCCCTCTCCTGTCACCTGCCAAGAAGGAATTCTGGAACTGCTCTGGACCAGAGGTCACCCAGGAGCCCCAGGCCACTCCCACTGGTCCATCGCCACACATGCATCCTGAGTCACTCACAAGCCTTGAAGGAACACCACCCCGGGGAAGGCCACACATCATCCCAGAGTTCCTTAGCTCCACAGGACTCAGTTATGGCTCTCCCATCCCAATGACTTAATGAACAACAGCTCACCACCTTCCTGGGAAGCAGCCATCCAGACACTTGCATTTTAGAGATCGTAAAACTGATGCACAATCTACCCCAAGTCACACCTTCAGAATCTCAGGCCCTGATGCTTTTCAAATCAGTTCCCAGGATATCAAAGAGCTGCAGTAAGGCCAGCCTTAAGCACAGATGAAAGAAGGGAGGAGGGGAGGAAGAAAGAAAAGGGGGAAAAAATTGCTGAAAGAGCACAGGCTGAGAAGTAGAAGGAGAGGAGGCAGGAAGAGGGTATGGAAGGAAATAATCCAAGACAGAGCGTGAGAGAAAGACTCCTTGCCTCTTGCCCTGCCCAAGGATGTCACAATAAAGAGGATGGGGCTTCTCCTGTCACCTCGGTGCCCGATATTCACTCACCGACTCAGCCAATTGGCATTCCTTAAGCAGCACGATGTGCTCAGCCCTGGTGCAGGCCCTTGGAAGACCAAGAAAAGTTGTGTCCACAGTCGGCTCCTCTTGACCTTCCCCTAGCCTCAGTCTCCCTATCTGCAAAACGAGCATATGAATCCCTACCTGTTCTGGGAATCAGCTGCGATGAGCACACACAGGCACTGAGAGGAAGCCCTAGACACACCCATTTCCCTCCTTTCCTCCTTCACTGAGGGGAGCCACAAGCCAGGAGGGAGTAGATTGCAAACTACAGAGGGGGGCTGCCCTTGATACCAGAGTGCCAACGTGCCCATCCACACACTCACTCATTCATTCATTCAACAAATATTTGATGAATGAGCTTCTACCAAGCGCCAGGAGCAGTGCTGGGTGTTTTCCCAAAGGCGTTCTTTCCTTTCATCCCCGCATGAGCATGCTCTGTGAGAAAGGCACCATCGTGCCCATTTTATAGATGAGGAAACCAAAGCAGAGAAAGATGTAATCTGCACAGCACGGAATGTGGTAGAGGCCAAACTCAGACCAGGCCTGGTTCTCAAGGATGCAGTGATGCTTGGCTGGCTGCTTTCCCACACCCCACCCCCTTTCCCTCCGTGGGGCCAAGTGATGCCTGGCGTCTGTGTCTAAGTGTGGATTTGCAGCAGAGAGGCCAACACCTGGTCTCTGGGGGATCCCCGCAAGGCTGGGCAGGCCTGGGAGCATGAAGGAAGAAGAGCCTGTGCCCGAGATGAGGATAATGGCTGATGGGGACTAAGCTGCGACAGCTCACATGTAAACTCAGTCCACCGCACTCTGGGGACCAGTAATCCTTTCCCTTCTCTGGTGGCTCAGCCGGTAAAGAATCCGCCTGCAATGTAGGAGACCTGGGTTTAATCCCTGGGTTGGGAAGATCTCCTGGAGGAAGGCATGACAACCTACTCCTGTATTCTTGCCTGGAGAATCTCCATGGACAAAGGAGCCTGGTGGGCTACAGTCCATGGGATCGCAAAGAGTCGGACATAACTGAGCAACCAAGCACACAATCCTTTTCCGTGGGGGTGAAGGCGAGCATGCGGGAAGGGACTCTCCAGCAAAGAATCAGAGAAATCTCTTCTTCCTGCAGCCCTGTGGCGAAGGATGGGAAAAGGAGGTGGTGGAGGCCTGGGCTCCCTCAGAAAGATATCCATTCCACTGGGCTCCTCCCCTGCTCAAGAACCTTCAATGACTCCCCGTGGCCCTTGGTATTATTTGTCAAACCCGGAGGAGGAAATTCAAGGTCAGCTCACCTAGGGACTAAGGAAGGATCCAGAAAGAACCAAAGCCCCAGAAAAAGATGCCCCCTTAGTTCTCCTGGCCCTCCCCTCCCTCTCTTCTTCTCTACTTCTATGCCATCTGAGCAGCTCGTGCTGGTAAAGCCCATGCTAAGCCTTAGCCAGGCAGACTGAGGACCATGCCTGTCTTGGGGCATTGTTTTCCTGGGTCCAGAGACCCCAGACTTAAGAAGAAAGGGGTTGCTGGCATCTATACTCCCACACCACACCCCACCACAGCAGGGTGACTGGGACCAGGAAAGCTGACAAAGAACAGGGGCCCAGGCTCCCCAAGCAGGGCAAGGCCTGGGCCTGGGTATCTTTACCAAGGGCCCCAGTGATTCTGACACCAACCACATTTTGAGAGCCACTACTGAAGGACAGGGCTAGATAAAAATATAATGCAAGCCACACGTGACTTCAAATTTTAAAAAGTAAAGAAGAAACAGATGGAATTTTAGTATATATTCTGTTTAACTCAACATCCCAAATATTATCATTTCAACAGGTAATCAATATAAGAAATTATTAAGAAGATTTTTTTTTTCTATACCAAGTTTTTGAAAGCTAGGGTGTACTTGACATTTGACATTTTGGCACATCTCCATCCAGCTGCTAAATTCTCATCCATGATACTCGAGCTGTATTTGGATTTCACAAATGTCCATAACCAAGCTGTTTCAAAGCAGTATCACTAAGTCATCCTCGCTTACTCAAGTCCTGGTTTTCCGGTTTTTTTTTTTTTTTTGGCCATGCTGCATGACATATGGGATCTTAGTTCTCGGACCAAGAATTGAACCTGTACCCTCTGCAGTGGAAGCTTGGAGTCTTAACCACTGGACTGACAGGGAAGTCCACAAGTCCTGGTTTTAAAACTCAGAGTTCCATAACCTGAAAGCCCAGTTCCAGGAAAACCAGGACAGCTGGGCAGCCTCTTCCAAACATACGTCAATGTTTTCCAATAACTAAATCATTTTTTAATTTTAAATTAATTAAAATGAAATAGAATTAAAGCTTCCATTTCTCATGGCACTAGCTCCAGTTTCAAGTATTCAATAGCCATGTACGGCCAGTGTCTACCATACTGGCGAGGATGGGTCTACTAGCGAGAAAGCCTCTTCCTTCCCATAAGACCAACTATGGAGGGTCAGAGCTCGGCTTTCTTAGGAGAGCCGTGGTCCCTACAAGAGTTACAGGTGGGAGCCCCACATCATAGAACACCTATTAAGCAACACAAGGAGGATATGATGGACATTAGGAAGCCATTGCAATGATCTAGGACATGGGAACAGGATGGTCAAGGTGAAGAGACAGCTGGGTTACAGAGGTGTGCAATAAATAAAATCAAGACCTGTTTTAGATACGGGGGGTGAAGGCGCGGGGAAGCAAGAGGGACCAATCCAGGATAATTCCCTGGTCAGCTCCCCCTGCCCTCATCCACCATCACCACCAGCAACCAGACTGATTCTAGAATACTCCAATAATCTGCTGCTATTAAAAATAGTGGTTTAGATCAACTATAATTATCTACTTATTGCCTTCCGTGGTCCGAGAGGGGGATCAGGCTCAGCTAAGTGGTTCCTGCTCAGCGTCTCTCATTCGCCTCAGGTGAAGCCTCCCTCCCCAGGTCTGGGGGCTGTGAGATCTGCCCTGAGGTTTCTGTCCTCCCCTGGGGCTGTTGGCTGGAACACTGTGCTGTGCTTAGTCGCTCCGTTGTGTCTGACTCTTTGCAACTCGTGGACGGTAGCCCGCCATGCTCCTCTGTCCATGGCATTTTTCAGGTAAGAATACTGACGTGGGTGGCCATTCCCTCCTCCAGAGGATCTTCCCGACACGAGGGTCAAACCCGTGTCTCCTGAGTCTCCTGCATTGCCGGTGGATTCTCTATTCGCTGAGCCACGGAGAAGCCGGAACACTGCTATGGGCCGAAGCGTGTCCACCATGCCTCACAATTCATAGGTGGAAGTCTTAACCCCAACTACTTTAGAACATGACTGTATTCGGAGAAAGCGTCTTTAAAGAGGTAATTAAGTTAAAACGAGGTCATCAGGGTGGGCTCCAGTCAATATCATCAGTGTCCTCATAAGAGCAGGAGATCAGAAGGAAGACCACAGGGGGATGCCGGGGAGAAGGTGGCCATCTACAAACCCAGGAGAAAGGCTTCAGAAGAACGTACCCTGAGTCTTGAGCTTCCAGCGCCCGGAATTGTGAAACAACACACTTCTGTTGTTTAAGGCCCCCGGTCTGCGTGCTGCAGACCTAAGAAACCAATATGAATTTCCACCTGTGATCCATCCACGGAGCCTGTGCTTCTTCACAGCACGGCATATGGTTTCAGAGTGAGTGTCCCAAGGGGACCAGGTAGACACAGGATGACCAGGTATGACCTAGTTTTAGAAGTCACAGGTGTCATTTCCTTTGTAGTCACAGATTCAAGACAAGGAACAGTGACCCACTGCCTAATGAGACGATGATCAATGTCACGTTGCCAGGGGAGCACGCAGAATAGAAGATCTTGGGACCATCTTGGAAAATGCAACCTGCCAGATCAGGCTGGTCACCCCAGGGATTAGCAGCAATGTCATCAACCGAGACAGAGATTACGAGAGGAAGAGGAGAAGGTCTGGGATGGGTGAGATCAGCAGTCCCCAACCTTTTTGGCACCAGGGACTGGTTTCGTGGAAAACAATTTTTCCATGGACTAGGGGGCGGTGGTGGGGCTGGTGGTTTGGGGATGATTCAAGCACATTACATTGACTTCGCACTTCATTTCTATTATTTATTACATCAGCTCTACCTCAGATCATAAGGCATTAGATCCAGAGGTTGGAGATACCTGGGTTAGATGATGAGGTAAGGTGTGAACAGGGTGAGCTGCCCAAGCCTGTGAACATTTAGGTGGACGTAACCAACCACCAGGCTTCCTGGTGGCACAGTGGTAAAGAACCCGCTTGCCAATGCAGGAGACACAAGAAACTTAGGATCAACCTCTGGGTTGGGAGGATCCCCTGGAGAAGGAAATGGCAACCCACTCCAGTATTCTTGCCTTGGAAATCCCATGGACAGAGGAGCCTAGCGGGCTACAGACCATGGGGTCACAAGAGTCAGACATGACTAAGCACGCATACACACACATCCCCAACCATCAGCAAGTTAAATATGTGAATCAGGGCTTCAGGAACATGTTCTGGGCTAGAACTGTCAATTTAGGGGCCCTCAACATTACTTTGTCAACAAAGGTCCGTCTAGT
Organism: Cephalophus harveyi; assembly: GCA_006410635.1. Classification (NCBI taxonomy): domain Eukaryota; kingdom Metazoa; phylum Chordata; class Mammalia; order Artiodactyla; family Bovidae; genus Cephalophus; species Cephalophus harveyi. Next base: position 518,203 of record SJYT01041201.1, read on the forward strand.
CAAGGCTATGGTTTTTCCAGTGGTCATGTATGGATGTGAAAGTTGGACTGTGAAGAAAGCTGAGAGCTGAAGAATTGATCCTTTTGAACTGTGGTGTTGGAGAAGACTCTTGAGAGTCCCTTGGACTGCAAGGAGATCCAACCAGCCCATTCTAAAGGAGATCAGCCCTGGGATTTCTTTGGAAGGAATGATGCTAAAGCTGAAACTCCAGTACTTTGACCATCTCATGTGAAGAGTTGACTCATTGGAAAAGACTCTGATGCTGGGAAGGATTGGGGGCAAGAGGAAAAGGGGACAACAGAGGATGAGATGGCTGGATGGCATCACCGACTCGATGGACAAGAGTTTGAGTGAACTCTGGGAGTTGGTGATGGACAGGGAGGCCTGGCATGCTGCGATTCATGGGGTCGCAAACAGTCAGACACGACTGAGAGACTGAACTGAACATATCAGAAGTCAGAGGTTGAGTCCACTCTCTTATCTTGAGAGAAGATAAGGGGTGAGGGAAAATATCAGCTATTTCTGCATAATAAATCATTCCAAATCTTAGTGGCTAAAAATAACTACAGTGGACCCTTGAACAAGGTGGGGATTAGGAATGCTGATCCTCCATCAGTTGAAAATCTGCTTATGATTTTTTTTAATATTTATTTTTATCTATTTGACTGCATCAGGTCTTAGTGGCACATTAAAGTATCTTTCCTTGAGGTACCCGGGCTCAGTAGTTGCAGTGAGCAGGCTTAGCTGCTCCACAGCATGTGGGATCTTACTAACAGTTCCCCAGCCAGGGACTGAACCCACATCTCCTGCAAGGCAGATTCTTAGGGAACTTTCTGCTTATAATTTATAAATGACCCTCCATATATGTGGTTCCTCAGTATCCATGGCTCCACATCCACAGATTCAAACAACCATGGATCTTAAGGCACTGCATTATTCACTATTGAAAAACACAATGTATAAATGGACCTGAGCAGTTTAAACCCAGCTGTTCAAGGGGCAGCTGAATTTATTATTGCTCTATAGATTGGTTGGGTAGTTCCTCTTCGGGCTTCACCTGGCTCACTCATGTGGCTGCATGTGTCTGGATAGTGAGCTAGGTCATCCCAGATCAGCTCACTCACGTGTCTGGTTGATGCCAGCTGTCAGCAGAGGATGGGGCTCAGGGGCAACAGCTGGAATACCTGGCCTCTCTTTCCAGGTGAACTTTTACTTAGGCTTCTTCGCAGCGTCGTGGATGCAGGGGAGCCACCAAGCAGGCGAGCATCAATGAACAGGAGTTACCAAGTATATGTGCTACCAAGCTAAGACCTTATTGGCCAAAGAAAGTCACAAGGCCAAAATCAGTGTGGGATACCTTAGCAGGAGACAAGATTCACTGGCAGCCACTGCTGTAAAAACACACTACCGGAAGGAACGCCAGGTGGGCCTCCACATATTTTAGGATTGGGCGGAAAAGAAACCAAAGTGGGAAAAACCAGGAGAAGCAAGAAAGAACCAGAAGGGTGCAAAGCTAAGGGAGCAAGAGGAGAAGTGAATTCCACAAGAACGTGCAGAGCCAAGACAGGCATGACCTTGAGAGTGAATGTCTCATCCTAGGCCCAGCCTGAAACCATCCTCTCGATCTGACAACCTAGAGGTCAGTTTCCTCAAACTCCCAACGATCATTTCAGGTGTCAGTGTCTCAAAACTTAAGCACCAAATACAGCTCAGTGAAAGCAATTCTGTAAATCCAACCAACGTGCTCTAAATTTGCAAACTTCACAACAGCCTGGCTTAATTAACTAGAAAGGCAAGGGTTTTCAAATTGTTTTTGACCCAAGATACAGAGAAATACCTTTGCATCAAGATCCAGTGCATGTATGCTCACAGATGCACATTTAGGCCGGTGTGCACACATGTACACATGTAGCCAAGATGAAAGTTTCCTGAAACATAGAAAAGATCACAGTAATAGATCACCTGTTCTATGTGCAAAGTTCTGTGTCATTTTCTACTCAATTTTCTTTTTGAATACTAATCATGCCCTGCTAAATTGATTTCACCACCCACTCATGTATCATAAATTACAGATTTAAAAACACTGACCAAGCCTATCCAGAGAAGAAGTCAGAAAATTGACCAAATCCTGCCTTTAGCCTTGTTTGGTTTCACCTCTTGGGTTGCTTTCCTTTAAGAATTTTAGGCCTTCAGTCAAGTCTCCCTTCTCCTGTACCATTTCCCAACTGTCTGACACCCAACTGCTTTATTCACCTTCACACTTGCCTGGCCCCTGAATGCATTTCTGTTTGGGCCTTCTAAGTCTCTCCGTGCTAAAGGAAGAAATATATCCATTTATACATCCCATGAATATTGAATACATGTCTCTCACCTGCCAGCCACATTTCAGGCACTGGGAATACAGCAAAAGGACAAAACCCACTGCCTTCACAGAGCTGAGATTCTAGAAGAGGGAGACAGACAAGCAAAACAAAACAAAAAGAATATTCTTCATTAGATGCAGATAATTTCCTGAGTGAAAGTAAAGTGGGAAGGGGGTCAAGATGCTTTAACAGCCACCAGATTGCAGCCTTCGAGCCCCTTTGTGGAAAGAAGGTAGCCCATATGTCCCCCCACCTCAGAGAGGTGGGTTGAGGAATGGAGGTAGGGCATGGTCAGAATCTTCCCCAAAAAGAAAGTTCCCAGACAGCCCCAGCAGGTAAACCTAATCCATCACGTCCCCAATACTCTGCCCAAGAGCAAAGCACCCGTAACTTTAACCTAGAAAATTTCAAAATTCCAACAGGCCATTAAGGGGGAGCCGTGGCAGGACGTTAGTCGGGGACATGCAGCCCTGGGGTGGGAAGCCCTAGGGGGTGTATTTCAGACTTTTCCCTCATTCGCAGCCCCCTCACCCTCTGTCCCGCCGGATAAACGGCCACCTCATTAGTTCTGCACACATGACCCTCTCGACCTGGCTCCTGGCGACTGCGCCTGCCTTATCTCTGGCCTCTCCTCCCTCACATTTTCCGCTCCAGCAAAGCCAAACACGGATCCGTGGGGGCTTTCACGCTTCTGTGCCTCTGGACACGCTGTTCCTTCTGCCTGGAAGGCCGCCGGCCGCCTCCCTCCCCGCGTGCCCCTCCCCCTCCTCAGCGAGCTCCAGTTCATCCTTCAGAACCCAGCCTGGATGTCCCCTCCTCCAGGAAACCCCACTGAAGCCCCATCTCCGTCCCCCGCACACACCGCCCCCCACCCCACGCTTTATTTATTTTGCTTTGCTTCTCTGCACTGTAATTACCGGTTTCTCCAAATCTCTCCCCTCCCAGACTCGGGCCTCCTCAAGAGCGGGAATTCTGTGGGCCACTCGCTTTGCACCCAAAAGCGCCAAGTCCCGAGCTCGGAGGGACAGAGTTTGCACTCCGGCCCAGGCCGGCTCCAAAGGCCCCCGTTTCTGCCCTCCGCCTCCCCGTGAGCGCGCGGGGACCCGCGCTCCAGCATTTTCCACTCGCCCCTCAGGCCACCCCCAGATGTGTATAAGAGACAGCATGTACACATGCAATTCACACCCGCTCACACACCCTTCCCCGCATACACACGAACTTCCATCCTTCCCCCTGGAGCCTGGCTCTCTCTCTAGAGTCAGGAGCCCACGGCCGTGCCAGCTGCCAGATGAGCTGCCTGGGAAGTCGCGACCTCCCTCGATCTCGCCCTCGGCGCTGCCCTTAACTGTGCCAGCGGGTCAGTCCCCAGGGAGACGAAGAGCCAGGCTCCCAGCCCTCCTTGGGAGCTTCCTGTCCCCCCGCTCTTGTCCAGCGTGCATGCTCAGTTGCTTCCGTTGTGTCCAACTCTGTGACCCCATGGAGTGTAGCCCGCCAGGCTCCTCTGTCCATGAGATTTTCCAGGCAAGAGTACTGGACTGGGTTGCCATGCCCTCCTCTAGAGAATCTTCTAGACCCAGGGATCGAACCGGCGTTTCCTGTCTCCTGACAGGCGTGTTTACGGCTCTGCCTTGAGGCTGGGCTTGGATGCTGCAGGGGGAAAAATAGTTGAAGGCCTTGGGAGGTTGAAAAAAAAAATACCCAAGTTGGATTTTTCCCACTGCCGGTCAGGGTCTGACTTTGTGAGCCCCGGTCGGGGCTTGGATTAGGATGATGTTTTTTTAAGGAGCCGGAGTGTGAGTGCTAGCTAGCCGCTGTAACTTAAATCCCTTGTTTGTCCACCATTGTGACTGTTTAAAGGGATGAAGTTGTTGCTGGCTAGGCTTTTCGGGGGTTGAGACGGAGGTAGCTCTTCTTCTCTGCAAAATGAATGAATAAATTACAGATCAAGGTTAACTTAAAATGACGGGAGCCCCTAGACTTACCCCCTTGGCCGCAAGCTCAGGGGGAGCTCCCGGGATGTGGGGGGAAAATTCAAGCCGAGCCTCTGATCTGCCTGTTAAAGTTCTTGCCTGGAAACCTCACTTTGATGTGTGTGTGAGAGCCGGCAGCTCAGTCCCGCCATTGTTTGCGAGATGGAGCAGAGAGCCAGTTTACTTGTTTACTTTCTTCTCTGGCTGCCCGGCTGCCTGGTGGGGTGTGGAGGGTTGAATGCTCACCTTCCCTGGGCCCTGGTTCCTTTGATTGCAAAGGTAATTATTAAACAGGTCATTTGAAAACAAAAGCCACCAGCTCCGATTCTGAACCTCTCCCCACCCCTGCTGGCCCCCCACCCCAGCCTCCTCCCGCTCTTGATACCCACCCCTCCTGCACCTACCTGCCCTCTGCTCCCCTCTGTCTTGAAATTCCAAGGCTGGAGGTAGGAGAGAGCGGCCTTGTTTTTCCAACCCTTGGCCGTCAGCCCCAGGCAGCCCCCCTGGCTGATTTCTCGGCTACCATTCAAAAGACCAGGATGATGACTCAAGCTGCTGCGGTGCGGGGGCCTGGGTGCTGGCAGGAGGGGGCATTTGGGGGCTTCTTAGAAAGGCAGCCAAGGGCCACTCCCTCTGTCCCATTCCCTTTGTGGGGGTATTGGCCACCTTCCAGCCCCCATCCCAGGGTCCAGTTTGGAGGTCGCGCAGATAGGCCTGTCGTGGGGGTGAGCCCCTGCTGACCTGTCTGGACCACAGAAACCCCACCGCTCAGTGGGTCCCGCTTCTCCCTCTCCTGCAAGAAGCCCAGGTGATCAGTCCAGTCTCAAGATGACTCAGAGGTCAAAGGTCATCTCCCTGTCTCCAAGATCTGGCTCTAGAAGGTGCTGAGCACATTTGTCCAATGGCCAGAGGCCTGCCTCCCAGGCAGGGCCAGGTTGCTGACTTCAGGTTGTGACGAGCCCCTTCATTGCCCCTGTGACCGTGGCAAGATCCATTTCCTTCTCTGATTCTCACTTTGTGCATCTGTAACCACTCGGCCCCTTAGGTTTCACAGAGCTGCTACGGGTGTAGCGTGGAATGATTGTGGAAATTGGCTTTTCTGCAGGTATAAGGGGGAGCAAGGTGTGGATGTATTATTGGAGCAATTTTCAACAGTCAGTCATCCAGGTAGAACTTTTGGTCCTTTTTTGATTCGTCCATCAGTATCTGCCCCCAAGTGGTGGCCCAGAGCCTTGTCATTTTTGTCACTGTGTTGCCTATTAACAAGTTTTCGGTCACTCCCTGAAGGGCAAATCCTTGGCGTGGCATTTGAGACCCTTTGGGATCTGAATCCAGAATTCTCATCTTTAGCTAGACATTTTCTGGCACAACTGTTTGACCCACAATTTACTTCCACTCACACCTCCCTGCTTTGGTTCTTGGCCTGAAACCCCCTCCTCCCACCAGTAAATTCCTGTTGAACCCTCAAGATCTAGTGTTATCACCCAAAACTTTCCTGAACCCCGCTTCCCTCCACCCCCAGCAGACTTAGTCACTTCCTCCCTCTCTTGTCTACCTGCGTGGAGGCTTGGGAGGGATGTGGCATCAATAGATGCCCACTCCCTGTGGGGGTGCAGCTGGGTTCAAGAGATGCTGAGATCCCTGCCTCTTCCTCTTCAAAGCCCCAAGCCTGGTGAGAGAGAAAGAAGAGGCCTTCACAGCAGAGAGGGGAGTGTCTAGGGGCTGGCAGCTGGATCTGGGGGATGACCTGAGAGAGCCTGCAGGACTTCCTGAAGGAGGTGGCACTGCATCTTAGGGCATTAAAGTGGGAATTAGCCAGACCCTGGGTCAGGATCCTGCATCTCCCACAGTACAGCTCTTCGAACTGGGGCTTCCCGGGTGGCCCAGCGGTAAAGAATCCGCCTGCCAGTGCAGGGTGGTTTCAATCCTTGGTTTGGAAAGATCCCCTGGAGGAGGAAATGGCAACCCCCTCCAGTACTTTTGCCCAGATAGTCCCAGGGAGAGAGGACTCCAGGATGCAGTCCATGGCGTCGCAAAGAGTCAGACACAGCTGAGCAACTGGGCACACGACTCTCTGAATTAGGTTTTACACCTGCTTTGCAAGGAAGGAGTCTGAGGCTCAGATGTTAGTGACTCATTCAAGGTTACACTGTCAGTGTAGAGCCTGAATTTGAATCAGCATCTTTCTGGCCCAAGTTCAGAAATCTGCTATTACAGGTTCAGTGACACCTGTATTCAACAGTTATATCCAGCCCATGTATTTGCAGCATACTGTTCTAAAGCTTTAGGAACATCCCTTCTACCCTGCCTAATCTTCCGCTAGGAATGCTTGTCCCTCATCACCCCTCATCTAGACATTCTGCTTCCGCCCTGCAACCATCACCTCTCAAGTTTTGTCCATAGGAGCTTATCATTTGCTTGTCTTACTCTCCCACCGCCTAGTTTATAAAGCTTACTTTCAGGAAGCTTTCTGTGCATCTTTTTATTTTTTTCTTCTCTCCCGCCCCCCTGCCAGTACCAGAGAAACCAGAACTACACCTGCCAATGCAGGAGACGTGAGAGATGTGGGTTTGTTCCCTAGGTTGGGAAGATCCCCTCAAGGAGGGCACAGCAACCCACTCCAGTATCCTTACCTGGAGAATCCCCAGGAACAGAGGAGCCTGGTGGGCTACAGTCCATGGGGTTGCAAAAAGTCAGACACAACTAGAGCGACTTAGCACCGTTGCTTTTACCATGTGTTCCAAAGAGGTGAAGACACCGGGTTTGGAGAAGTAAAGCAGCCTGCTCAAGGTCACAGAAGAAACAGGATTGGGATTTGAACCAGGTCCTTTCTCCACTGTGCTTAGCACTCTGCTTTGTAGGCACTTAGTAACTGCTTACTTGATGGATGTCCGGCTCGTGCAGAGTGACCCAGATTCCAGCCGGAGTCTTTTCTGAGAGCCTTGGGGGCTGGAAGAGGCTCGGCAGACTGAATCACACCTGGAGAAACAAGGCCCAGTGCCCCTGCCCTGACTATCAGGGCAGCATCTGAGTGCGGCTGGCAAAGGGGGCAGAAGGCAGGCCGAGTGCCTTCATTCTAGGCCCACGGCTGGAGGGGGAGACCTGAGGTGAGCCAAAGCCAGGCTGACCGGAGAGCTTTCCTTCAGCCCTGTGATAGCCTGTGGTTCTGTAGCCTGGCTGAGGGCCCACTGGAAAGCCCACTGCACCATTCCAGTCTCATCTCATATGGCTCCCAGCCACACAGATTATTTGCGTGGATACACACACGCTATAGTGTCTCTAGCCTCAGGCCTTTATTTCTCAGCCTGGAATGTTACTCTTTGCCCTACCCCCTTTGTCCTACCCACTTTGTCCACTTGCTTACTCTTTTAGACCCCGTGTTAGCCTCACCTCCTCTAGGAAGTCTTCCGTGATGCACAGCTGAGCTCAAATCCTTCCTCTGGTATGGTGGGCTTAATCCCAAGAAGATATGTGACCAACCATGGAATATAGTTGGGATCCTTTGGGCTGCAAATAAGCTGGCGCAAACAATAAGAAGTATGAACTTTGCGCCATGAAGTCATGAATTGAGCTGTTTGAGGGCTGGTAACTTAAAGGCTTGATGTCATCAAAGGCCCAGTCTTTTTGGCTCTGTGGAATGGCTGGGGCACCTCCAGGCAATATGGGCAGTCATGGGAAGGAGTGGCAAGGACCCTGGGGACAGAAAAGGCTGTTGCCTTGAGAAGGTCTATGAGAAAGCCTTTCTGGGATCACATTGCCCTCATACACAGACTTCCTCATCTCATTGGTCAGAACCAGGCACATAAGTGTATCTCCACCAATCACAGGCACAGGAAATGAGACCACCACGAGCCAATCAGGATGCACCACTGCAGCTGGGGACGCCTAGCTAGTCTTGGGGCCATCTGGAGATGGAGCTCCTCGGGGACCCCAGTTTGCTCTCTGCAACCGCGGAAGGCAAAACTGGCAATAATCAATAAGTATATGATGAAAACAATTACAACAATAATAGCTGATGCTTATAAAGCACTTAGTACATTTCAGGCACTATACATCTGTTAGATCATTTAATTTTCACAACAACCCTCTAAAGTTGAAGCAGGATTGTCCCCACTTTTCAGATGAGGAGACTGAGAACCTTGAGTGCCCAGGGACACACTCAAGTGGTAGAACTGAGGTTTGAACCCAGAAAATCTTGGATGGCATCACTGACTTGATGCATATGAGTTTGAGCAAACTCCAGGAGATGGTGAAGGACAGGGAGGCTTGGCGTGCTGCGGTCCATGGGGTCACAAAGAGTCAGGCACAACTGAGCAACTGAACAACAATCTGGTTGCGGAACCTGTCCTGAGATTTCTCAGCCAGGTCTAAAATCACACTGGTTTGGACATGCCCCCTCCTGGGGGCTGCTAAGCAGAGGTGTCACTGACAGGCCATGACAATGAAGCTGGGCAGGGGCAAGATCATTATCCTGAAATGCAAGTTGGGGGTAGGGGCACAGGAAGCTGCAGCATCCTCTTTTTGCCCATGAGATGCTCGTATCTAGAAAGTCCATCTCTTGATTGGCCAGAAAAAGCACCTAAGTGTTATGCAGTAAGCCCGTGCTCACAGAAACCCACACTGCCTGCCTGGGCCGGATCTGCTGTCTGTTAAGTCTCGGGTATGGTTTGGTCCGCGTTCATTCATCCACGGTGCTGCCTCTGGGAAATCTTGCTAATGAGCCATCGTGAGCACTGAAGACTTAAGAGGCATTTACAAGAGAAAAGCTCAAAATTGCAAACAGTCCGCTGTTTCCAAGAGTGCTGGGCTGAGGCCGCAGTTTGATCACGTTGGGGAAAGGCAGGTGAGCAGGGGAGTGAGGGCCTGGGGCCTGGCGCCTCGGGTGGAGTCTCAGCACCCCTGCGTCCTGGCAGTGTGACCTGGGGCACGATGTCTGACCTCTCTGTGCACTCCATTTCTAAATCAGAATAGTGTTCATGCCCCCCGCCTAGGTTGTTGTGGGGACTTAGACAAACCATGACAAGCACTTCAGATAGAGCCTGGGGTCCACTGCAGACTCCAGTGTTAACTGAGAGAGGAAACGCTCTGTAAGCTAGCCTTTGAGAGTCTGTGGAGGCAGAGTTTGAAAAGCCCAGGGTTAGGGGACTTTTTAAGTCCCCTATCATACACAAAGCTATGTGTGTGCGTTAAGGAGCCTTCAGCTATGACAAACCTAGACAGTGTATTAAAAAGCAAAGACATGACCTTGCTGACCAGGGTCCATCTAGTCAAAGCTATGGTCTTTTCCACTAGTCACGTACAGATGTGAGAGCTGAACCAGAAAGAAGGCAGAGCGCCGAAGAATTGATGCTTTCAAACTGTGGTGTTGGAGAAGACTCTTGAGAGTCCCTTGGACTGCACGGAGATCCAACCAGTCCATCCTAAAGGAAATCAGTCCTGAATATTCGTTGGAAGGACTGAGGCTGAAGCTGAAACTCCAATACTTTGGACACCTGATGCAAAGAACTGATTCGTTAGAAAAGACCCTGGTGCTGGAAAAGATTCAAGGCAGGAGGAGAAGAGGGCGACAGAGGATGAGACGGCTGGATGGCATCACTGATTCAATAGACATGAACTTGGGCAAACTCTGGGATATAGTGAGGGACAGGGAAGCCTGGTATGCTGCAGTCCATGAGGTCACAAAGAATTGAACATGACTTAGCTACAAAACAATGCACATACAGTCACACTCTGCTATAGGAAGTGGAGAGTCTGTCACTGCCCTCCAGGAACCTCTCTGAGGACACCAGGCATTCAGGGTCTCTGAGAGTGACAGCCAAAATGCTGTCGCATCACAATTGTTCAGTTGCTAAATCGGGTCTGATTCTTTGCGACCCCATGGACTGTAGCCCGGCAGTCTCCTCTGTCCATGGGGTTCTCCAGGCAAGAATACTGGAGTGGGTTGCCATTTCTTTCCCCAGGGGAGTCTTCCTGTGTCTCCTGCGTTGGCAGGTGGCTCGGTGGATTCTTTCCCACCGAGCCACCTGGGAAGCCTGTAGCATCCCGAGCTACAAGCAATTAAAGCTTCCTAGAAGAGACGGCCCTGTGAGCTGAGTCTGAGTGGAATGGGGAGATGTCAGGAGGTGGGGACAAAAAAAAACAGGCCGGGCCGTGAGCAGGAGTGGGTGGACACAGATGGAGAGAGTGGGGAAGCACAGAGCCGATCCTTACTCCTGGCTGGGGGATCTATGGCCTGTCGCTGCCCCAGAGAAAGACACAGGCGCAGCACCAGCTCCGAAGCCCAAGGTATGGGAAGTACAAAGTTATCCTCGGCCTGCCCCACACCCACCTGCTTAGTGAGGTCCACACCTCTTCCTGCTCATCTCCCCCCTAAATTATCCAAACCACTTTCCCACCAGTCCCATCTGCCCCCAGGGCAGTGCAGATGGTGGGCACAGCCAGAGCCCTCTGGGCAGGAAGAACCAAAGCCTGGAGGCTGGACAGAGAAAGGTGGGTGCAGGGTGCAGGCCAGGACTTGTGGCCGGCGTGACCACAGCTTGGGGTTGGTGTAAATTGATCTGTTTTGTTCGTGCAGAAACCTGCAGTGTGCACTTGCTGTGTGCAGGGCCCTGTGGGAGGCACAAAAGGAGCTTCGGTCCAGTGGAAAGGAAAGGTGTGTTCTCTGCCAAAGATAGCAGGTGACGGGCCCAAAGACCCAGAAGGAGGGGATGGCTGCTCTTGCAGGGGTTGAGTGGAGCCCTGTGACCCCACCAGAGACTGGTGCTGGGGTGGATGCCATGATTCACTGTGAATCCCTGATTTTATCTCTGCCTTGCTCAAAACAGTCCCTTCTCACCTTGTCCCCAGATCCTGGTTCATGCTCCTTATCTGGCATTGCAAATATTCTTTGATCTGACTTCTGTCCTCTCTGGCTTTGCTCCCTCTCTCCACCTCATATGCCCTAGTTTTAGAGTAACTGTGGTAGTTTTTAAATATCCCAGATTCTCTGACAATGTTCCCTTGAAAAGCTAGCTAAAGCTCCCTTACCTTTATGTGTAGGGTCTGGATTAGTGACTTTCTTCTAATGAGCAGAAGGGGACAGAAGTGATCCTGGGATGCTTCTGAGGCATCAAAATGAGAGCTTCCGCCTGGCATGGCTTTGCTCTGTCTCTGCCTTCCACTTGCTCTGTGGGAATCCGGCTGCCATGTTGTCAGGACGCTCAAGCATCCCTGCAGAGACGCCCAGAGTGGAGTGAGGCTGAGACCTCCCAGCAGCTGCCAGCCAGGGAGTCACTTTGACCTTAAATCCTCCTGCCCCTAGGCAGGCCTTCTGGTGACCACAGCCCCAGCCTGCACGTGGGCTGTGACCTCATAAGAGACCGTCAGCCAGAAGCACCTATTTGAGCCAGGCGCACCTTCCTAGCCCGTAGAAACTGTGAAAGATACACCAGTTTGTTTTTTCAAGTGACTAGGTTTTCGGACAATTTGTTATACAGTGGGTAACTGATGGAGTGCCTATGTAATTTATCATCTAAATGGGGACACTTCTGAGAATAACAAGGAGCACTAAAAATAATTACCCCAGACAACAGGGCAAACCAGAATGTGTGATCACCCTAGCTAGCTTTCATCCAGCCAGACAGCTCTCAAAGCCGCCCTGGGGCTGGGTGGGTGACTTTCTAGAATCACCTGTGCCTCAGGCCGTAGGGGGGGCTTATCTCCCTCTGTGCTGGCCCCCGGAGCTGTCCAGGCCTCAGGACCAGAGCTTCACCGCACTGACTCATCTGGTGCAAAGCCCTGAGCTTACACGTGTTGGCAAATGATTTTCTCCTAACAGACCTCTGATCCGAGGAACTAGCCCTGAATGAACCAGCCTCGTCCCACCGGCGCTGGTTGTCCAAGACCCGGTGCTGCTTCTTAACCACCGTGAACATCTCCCCCAGCTGCCAGTCCCCGAAAACCTTATTCCTTGCCTTAAAGGTAACATCCTCTTTGAGACCCCATGGACTGTAGCCGGCCTTGCACAATTCCATGGAATTTTCCAGGCAAGAATACTGGAGTGGGTTGCCATTTCCTACTCCAGGGGATCTTCCCAATCCAGGGATCGAACCTGTGTCTCTTACATCCCCTGCATTGCAGGCAGATTCTTCACCACTGAGCCACCAGGGAAGCCAGCACACTTCTATTGGACTTATAGTCCTTTCCTTATAATGGACACACACCTCTAAGGTCTGGCCTTAAAAGCTTGGGGTCTTCTTGCCCACCCATATTCACGGCAGCATTATTCATAATAGCCAAAAGGTGGGAGCCACCTAAGTGCTCATCAACAGATGCACAGATAGCAAAATGTGGTCTCTACAGATAATGAAGTATCACCCAGACTTAAAAAGGAATTGTGACCCATGCTCCAACATGGATGAGCCTCAGGGGCATCATGCCAAGTGAAATAAGGCATTCACCGAGAGACAAATACCGCTGGATTCTACTTGCGTGAGGTACCCAGAGAAGTCAAATTCGTAGAGACAGAAAGTCGAGTGGTGGTTGCCAGAGGCCGGTGAGGGCGGGTGAGTGGGGAGTTGTTATTCAGTGGGTATAGAGTTTCAGTTTTGCAGGATGAAGAGTTCTGGAGATCAGTTACACAACAATACGAACACGCTTAACTACTGAGAAGTCAGCTTTAAAATGATCAAGATGATAAATTTGAAAGGATATATGTTTTACGAAAATTTGGGCACTGGGTGGGAGAGATAGGAGCGAGGTAAGTGTGCAGAATCAAAGGGCAGTGTGGTGGGTGAGCAGATGGCGGTGCGCCAGGGCAGCGTGGGCGGCAGAGTCAGACCGAGGGGAAGTGCTGGCACCCAGCGAGACAGCTGCTTAGAGCACGTCATGCATGAGCTCACTTAATCCTCACAACAACCCTTAGCACGTAGGTACAGTTACTGGCCCCATTTTACAGATGGGGAAATTGAGGCATGGAAGGTTCATACCTTGCCCAAGATCACAAAAGCAACTAGTGAAGAGCAGGTTTTTTTTTTAATAGCAGCTTTATTGAGATAAAATTCACATAAAATACCATACAATTCACCCTCTTTAAGTTTACAACACTGTAACTTCTTGGGTGGGCTTTCCTGATGGTCCTTTGGTAAAGAATCTGCCTGCCAGTGTAGAAGGTCAATCCCTGGGTCAGGAAGATCCCCCCCGGAGAAGGAAGTGGCAACCCACTCCAGTTTTCTTGCCTGGGAAATCCCATGGACAGAGGAGCCTGGCAGGCTCCAGTCCATGGGTTTGCAAAAGAGTCGGAGTCGACTTAGCAGCTAAACAGCAACAGCAATACAACAAGCTGGTTGTGTGTTCAGAGTTGGGCAGCTGTTGCCACTGTCTTAATTCCAGAACTCGTTCATTGTTGCCCCAAAAGAAACTGTACCCATTAAGCAGACACCCCCAGCCCCTGGCAGCACTCATCCACTTCGTGTGTCTAGGGATTTGCCTTTTCTGGACTTTCAGACCAAGGGGATCCTCATACGGTGTGTGGTTCTTTGCGACTGGCTTCTTTCACTGAGTGTCGTATTTTCACGGTTCATCCGTGTTGTAGCTTGTGTGTCAGTTCACCATTCCTTTTTCCTGCAGAATAATATTCCATCATATGGATGGACCACATCTTGTTCATTCATCCATCGATGTATATTTGGATGGTTTCCCCATTTTTGTTATTATGAAGATTACTGAGGTGAATGTCTGTGTACAGATGTTGGTGTGAATATGTGTCTTCATCTCTCTCGGGTAGATCTGTGGAGTGGGAATGCCGTGTCAAGAGGTAACTCTTGTGTTTAACATTTTCAAGACCCACCAGGCTGTTTTTCAGGGTGGCTGCACTGTTTAAAATACCTGAGAAGTAGGGCTTTGAACCCAGGGCCTCTGGCTGCAGAGTCCATGCTCGTAAACCACCATATTAGTTTTGCCTGGGTAGGAGCCTGGAGTCCCCTTCCAGTCGGGTGACCCAGCCTGGACCCAGGTTCTCTGTGCACAGACAGGATTATGGGGCGAGAATAACCCGGGTAAAGCACCTGGCCACAGCAGGCTGCGCCCATGGCCCTCCTGGGACCGAGCTCACCAGAAGCTGGTGTCATCTAAGTGGGCGCATCTCTAAGGATGTGTCATGTGGAGGTTCCCGTGGCTCTTGGGCTCTTTGGAGACCACTGCCAGATACCTTCCGTGTCTCACCTGTCTGGAAGGGGTGGTTGCTGAAGTGGTGGGCTCCAAGAGGCTCAGGGGGCACTGGGGTGGCCATACTTAGGGGCCCTGGGGAAGGGTCAGGGGAGGGCGGGCTCCCCAGCTGACCCCGCCTAGGCTGTGGCCACTTGACCTGAGCTGAGGCTGCAGGTAGCTGAGCAGTCCCGGGAGGTGGGGAGGGAGAGGCGATCCGGTCAGGCTTCTCTCCTCCTGCACCCGCCGGGACCCTGGACAGGAACAAGGTGCATTCTCTCAAGGTAGGGTTCACTTCCCTCCAAGGCGGACCTCCTGGGCGCTCCCCTGGACTTTCCTCCCCACCCTCGGTTCCAGCCCCTCCCCACCTCACGATGTATTCCCTTTCTTGGGCAGGCAAGGCAGGGGGTGGAAATGTGTTCTCCAAGTTCAGTCTTTTCCCTTCGGAGTTCAAAAGTCACTGAGGCGGTGACTGATAGAGTGGATTTAGAACAAACAAAGCTTAGCCTCAGAGATCTTTCTTGAGCGCCTACTACGTGCCAGGTAGGGTTTCCATCCTTTTCCCTCCCCAGCCCTCAGGGGAGACAGCAGCTCATAACTCACCCCCAGTCACGCGGCGGACACCTGGCAGACTGGGGTTCAGGCCTGTGCTAAGGCCCATTTCTCGGGGCATGTGCTCACTTGGAAGAGTTAAGAAAACGTGTTTTTAATTCAAAGTCCACCTCTTACCAGGGCTTCCCTGGTGGCTCAGTGGTAAAGAATCTACCTGCCAATGCAGGAGATGTGGGTTTAATCCCTGGGTTGGGAAAATCCTCTGGAGTGGGAAATGGCAACCCACTCCAATATTCTTGCCTGGGAAATCCCATGGACAGAGGAGCCTTATGGGCTACAGCCCATGGGGTCGCAAAGAGCCAGGCAAGAGACTAAACAACCACCACCACCGCCACTTACCAGCTCTGTGGCCTTGGGCAGATTCTTGAGAGCCTCAAAGGCGGCTCAGTTTCTGCATCTTTAAATGGTCACCAGTGGGGCCCTTTAAATGGTCATCAAATGGGGCCCTTTGCGTTGCACTGAGGATTAAAAGAGAAACTTTATATCAAGGGCTTAGGCATCCTAACCACAGTGAGCTGGTTATTCGTATGAAATCACGGGATGTTTTTTTGAGGACCGGAGTGCCCTTTGCTGGGCTGCATGCCTCAGTGGTGCCCTTGATTCCCACAACGCTGATGGTCTGTTCAGCTTTGGAATGATTGGAAGGGCTGAGCTGGTGGATGCAGGATGGAATGTCTAATTCTGATTTTTTCTTTTTCTTTTTTTTTTGACGAGGGACTTTCTGCTCGCAGCAGAGGAGGAGTCTGCAGGCATACAGACCTGAGAACCTTTGGGGTTAGGCAGGGGGGCCCTCTGTAAGAGCAGCTTGTCAGAACCAAGAGTGCTGAGGTCCGCTCCCAGCCGGGTCCCGGGAGCTGTTCTCTGCACCCAGGAGCTGCCTGACTGATGCTTAGACTCCCTGCCTGCCCTTGGTCTGTCCCAAGTGGTCCTCCTCATCTCCTGCCCAGACTGTCTCCCACCCTCCTCTGCATCCTCACGTCCATCTGTCTCTATCGAGCCCTTCTGCAGGCCCTTTCTCTAACCGTTCTGCCTCCCTTGCCTCCCTCACCAGACCCCTTGACCCTCATCGTCCCCTCCAGGCTCTTTCCCAACAGGAGGGCAGCTTTGATTTGCACAGAAATCTAATCCCATCTTGCGGCTGTGAGATGTGCTGGGATGAAGTCCAGGCCCTGAGCAGAGCCCCCGAGGCCCCGCCCTCTGGGTTCCCGGAGCCCTGCCCCGCCTTCTCTCCTTTGCTGTTGTGTTCCTGCTCCCTGCTCCCCTCCGATGCCAATGCCGGATCCTCCTCTCTCCGCGGGACAACCTCTGCTTTGCCCACACTGTGCTTTCTGTCGGAGGGTTTATACGTAGTCTTAGGACCCTTAGGACGGGGGACAGAGCTGTCACCCTCGCTTTGCAGAATGAGCCACAGAAGTGGGAAGGAACCGCGTGGTGTCCCCCTGCTTCGGCAAGGGTTAGGATTGGGAGCCTGCAGGTGGACGCTGCGGGGGCAGGGTCTCCTTGGACTCCACCCTCTTCACTGCCTCCCGGTGAGACTAGGGCAGGGCTGTCAGAGATGGAATCCGTTTCTCCCCTTCCCCGGGCTTGACCCCAGGGAGGTGCAGTGCTGGCCTGGGGATGACCCCATGGTGAACCACCTGGTGAAACTCATTTGCACCCACTCTGGCTGGAGCCCCCTGAACTGAGCATCCTCGTGGGATGGTTGGTCCACATCATCTCCCGGAGCCAGGTCTCTGAGGACCCCAGCAGGTAGCCCAGGTGGATGGAGTACGTGCTTGGAGCAATGAAACCACATTTCTTTTTTTCTCTTTTTAATTTATTTATGTATTGGCCAAGCCACGTGGCATGTGGGATCTTAGTTCTCCGACCAGGGATCGAACCTGCACCCTTCCTGCATTGGAAGCTCCAAGTCCTAACCACTGGACCACCAGGGAAGTCCCCACATTTCTTTTTTTATTCACTCTTTTCTAAACACTCTTCAGAGTAGGCCTACTCAGAGTGATGGCCCCTCAGCTTCCCTCCAGCCCTTTTCCTCCCTCTGCTTCTCAGTCCCAATCAGCCTGGTTTTAACTGCCTTGAGTTGTCAACTTCACTGAAAAAAACGCAGAAAGCGATCACACCCTGTCCGAGGGCTGCTCCAAGGATTAAATGAGATCCAGCAGGTGAGGTGCTTAGGTGGCTGCCCAGCCCTGCGTCTGAGCATAAGGAGGGTTGTGGGACGGGAGACATTGGTGATCAGGAGACCCCTCAATGCCCATCTGTGCTGCCGGCCTCATTTGGACACCAGCTGTGATGCTAAAATGCCCCATGAAAAACCAAACCATTGCAAGATTGCCCTGGGTTAATGCCCCGAGGAACGCTTGTTCTCAAAAGCCAGGACCTCTGCATCCTCCCCAAGAACGAAGGTTCTTGCGTCATCACCCCCGTCTTGACCCGGCACACACACCTCTGTCCTGTGAGGTCAGGTTTCCTCCGCAGCCGCGTCCCTTCTCCCTCCAAGGGCAGGAACAGGCCCCGAGGGAGCAGCCAGGCAAGTGTGAGGTCCCAGGAAGCCTGTGCCTCTGGTCTCCCAGGGCTTATCTGTCATCTGTCACCCCAGGGGGAATCAGGCCCATGGGAGGGTGGCCAGGAAGGCAGAGGCTGAGCGCGGAGAGGCGGTTCATTCTTGCTGTCTGGGGTTTCCTGACACCTGGCCTGGATTCTGGGCCCTCTGGGGTTCATTCATCTCCACTAGTTCTTTTTTTTTTCTTTTTAAAATATTTATTGTTTGGCTGCCCTGAGTCTTAGTTGCAGCGCACGGGATCTTTAGCTGCGGCGTGGGAACTCTTAGCTGTGGCCTGTGGGATCTGGTTCCCTGACCTGGGAGGGAACCTGGGCCCCTGCATTGGGAGCTCAGAATCTTAGCCACTGGACCACCAGGGAAACCCCCCATGATACCCATTCTGTGCCACATGCTGGCCCTTTGAGGACTTGAACCCCGACCCTGGACTCCTGTGCACAGCACGGTGCAGGAGACAGCCCTCTCCAGGCTCTTAACGATGCTAGTCTGGTGAGAGGAAAAGTCCTCCAGGCTCGGGAGCTCGAGGTGCAGGGGAGAAATATAGTGGAGTCCAGGGGAGCCGGAGCGGGCTTCCAGGAGAGGGGGCATTTGAGCCAGGCTTGAAACATCAAGGTAGGGAAGGGACTTTCAAGAAGGAGGAACAGCGTGTGCAGGAAGCCCAGAGGCCTGGCCGGTGTGGCCCACAGTGAGCTGGAGCAACCTGGGGGCTGGAGAGGGTGGCCCTGTTATGGGGGGAGGTCAGGCTCCATCCAGACTCCTCCATCAGGATCTGGTCACTGGGCCAAAGAAGGCTGGAGGAGGAAATGGCAACCCACTCCAGTATTCTTGCCTGGATAATCCCATGAACAGAGGCACCGGGCAGGTTGCAGTCCATGGGGTTGCAGAGTCAGACACAACTGAGCCCACATGCGTGCAGGCTGGTGAAATGCCACTTGTGCATGTATACTGGAAAGGATTGGAAGCAGGGCCTCACATTCATAGCGTTACTCACAATAGCATAAACATGGAAGCAACCCAAGTCCCCACTGACTGATGAATGGACAAGCGAGATGTGGGGTATGCCACTCTCCATCACCTCCCCGTGTCCCCAGATGGTCTGGAGATGCTCAGTACCCCCCTGTGCCTACCCCTCACCCCCGCCCCGCACTTACAGAATGTGGTTTGGGCCACTCTAACTGGCCTAGTGCTCTGGTCTCTGAGAGGGGGGTTTGGAAGGTAAGCAGAAGATCTCAGGAAGGTTTGGGTTGCTGTTTGTCCTCACATGGACACTGGAGACCTTGAGATACCTCCCCCATCCTTTGTTTGCCCACCCGCAAAGGGCTCAGGCTTACTGTTGGGGAGTGGTGACCCAGCAGCTTCCAGTAGCTTCTACAGGGAGCCCTGCATGGAGATAAGGCAGAGCCCCAGGGTCTGCTTTAAGATGACATGTCCCCTGGCACCTTCGGTGGCTCGGGGTCAGCACCCCTACCAAGTAGAGGGTTGCAGGTGGGCAGGAGAGGCTGACTCCTCTGATTCTCATCGGTCCCCCTGGCATCAAGCTATGTCTGGGCCATGCCCCAGCCCTGGGCAGGAAGGTCACCACGCAGGTCAACAGCAGACCTGGGCTTTGACTCCCAGCATAGTCTGGCTTCTGACACCACGCCCTTGGCCACTGTGCCCTCTTTCCCACACCTTCTCAGGGTCCCCCCTCTGGCACCCCACTCTTACCTGGCTCCCCTGCCTGGACAGTCCAGCCCAGCCCTGCTGCCTCCTTGCCTCTGTTTTGTTTTTTACTTTATTTTTAATTTTTGGATAGATTATAATCTCACAATTTATTAGAATTCCAAAAATATAAGAAGTACCCAGTAAAAGCTCCCTCCCACCCTTATTCTTCAGCCACCCAGTTCCCACCCCCACAAGGAGATTGGTGGGATCTTCGTGATATTTTCTATGTCTGTCTGTGTGTGTATATACGTGTATGTATATATATGCAAATATGCGTATGCAGTATTTTCCCTCTTTTTTTTAAACATAAGTTGGTATTAAACCATGCTCACTGTTCCTGTTCTGCATTGTGGATTTTTCAGCTGAAATTCGTCTTAGCAATAATTTGCATCCCTCCTTTTAACCATTGGGCCTTCCCTGGTAGTTCCTCTGGTAAAGAATCTGCCTGCAGTGCAGGAGACCCTGGTTCAATTCCTGGGTCAGGAAGATCCCCTGGAGAAGCAATAGGCCACCCACTCCGGTATTTTTGGGCCTCCCTGGTGGCTCAGACAGTATTAAGAATCCACCTGCAATGTGGGACACCTGGGTTCGATCCCTGGTTTGGGAAGATCTCCTGGAGAAGGAACGGCTACCCACTCCAGTATTCTGGCCTGGAGAATTCCATGGACAGAGGAGCCTGGTGGGCTACAGTCCATGGGGTCACAGAGAGTCAGACATGACTGAGCGACCTTCACACTTTTAACCATCGCATAGTTTCCCGAGGACCAGGTGGCCCTCATATCTTTAAACTGTCTCTCACTGGTGGACATTTCTTCCCAATCTTTTTTGTCATTATTTACAATTAATGCTGTAACGCATAACTCGGGGTACAGGCCTTCATTTTGCACGTGTGGAAATATGCTTGCAGTCAGGTGCGTAGAAGCAGAGTCCGAGGTCAGAGCACACGTGTTGGAAAAGTCTTTGGGTGGTGCTTGCCCAAAACACCATATCCATCCATCTGGGTGTCCCCAGCCTGCTTCCCACCACCTCACCGCCCAGTGTGCGTCAGCCTGGCAGGTGAAGGACCCTTGTGTGTCCCCTTGCATCCTCGGGGCATGTGATTATGCAGCTGCATACAGGCCCTGGGGCATTTGCTTGTCTTCTTGTTTGGGGTCCATCATCACCTTTTATCTTCTCGCCCAGCCCGTGCACAGGCCCCCAGTGGGCTGAGACAGGTCTTAAGCCTTTCACCTCCAGAGCACCCAGCCTGTTTTCGGGTCATCAGAGTTAAAGCCCTGCTTTTGTTTGCTCCCATAGCGGTGTATCTGCCCATCCCGCTCTGGCCCCTCCACGTGCAGGTGAAGGCACCCATCTGCCAGGCCCGGGTAGCCAGACCCACTCTCAGCCATCCCCAGCCCTCGAAGCTGAGTCCCCACCTCCAGGGACTGCCCCCTCCCAGATTCCTGAGCTCTCTCACCTTCACCAGTGTTGAATGTCGGAAACCGTGGGTCCCAGCACGCCAGGCCCTCCCACCTTCCTGCCAGGTTTAGCTGATGGGGAGGCTCCAGGCTCTGGGAGCAGCTGAGCCTCAGTAGCACCCTCCCCGGGGCTTCATAGCTGTCCCAGAAGTAAAATGCTGCACACCCCAGAAAGATACCTTCTCTCCCCAGGGCAGTGGGGAGGCAGCCACTGACCCCTGTTGCCCTCAGAGGGTTCTCAGGAGCCTCCTTGCTGTTACCAAAGATCCTTCCCCTGAGTACCCCCGCTCCTGTGCGAGTAGAAGATGCTGGTACCACAGAGGCCCGGGTGTACCCCCTTACCAGTCACAGGCAACATATTCTGCCTACTTAGCTCCCGGCCCTTGGTGGGGTGTTGACTTTCCAAGCCTCAGTTTCTTCATCTGTGAAATGGGGTGATGACACTGATTTGGCCAGTTTGTCAGAAATGCATTTTTATGTTATGCTCCAACTGTGTGTGTGTGTGTGCGTGCTCAGGCATGTCCAACTCTGCAACTCAGTGGACTGTAGCCCGCCGGGGTCCTCTGTCCTTGGAATTTTCTGGGCAAGAATACTGGAGTGGATTGCCATTCCCTCCTCCAGGGGATCTTCCTGACCCAGGGATCGAACCCGCATCTCTTGTGTCTCCTCCATTGGCAGGTGGATGCTCTCATGACTTTCTCTCGTCTTCCAACACCGCAATCTCCCTTACTTTTCTCTGCCTCCGTGACTTTGGCAAATGGGACATGGCCCCAGGGATATTGGCCCCAGCCAAGTGAGAATTTTAATAAAAGTGAAGTGTTTGACCCAGAGTCCATGGAAGGCCCTAGGGGCCTGGATGGTCATTAAGCTGCTCCGGGGAGCTCAGAGAGGTAACGACAGGTACAAACCCAGCAAAACGAAGCGCTGCATCCTCCAGGAGAGGTTGGGGAGTGAGGAGCCGGCAGTCGCTGCCTCTGTTGATTTTCATCCCCAGCCCTGACTCTGGGAAGCTGGTGTCATCATCAGCCAGGAGTGCAAGACCACGTGACAGCCCAGGTTTCCTTTGCGGGCATGTCTTGGCCATAACTGGGGCCCTGGGCGAGGTGCCCGAGCACTTTGGAAGGACCACCCAGTCCAGTTAGTAAACAAAGCCCTGCTTGTTAACAGGAGGGTGAAGAGAGAGGCAAGTAGGTCTTAAGAAAGCCAAGTGTCAGATTTCCCCGGTGGTCCAGTGATTGAGAATCTGCACCTCCAGCTGCAGGGTACACAGGTTCGATCCCTGGTCTGGGAGGATTAAATATGCCACAGGGCAGCTGAGCCTGTGCACTCTAAAGCCAGGGCTCCACACAAGAGGAGCCACTGCAATGAGAGTCACTCCTACCACAATGAAGAATAGCCCCCACTCGCCACAACTAGGGAAAAGCCCCATGCAAAGCAATGAAAACTCAGCGCAGCCAAAAGTAAAAAATCAAACAAAAGAACCAAGTGTCAATGCTACACACTTTCTCCCCTGAGCTAAGTGAACGCCGAGGGGGCTTTCCTGGGAAGCGATAGTGGTAAACTCAAGACCCCACCTCATGCCAGTCTCTAGTCCTTCGCTCTTAAGGACCTCCATGAGGTTCCGGACACTATGGAGCCAGAGATGAAATCCGAGCCCGGGATGGTCCCAGTGCTGGTGGCTTAGGAGGCTTAATTGCAACTCCTAAACCCCATAAGAGAACTTTGCGGGGAGGTAGGGGGCTGGGAGGGGGGAAAATGGGGTGGTATCTGTAGGTCAGACATGTTTTCTTTGGCCCACCTTCGTGTATTTTTTTTTTAAGTATACCAACATTTAAGTATGGAGAGATCACCAAAATCTGGATTTCCAGCTTTTCTGGAAAAATTGGAAGATCACACACACACACACACACACACCCTTCCACTGAGACCAGGTACCAGGCCCATTTGTCGTCATGCCATTACTGGCCTGTTTCTTGGGTACAGAAAAATATGTTTGTACTGTTCTTTCCTAAAAGTGCTAGGGAGAAAAAGAATGAGGGAACCACGTGCTTCTTGGTGTAAGTGAAGAATGTTCTCGGGTGTGGAGTGTGCAAAGCGTGTCTGAGTCCTGGTTCTCTTTACCCCAGGTATCTGGCGGACCTCTGAGCTATAACCCCCTGTTCAAGGCATTTCCCGGCTCTTCCTTCACTGAGGTCCTCCACTCATCCTCTCGCTCCACCCCCTTTGGTGTCTTGTCCCTGGGACCCCTGCAGAAACAGAAACCTGTCTGTGTCTGACTCCCTGTCTTGGCAGGGGCTCGGCTGATACCCCTCACTTAATAAAGACAGTAGCAACGTCTTCCTGGGGCTCCTGACCATCCTGCCCGGCTCCCAGCTGGAGGGACACGGGGGCTGGGGTCTGATAGGGCTAGGCTCATAGACTTCGGGGTCTATGCATCCCCCTGCATTCCCCGGGGTCCCCCACCTCCCTGGTGGTCCACAGTGAATGGAGCATGACTCCATCTCCCCCATCTAAGAGAATATGGGACTCGAGCAGGTACACAGAGGCAGGTGCGGAGATGGAACAGAGAGACTGCCAGCAAGATCGCTCTCTGTATAAGACATACACCGTCAAACATTTCAAAGCCTTCTTTTTTATTGTTACTTTTTTAATAGACCTCAGGTGCACAGTGTGAGAACTCACCACCCTTGTCCTATGACTGACTTATTGATCCTAGCTTCCACGTTCCACCTGTTGATTGTTTGAATAAGAGTATCCCCCGCACTGCGACCGTGACATCGATGGTAACTGCGGTCCACCCACGCTTATCTTTCCCTTGACTTTTACAAACAGTTTTGTCCTGGATATACAGCTGGCAAGGGCACTGGGCTGTGTGTTATCTTCTGGAGCTTGCTTTTTTCCCACTCAGCGATGTATTACATTGTGTGGATGACACTGGACGTTTCCGCGGCTGCAGATGGTTGGACCACAACCCTGTAGGACATTTCTCTTCTGAGAGTCAGGGGGTCTTTCTCCTGAGGTTCCCCGTGTCTGCTGCTTGTCCTGCACGGATCTCTTCTTCCCTGAGCCCTTCCCGGGCTCCCTGTCCAAAAGAAGTCCACACAGCTGCTCCCTTTTAAAATCTTTGTTTCACCGCCTTTCCCTCAATCAAACTGCAGTAATGCTTTATGGGCTTGTTTTTCCCTGGCTGCACATCAGCGGGGTCCTTCCTCAAATCAGCAGGTGTGACCGCCCTGCCGCAGGACCCACCCCACGGAGAGGGCAGGGCTCAGGTGCCCCTGGGTGGGCTGAGGTCTGCAGAGGAGTTCTTCGGGCAAACTTGAGCTGCTTTTGTGGAATTACGGGAACTTGAAGCAGAGGAAGCCAGCCAGGAAATCTTTTTTTAATAAGGATGTTTATAGCAGCTTCCTTCATAATAACCCAAAGCTGAAAACAACCGAATGTCATCAACAAGAGAAAGAATAGATGAAAATATAATACAATATAAATATATATAAACATATATACTCAGCAATCAAAGCTGCTACAAATGATAAAAAACAGATGAATCTCAAAAACAATACACTGAACCAAAGAAGCCAGACACAAAATAGTGTACACACCATGCAGTTTCACGGCTGTGAAGCACATGAACCACTGATAGCCTATGATGGTAGCAATTGGAGCACGGGTGGCCTCTGGGTGGTCGTCAGGACCCACAGGCAAGGGACAGAAGGCTTTCTGCAGTGAAGAGAATGTTCAGTATCTTTTTTTTTTTTTAATTGGGGTATAGCAGATTTACAGTGTTGTTAGTTTCAGATGTATAGCAAAGTGAATCAGTTATACATATATCCACTTTTTTTTAGATGTTTTCCCCATATACGCCATTCAGTTCAGTTCAGTCGCTCAGTCGTGTCCGACTCTTTGCCACCCCATGAATCGCAGCATGCCGGGCTTCCCTGTCCATCACCAACTCCCGAAGTTCACTCAGATTCACATCCATCGAGTCAGTGATGCCATCCAGCCATCTCATCCTCGGTCGTCCCCTTTTCCTCC
>SJYT01041228.1:3992-23027 GCA_006410635.1 Cephalophus harveyi
ATTCATGGGAAAGAACAGATATTTATGCAAATTCATTTACACATACGTATTTAATATGCCATAAACAGAGCATTTTGAATTCAAGATGAATTTTTTTTAACAAATGATGCTGTCATCACAATCCATATAATAAGCTTTAAAGAGGAATAGAAAAAAATCAGAAACGCATATACACCAAGATGTATTCCAGCTGCGTTAAAATTACATGTACATCAAAATTATATCATAGAACTACAAGAAAGTGTACATAAATATTTATATAATGATGACTAGGAAAAACACTTCTAAATGTAAAATCAAATCTTTCGCAAAGAAAATGAAATAAATGCATACCCAAAAAATGAACACAGTCAACCAGTACATACACACAGACAGGAAGAAAACATTGATTATCACTGTCATTATGCCAATGAAAAGAAACCATTTTCAACTATCAAACTGACAAATATTAGACATTTAACAATATTGACAAAGATATTGGGAATTAAGAAACATCAGGCACTGTGTTTCATAGTATAAATTTCACAAAACTTCTGGGGAAAATTTTAACCAAGGATTTTTAAAAGACTTAAAAATGCACAAACTCTTTTACCAGTAATTTCCTTTGTAGGACTGTAACTCAAGAAAGTTATCTAAACTATGGAAATGTTTTGATAACAGAATTTGTTTCTCTGAAAAAGAGAAAACAATTGAAAGGATTAGCAAGAAGAAATTAGCTAAGAAAATCATACCATGCTTTTGAAATTAAACAACATGAATATATATTGCAAACTATGTCAGTAAAATATAGTCAAAGGAAAATGTTCACATTTCTTCCATTAAAAATGAAATTCTACATTTTATAAAAAGAAAAATGATTCAATATTCAGAGGTCATATGCTAAAATCTAAGCAGTGGTAAATTTTTGCTTTTGCAAATAGTAACAAATAATTTTAATATAAAGACTGTTTTCATCCATAAGGGACAGAGACTGGCAAAATGAAACCTATGTTTATTAGTTTTCTTTAATTTAGTCCAATATGCTAAACTACTTTTTGATCCAGAGGTTAAAGCTTAAAAGGAAATTTTTAGATATTACAGGTTTATCTTCCTTGGAATACAGGTAAAGAGTGTTTATCCATCTATAGGATACAATTCTGGATTCGATGGTGTAGTAGCTGTAGATTTAGAAGAAGGAAACTTGAGTTCACTCTCGGTCTTGTGAAGATCTCTTAAAATCTCCTCCTGGCCTAGAGGAGTATCTTAAGGATTCAGTATCCAATGAAACTGTGTATGTAAGTTTGTATGCATCAAAAATGCAAAGTTGTAAGTGGAAAATAGAATGTCAGATCTGGAAGGGAACTTAAGGCCACTAGCAACAGTCTCCCCATTTAAAGGAAATTATTCTTCTAATGACGGCATACACACTTGGATGAAGGTCTAAGTTTTGACACCTGTACAAAAGTTATCAGTGAACTCGATTCTTCAGTACCTGACCACTGTATTAAAAGCCCTATACCATTCAACAAATGAAGTATTGTACAAAGATAAATCAAGGAGTCATGTTTTTTCTCAAAGAAATACACAATGTAAAAAGAATAATAAAACCTGATGATTTAAATCCCTATAAAATTAATGCATTGTATATGAGAATTAGCATAAAACATACTGACATTTATAGAATTGTTTCCAAAATACACTGAAGGAATTTTTTGTTAGAGAAAACAGTGGTTTGGAATCATTTCCTCATGTGAGCCATAAAAAGTCTTATACTTCAGTACTTTTATTTAGTTGCTTTAACCACAATTGAGTTCATGTAAATTGGAGCTTAGCTCTCAAATATGTTTAATCTCTCTATTCCCATGCTAGAAACAGCTGCTGCTGCTGCTGCTGCTGCTAAGTCGCTTCAGTCGTGTCCGACTCTGTGCGACCCCATAGACGGCAGCCAAGATGTGTATAAGAGACAGAATATATATTGCAAACTATGTCAGTAAAATATAGTCAAAGGAAAATGTTCACATTACATTTCTTCCATTAAAAATGAAATTCTACATTTTATAAAAAGAAAAATGATTCAATATTCAGAGGTCATATGCTAAAATCTAAGCAGTGGTAAATTTTTGCTTTTGCAAATAGTAACAAATAATTTTAATATAAAGACTGTTTTCATCCATAAGGGACAGAGACTGGCAAAATGAAACCTATGTTTATTAGTTTTCTTTAATTTAGTCCAATATGCTAAACTACTTTTTGATCCAGAGGTTAAAGCTTAAAAGGAAATTTTTAGATATTACAGGTTTATCTTCCTTGGAATACAGGTAAAGAGTGTTTATCCATCTATAGGATACAATTCTGGATTCGATGGTGTAGTAGCTGTAGATTTAGAAGAAGGAAACTTGAGTTCACTCTCGGTCTTGTGAAGATCTCTTAAAATCTCCTCCTGGCCTAGAGGAGTATCTTAAGGATTCAGTATCCAATGAAACTGTGTATGTAAGTTTGTATGCATCAAAAATGCAAAGTTGTAAGTGGAAAATAGAATGTCAGATCTGGAAGGGAACTTAAGGCCACTAGCAACAGTCTCCCCATTTAAAGGAAATTATTCTTCTAATGACGGCATACACACTTGGATGAAGGTCTAAGTTTTGACACCTGTACAAAAGTTATCAGTGAACTCGATTCTTCAGTACCTGACCACTGTATTAAAAGCCCTATACCATTCAACAAATGAAGTATTGTACAAAGATAAATCAAGGAGTCATGTTTTTTCTCAAAGAAATACACAATGTAAAAAGAATAATAAAACCTGATGATTTAAATCCCTATAAAATTAATGCATTGTATATGAGAATTAGCATAAAACATACTGACATTTATAGAATTGTTTCCAAAATACACTGAAGGAATTTTTTGTTAGAGAAAACAGTGGTTTGGAATCATTTCCTCATGTGAGCCATAAAAAGTCTTATACTTCAGTACTTTTATTTAGTTGCTTTAACCACAATTGAGTTCATGTAAATTGGAGCTTAGCTCTCAAATATGTTTAATCTCTCTATTCCCATGCTAGAAACAGCTGCTGCTGCTGCTGCTGCTGCTAAGTCGCTTCAGTCGTGTCCGACTCTGTGCGACCCCATAGACGGCAGCCCAACAGGCTCACCCGTCCCTGGGATTCTCCAGGCAAGAACACTGGAGTGGGTTGCCATTTCCTTCTCCATTGTGTGAAAGCGAAAAGTGAAAGTGAAGTCGCTCACTCGCGACCGACTTCTAGCGACCCCATGGACTGCAGCCTACCAGGCTCCTCCATCCATGGGATTTTCTAGGCAAGAGTACTGGAGTGGCTTGCTATTGCCTTCTCCGAGAAACAGCTACTGAACTCTAAGTAAAAAGACACTTCAGTGATTTAATTGGTTTACCATCAAGGAAAATCAGTAGAAAAGGACTAGATTATGAAGAAGAGCTGTTTTTTTAAAGCAAATCTCTAAGCTTGAAATGTGCACATAAGCTTTTTGTAAAGAGTGCACAAATTTGCAAATGTTTTTATCCAGGTCAATGGGATTGTTCTTGGATTTGTGTCAATTTAAGTAGCAGTTATTAATCAGATCAATTTGATCCACTTAAAGCAAAAATTCCTAATTTTCAAGGCAAATACAAAATAAAATCATTTTATATTTGAGGTGGACAGATTCTTTCTTTCTTTTTTTTTTGTAAGTTCTTCTATAGGAATGATGGGCTTCCCTCAAAGCTTCAGCAGATAAAGAATCTATCTGTTAATGCAGGAGACACAGGAGATGTGAGTTTGATCCCTGAGTCAGGAAGAGGCCCTGGAGGAGGAAATGGCAACCTGCTCCAGTATTCTTGCCTGAAAAATCCCCTGAATAGACGAGGCTGTCAGACTACAGTCCATGGTGTGGCAAAGAGTCAGACAAGACGGAGCACAGCACCACTCTTTTTAGTATTACCTTAAAAGAAAACCCTACTAGGCAGTCACAGCCCATTGCCCCTCCACTACCAGCCTCTGGTAACTAGTAATCTGCTTTGTCTCTATATAGATTTGCCTGTGTTGGATAAGAACTATTTTTTTTTTATTGTGATATAATTGACATATAATCTTATATTTGTCTCAGGTGTACAACACAGTGATTCAATATTTGTATATACTGTAAAATGATCATCACAATAAGTCTAATTAACACCCATTGCCACACAGTTATAATTATTCCCCCTCATGATGAGGATGTTTAAGATCTACTAATAACTTTCAAATATATGAGATAGCATTATCTACTATAGTCATCAAGCTTTACGTTACATCCCTGGGCTTATTTATCGACTCTGCTTGGCTCTGAATCTTGGGAAATGGGTGTCCGTGGACTTCACTCATTGGGTGCCTCTGCTGTCTGGCTTCTGGTCAGCTGTGGCTCTCAATAAGCATTGCACAAACTTCAGAGAATAAGAACAGTACCTATTTTCTTAGCTTTTTCCCTTCCTGGCTCTGGGTCTGACTGACCATGCTTGTATTCCTCTATCCAGGGCCAAGGCTTTGGTGCCAGGTGTCCCTTGTCCAGAAAGTTCTCTCCAGATCTTAGTAGCTGTTCCCCCTCTCTCTTCACTCTCTAGGCCTCACTATGTGGTGTTGCTCCCTGGTGTTAGTTTCACCTTCCCTTTTGGTGTCATTGAAACAAGTCAACACTTTATGAATGGTTCCTTCACTAAGAAACTCTTCTTCAGTTGGCCCATTTGAGTGGGCTGTTTACCTGTGGAACACTGATTGATATAATAACTTGGGTGATACACTGGCTTGATTTATCATGAATATTTTCTTTTTAATTATTATCATTCACCAAGAGGAAGTCATATTAAAAATTAAAAGACTTGAGATATGTATCATTTCTTCAAGGAAGGCAGATAACAGGGCAGTTGAGGATGAGGGGAAGGTAAACATAAAGAGTTTTGTTGTTAATTTATTAAAAAAATGAAATCTCTTTACAGTTGTTTTGCTTCATGCATATCATTTCCTTCCTGTTTGTTTGTATTTTTCATTTAACTGTCTTTGATTTCACTTTCAAATCCAGACTTGGTAGTTTTCTTTGCACTGAGCCTGACCCGTGTACAGCATACACACATATGCAACATGTGTAGTTAAATATCAAAATAAAAAAGTTTATTCATATAAAAATAACTATAGCACATACACAATAATATAACTGGAAAAAAATAAAAATGAGTACCAAATTGTGAAATATAAAGGCAACAAGGAAAGAATATTTTATGACTATTGTCTCAGAAAGAAAAGGTGTTAAAAAGTAATTACCCAGAAAACATTTTTTAAAGATAAATGCAACATGTTATAAATGCATTCTGGCCTGATTTTGTGCTTGGTCCATAGCATAGAATATCTTAAATTGCTAAAGATTTTATTAATGCTAGTTATTTAGGACCCTTCCTTCAGTTTGAAGATCATCCTTTTAGAAATTTTGTCTGAAATGAGGTCAAGGTGTAGGTTGTGTCTGTAGTTATTGAAATTCCAGGCAGCATTTTGCAGTAGATCCTTTATGATTTGATTAAATTTTAACTTGGGTAAATTTGAACTGTTTGCTGGATTTGTAGTCTCAGTCGAGAGGAACTAAAGATCCTGACAGTTTTAAGAGAATTTAGTCAACTTTAGTTTTAAAAGAGCATAGCAACCTTCATTTTTCATATCGTACTGGTTTGGGAATGTCATTATGTTCCTTTTTAAATTTAATTTAATTTTGATCTTTTAAATTTTGAAAAAAATGAGGATGCCAAATACTTTACGTATTAGCCAACGAATAGAAAAATCTTGTAAGAGAATTTTGTGTAAGGCATAGCACCCTATAATCACCCCATAAAAATAAGAAATATTTACAAATGCCAGGTTTTCAGTGGTGCAATAAATATGGCAGTGACTTAAATAAGTTATTCAGTACAACTGCTAGAGAAATAGAAATGTAAGGAGCTTAACAGCTTTGTTATTCAACTCTGAATATGAATATGAGCTTTACAAAATTATTGAAAGAGAGAACCAACAAAACTGCAGTGGCTTTCAGCTGAGGTCAGTTTGTAAATCACTCAGATTCTTGGTTTAGACTCAAGAATCAGAGCAAAGCTTTACTGCTTCTCAAAGAGTTTTCAATGAATTTATTTATAAGGCATGTTTCATAGACTTCAATATTACAAATCTGTAGAAATGACAGCTGTTTCTTCTCTCCAGACTGAGAGGGAAAAGGTAATGTAAAAAGAGGAATGCAATTTTCACATTAGGAAGAGAAATTTACCTTAAGATTTGTCCAGAAAAGAATATCCGTGGATAATGACACTAACAAGTTTCTAAATATAACTTCTGTGCTATAAAAGCTAACACATTGAAAAGATTAAATGAAAACCAAGTTAATGATGATGTCATTAAGTAGTTCATGCTAAGGAACTATGTCAGTAGGTAAAACAAGGCTACATTAATGACTTGATGCAGAAATAAAATCAATTCTTAGGATATAAACTTGTTTTAACACCTTGAGAATTTAGGCTTAGTCTTTTTATAATTTGTTTTACACCCTTGGAAGGTAAGGGTTTATGGCTCTGAGGTCATACCTTTACAAAGAAGTAAGTTTCTTTATGATATCTGACTTGTGGATTATTAAAGGCTTGTTTGTTTTAACTTTTTAGGACATTTGAAATAATTCATGCCACTTTGTTTTTCTATCCATATCAAACACTCCAACAATGTCAAAAGTATGAGGAGAAGACAAATTATGTTATAGTTTTGAAAAACCATGTTAAAGAAAGTGCTCCATTTTATTAATGAATTAGAGAAATTATATGTATAAAGCAGATTAATCCATCATTAAACCATCAACAGAATTAGGACAGGGAATCAATAAAGCCTGAGACTGAACAAATATAAACCCCAGAAACATGAAAAAGAAAGAGTTTGGATCCAGGATAAACACGTAAGGAGCATGTTACTTAAACTGTTGGATCCTCTCTGTATATGTGTGTGTTGATAGACTGCAATGAATCTACCAACAGAAAATGTAACATTGGCCCCCTTTCCCAGCAGTGCTGTACAAATGCAAACACAAAAAACACACTGCATTCTTTAAAAGTTCAAGAAAATAAAGTTAATTGATAACATTTGGTGCTTCTCAGTTTATTATCACTTTTATCTAAATCTTTCTTCCATGTCGTTACAGTTTATGTTTCTACAATGGGACCCCTAGGAAGGTTCCATTGTAAAGAATCCCAAATTCACCAAATGTGTCATTGAGAGGTCTTGTGGTAGGAGAGCAAACAAGAAGAGAAGAGAAGGACTTACACAAATATATATGTTTGACATATCCTCATGTGATTGTCACTTTTTAATTAAAACAAATTAATACACCATACTGCCTGCCAATGCAAGGGACATAAGAGATGCATGTTTGATTCCTGGGTTGGGAAGATCCTTGAGAGGAGGGCCCAGCTACCCACTCCAGTATTCTTGCCTGGAGAATCCCATGGACAGAGGAACCTGTTGGGCTACAGTCCAAAGGGTTGTAAAGAGTCAGATATGACTGAAGCAATTTAGCTCACATGCATGCACTATGTCTTACTTTTGTAAACCAATGCTCACCATACAATTTTTGTGTTTGAACAAATTTTGATTTTTAAACACAGCTCACATTTATAAAAAAAGAGTCTACTGCCTGGATCACTAACTGGAGAATAACAAGGAAAACAAAGTCAAAGGTGCTTTTACCTTTTCTCACTATATATTTGCCATTCTAATAGAGATGTCAATGAAAATAAAAGGCAAAGCCACCATACTTTTTAACTAGATACATAGGAGTTATTGTCATGTCTATCCAATTTCATTTAATTCCATTGGCCTAGTTTTAAGTACTCAAACCTCCCCAAAATTCAAAGTCTTACTACTGCCTTCCTTTGTTAGGAAGATTCTCATTCTTTAATTCCATTGTCCTCTTTTTAATAGTCTTCAGTCCCTTCAGGTCAGGTTGGGAAGTGTTTTTTGTCATGACCACAGTTTTCCCAAGATCTTTCCAAAGTAGTGATGAAATAGATTTTATGTAAAAAATACTGTTTCAGATACATTTTGTTTTATATTTAGTTTAACTCAAATTCATTTCTCCTTATATAAATAAGAAAAATTATGTTAAAAATATCTTTTGGGGTATTCTTCAATTCAATAAGCATTTATGGGGTCCTTTCTTTCTGTTGGGCTTTCCTGGTTGCTCAGCTGGTAAAGAATCTGTCTGCAATGCAGGAGACCCTGGTTCAATTCCTGGGTTGGGAAGATCCCAGGGAGAAGGGCATGGCAACCCACTCCAGAATTTTTGCCTGAAGAATCACCCATGGACAGATGAGCCTGAAGGGCTACAGTTCATGGGTTGCAAAGAGTTAGACACCTACGAACAAGCTAGGGGAGGTGATGGAATTCCACTTGAGCTATTTCAAATCCTAAAAGATGATGCTGTGAAAGTGCTGAACTCAATATGCCAGCACATTTGGAAAACAGCAGTGGCCACAGGACTGGAAAAGGTCAGTTTTCATTCCAATCCCAAAGAAAGGCAATGCCAAAGAATGCTCAAACTACAGGACAATTGCACTCATCTCACACGCTAGCAAAGTAAAACTCAAAATTCTTCAAACCGGGCTTCAGCAGTACGTAAACCGTGGAACTCCAGATGTTCAAGCTGATTTCATAAAAGGCAGAGGAAGCAGAGATCAAATTGCCAGCATTTGTTGGATCATCAAAAAAGTGAGAGAGTTCCAGAAAAATATCTACTTCTGCTTTATTGACTATGCCACAGCCTTTGACTATGTGGATCATAAAAAACTGTGGAAAATTCTTAAAGAGATGGGAATGCCAGACCACCTGACCTGCCTCATGAGAAACCTATATGCAGGTCAAGAGCAACAGTTAGAACTGGACATGAGACCACAGACTGGTTCCAAATAGGGAAAGGAGTACATCAGACTGTATATTGTCACCCTGCTTATTTAACTTATATGCAGAGTACCTAATGAGAAATGCTGGGCTGGATGTAGCACAAGCTAGAATCAAGTTTGCTGGGAGAAATATCAATAACCTCCCTGGTGGCTCAGAGGTTAAAGCGTCTGCCTCCAATGCGGGAGACCCGGGTTCAATCCCTGGGTCGGGAAGATCCCCTGGAGAAGGAAATGGCAATCCACTCCAGTATTCTTGCCTGGAGAATCCCATGGACGGAGAAGCCTAGTAGGTTACAGTCCACGGGTCACAAAGAGTCGGACACGACTGAACGACTTCACCTTCACCTTCATGCAGATGACACTAGCCTTATGGCAGAAAGTGAAGAAGAACTAAAGTGCCTCTTGATGAAAGTGAAAGAGGAGAGTGAAAAGGTTGGCTTAAAACTCAACATTCAGAAAATGAAGATCATGGCATCCAGTCCCGTCACTTCATGGCAAATAGATGAGGAAACAGTGGAATCAGTGAGAGACTTATTTTGGGGGGCTCCAAAATCACTGCAGATGGTGACTGCAGCCATGAAATTAAAAGGCACTTATTCTTTGGAAGAAAAGTTATGACCAAACTAGACAGCATTTTAAAAAGCAGAGACATTACTTTGCCATCAAAGGTCTGTCTAGTCAAGGCTATATTTTTTCCAGTAGTCAGGTATGCATATGAGAGTTAGACTTTAAAGAAAGCTGAGCGCCAAAGAATTGATGCTTTTGAACTGTGGTGTTGGAGAAGATTCTTGAGAGTCCTTTGGACTGCAAGGAGATCAATCAGTCCATCCTAAAGGAAATCAGTCCTGAATATTCATTGAAAGGACTAATGCTGAAGCTGAAACTCTAATACTTTGTCTACCTGATGCAAATAATTGACTCACTGGAAAAGACCCTGATGCTGGGAAAGATAGAAGGCTGGAGGAGAAGGGGATGACAGAGGATGCAATGGTTGGATGGCATCACCAACTCAATGGACATAGGTTTGAGCAGACTCTGGGAGTTGGTGATGGACAGAGAAGCCTGGCCTGCTTCAGGCCATGGGGTAGCAAAGAGTCGGACACAACTGAGCGATTGAACTGAACTAAGCTACTAATATGATATCATGCTAAGTTCTCAGAGAGAGGCCTAGATTAATAGGATTAATTTACTCATCTAGAACAGGTTTTAGTCTAGAAAAAGAGGCAGAAACACACACTGACTCAACTTTAAAATGCTGTAATAGTGGGAAGGAAAGATGATCAGGAACATTATGAAAGTAGGTTTTGTAAGTTGTCTTGGTTTAGGATCACTATGTTGGTATTTGGCAAGTATTAAAGTGGTCTTGAGTTTTTGGTTACTCCTTGTCAATGATTAAGGCCATATTTACCAGGAATCCTTAGAAGTTCTGTGTTTTTTCCATCACCATTCCTATTTTTTCTTACAAAAGTTAAAATACATCTGACTAACTCAGTGACTTAATTAACCAGAAGCATTATTTGGCTTCTGAAAACTGTGCTTACTTGTTCAAAATGAAGAGGTTGAGTGAGCACATTAGAGTACATCTACAGGATGGCTGGCTGGGATAAGTAATCATTATTCAATTGTATTTTTCAAGTGCAGAGTTTAACCTTTATATTGTCTGAAGTGAATAAAAATGGATCTAATTTCAAAACTATACAAAACTCTTTGGAATGTTGACTTAATCACCCTTCTGATACTTGGCCCCATCTTGCAAAGGTGAGGTTGACAAAACAAGAATTCTGAGGTGCCCTTGGGGTATAATAACAGTATTGGTTTTTTGAGAAGAGTAAAAGTTCAGGTGAGTAGCACTTGAAACTTATCTGTGATGGTGTTTCTTTTATAATTCATTTTTAATTGAAAAGTTTTGAAGTTCATTAGCTAAGATGATAAATGAAAAGAAAGGGCTTGAATTGAAATGTCCTCATTTCATCCATTTATCCTCAATAAGATCTTTCCTACTTTAGAAGAGTAACCTTCTCTACCTATAATGCCAACTCAAAGCAACTATTTGTGAAGTCAATCTGCTGCTCCATGATTGACTTACAAGTATATAACCCTAAGAATGGCAGCAACACAACCATGGTTATAATACACTGGAACCTTGATCCTTCAAATGTGTGGCTGATCAGCAGCCTCAGCACCACATGGGAGCTTTCCAGAAATGCATCTTTCAGGTCCCAGCCCAGGCATCTTGAATCAGAATCTTCATTTTACCAAGATCCCCAGGTGGTTGGTATGTACATTAAACTTTGAGAAGCACTACAATAGATTTTTGACTTAAAAGGAAAATAAAAAAAGAAAAAAATACACTTAAAAAATTACACATCCTGCAGAAATTTAGTGTTGGCATTGAGGAGAAACAGCACCATGAATGATTAAGGATCCATAGAGCTTTTTGCATCTGTGTTGTTTTGCCTTGATATTTAAACATGGTGATTTGATCAACAATCACTTCCATAAGAAAAAGAAGCACCATTTCTCTTTCCTCCAGAGTTTTTTGTAGTTCTAAGTCACTGTTTTTGATGGACCAGAGGCCTGCAGTTTGTCTCTGAGACAGAGACAAAGAAGAATAGCTTGCTGCTGACACAAATAAGAGAGCACAGCTCAATAATTCAACTGCCACCTGCCAACTGATCCTCCTTTTAAACTCAATCCTGGAGATTCCACAGATCCTGACTCTGTCTCACCTGGCCCCTGGTGGACATTCAAAGGACTGGGATGAAAGTTGCTGATAAGGGGCAGCCAGGATGGTGGCCCAGCAATTGTTGGCAGCTTCTTTCTGCTCACCATTAAGAGCTCTTCCAATCCATCAAGGGTTCCTTTTGAACTTGAACTCACAGACAAATCCCATGCCAGATTAGTTAATATCTCCAGATCTCAGTACTCTACAATGCTTTGAGCGATAAAGTTAACTTGTGAGCTCATTCACTATTATTTGAGAGCAATTAAAATTATACACAGATGTGAATAAGAGAAGACAAAAGAACCTTCTTCACAGTATCCTCTTCCCAAACCCTCATAAGCTTCAGGGAAAGAAAATGAGATGCGAGGTCCACTTGAAGATACCCAGGGGAACTCAGCCAATGAACCAGATGTTAGGATGATATTTATTAAAGGCAGGGTCTAAATATATGAGTTCAGGTTTTTTATCTTCTATTGCACTCAGCTTACTAGTGAATATAGCCATGTGTCTTTGTGTGTGATCGGATAGGATGTTATTAGCAAGCTTATGTTTTGACAGTTGCCATGACCATTCATGGAGCCCAGAGTCCATGGGTACCCAGATAAACTGCTTCTCACGAGGACACTTCAATCTATCACAGTAAGGATATGGGCGGGTTACAAGCAATGAGATCCTCTGTGTATAGGTAGTATGTAAATTAGTCTCTTTATTGAAAGTGTTCAGTAAAAGTGTGTGAAAGTTTTGAAGCTGGGATTCCAAAGTTATTCCTTATGAGACATGGGGCTAATATTTTATTTATCTGGACTTCATTGCATTGTTCTTAAAATGATGGATTTCAAATTAGTGTTCCACTGAACACTGTTCTAGGAAATTGTTTCAATACAAGGAAAAGATGGGAAGGTTTACCATATGCAAAACTTTCCATGTTCAACTCAGTGGGGAGTACATAGGATTCAGCACAGGTAAATGGTCTCCTTTCCTTCAAAACATTCCAACATCTACTATGTGTCAGTGTGGAAGGTGAGTATCAAAGGGGAGACACAGCTTGTTGGATCTCCCCAGATCCTTGACCTGGGTTGCCTCTCACTGTGGTCTATCTAGCCACATCTCCTGGACCAAGCTAGGGGATGGTCATGCGGATGATCTCCAAGATTTGTGCCTGGGCTGACATTGCTTGATTCTGTGATCATGGAGGCAACTCTTGTTCCTCCTTCATTTCTACCTTGATAGAACTGTCCTAAAGAGTTTCCATGGTTGGGAAGTCATTTACACTCTGAGGCACTGCACTTTTTACTTTGCATGCCTTCCTAATTGTATATTTAGGTAAAAACAACTGGCTCACAGTTATAAGCCAATCTCGAATGTAGAAAAGGCTTAAATATAAATTAACCTATTGAAAGTAAGCTGTTTTATTTTTCATTATGATTCTCTCCAAAATAAAATTTGTATAAAATTTACACCAATGGTTTAAAATGAAACCATTTACTTGAAAGAGAATATACATATATATATATATATCTCCATCTATTTATCAGATAGTCAGTTTCAAATGTTTCTGGGGGTCTAGCTTCTGAGTTGGACACAAATGAAGTGACTTAGCACAGCAGCAGCTTCTAAGAGCTCAGGAAAAGTGAAAGTGAAAGTCACTCAGTCGTGTCCAACTCTTTGCAGTCCCAAGAACTGGAGCCTACCAGGCCCTTCTGTCCATGGAATTCTCCAGGCAAGAATACCAGAGTGGGTAGCTGTCCCCTACTCCGGGGGATCTTCCCAACCCAGGGATTGAACCCAGCTCTCTGACATTTCAGGTAGATTCTTTACCATCTGAGTCACCAGGAAAACCCTCTAAGAGCTCAGACTTGAATCATTTTTCTCTAAATAAATAATATAGTTGCGACAGCCATATGGAAAACATTTTATTGGGAAGATATTAAAATTAGAAAATTGTATGCCTAAGGTGTTTGTATTAAAGCTTGGTAATTGAATGTTAATACACCTTGAAAAAATCCCAGTTCAGTATATAATATGTCCTGCTTAAATGATTCATTATAGTATAATATTTTTAATTTTGAAGAATTCTAGGATCTAAAGAATTTCAGGTGAAAAGACAGTGGATTAAAGTTCTAATGCCTTATGGCTTCTAAAAGCTGTGCTAGAATTAGAAAGAAATAATAGATTTCCAATTTGGTTTTAACAGAAAATGATGTAAACGTACATCATTTTCACTGTCAGTTTCAGAGGGCTTTCTCAAGCTGAAAATTATTGGATTTTCTTTCTCCTTTTCAAAACTATCAGTAAACTTTTTTATTTTTTAAAATGACTCATTCAGTTCACATCTACTTGAGGGGGAAATTGGTAAGTTATTTAACTTCAAAATAAGCTACATCCCAGCCTTCATTAGGGTGGTTCCTGGAATCAGTCTAATTTTGAGTCCCCGTTCCTGGCTAAAGCTTATTATTACTAGAAGAATATGTGCTGACAGGCAGAGACAAAAAGGTTATGGAGAAGGTCACTTTTAAACAGAAATATGATTTATATACTATAAAGCACTCCATTATTATTAGACAGCAATGGAAGTGCAGGGAAAGAATATGGGACTTGAAACGTCTTTTATTTCTGAAAGTTCAGACAGATTTTAGGGGGAAATTGTACCATGAATTTCTGTTTCACCAAGAATGAGGCTGCGTGGTGGGCAGTGCAGGCAAAATGAGAGACTGATCTATGAACCAAAGTAGCATGATGTTTTAGGTTAGACTAGCTAAAACCCACTCCAGTGTTCTTGCCTGGAGAATTCCAGGGATGGGGGAGCCTGGTGGGCTGCTGTCTATGGGGTCACACGGAGTTGAACACGACTGAAGTGACTTAGCAGCAGCAGCAGCTAAAATACTTGATTTTGTCTTGGTAGGGAGAAATTGTATTTATGCACATAAACGTGAAAGTGAAAGCCATTCAGTCATATCCAACTCTTTGCGACCCCATGGACTATACAGTCCATGGAATTCTCCAGGCCAGAATACTGGAGTGGGTAGCTGCTCCTTTCAACAGGGGATCTTTCCAACCCAGGGATCGAGCCCAGATTTCCTGCATTGCAGGCGGATTCTTTACCAGCAAATCTGCTGCTGAACATAGTGTTTTAGGCAGCTCAGACCCACTACATTTTCAGTCCTCAGAGTTTTGTATGTTTTCCTATTGTTTTATTTTTTCTATTTGGGGGTGCGGAGGACAGGAGGGAAGAAAAGGGGAGTGGAGAGAGAGGAAATCTTATTATATCTTTGAATCAATGTTAGAATATGATAGATTTTCCAGAGTCAAAACCAGTTTTAGACATATATACTAAATGCTGAAAAACAAAAGAAGGCTAATAAATTTAAATGACATCACAAGCCACAAAACAGGTCCTGTTCCTTTACTGAAGTTAAAGACATCTTATTGGCACAGGGAAGATGGTTTGCTTGCCTGGAGCAGAGTCCGAAGTTCTTCAGTTTATCCATCTGCAACCAGTTGACTATGTTTCACATTGGTGATGAATTATACTCCGTTTCCTCAGTCTAATCCTTTTCATTTATTTATGTTTTATGGAGGAAACATAAAAGCCTTCTTAGAAAAATCCAACTGTTTTTGATAAACCTTGTCATGTGCAAATAATGGAGCCTTGTCAGGGCCAAGCTTTCCTGGAAATTTATACCTTCTAATAATAATTAAAAGGGAAAAAAAGAAAATCAGAAACAAATAAGAAGTATATTGAATTGGATTCAAAGCATGTTTGTGGCTTTGAATGAGTGGCAATAAAGCATTTTCTATCAAAAAATGTTTAAACATGGCAGTGGAACTAAAATCCATGTTCAGTTTGAATTTGGGATTTTTCACATAGTGAAACCATGACTTCAGTTTTGAAGCCTAAGGAAGAAAGAAAACATTTAGTTCTCAGTGAAGCACTAGATGAATAGTCTGGATCTGGAACAATGAGAAAGAACTGGGCAGTAGGATAAAGCTTGATGAAGGGCCTTAAAATAGGCTGCTAAAAACAATCCTCAGCAAAAGGTTTTTATTTCTAAAGAAGTAAAATTTGTAGAAATGAAGACAAGCATTTTAGCTATGGTCATGCACATGTGGATTTTGAGCATCTACATATTTTTTCTAAGGTTTGAAAAATATGTTAATATTTTTCTAATCAAAAACAATGATTAGCAAAGTCTACAAATTGAATATTCTGGGAAAAAATGGCCAATTGTGTGTTGATTTCTGTCTTTGACTTTTTTGTATATTTTTGCTAAATAAATTGAAACTCTTCAGTTAATTATGAGTTCTATTTAATAGATTTCATTTACTTTGAAATTTGAAGGTAATATTTTACTCCTATCTTTCCCCTACACTCAGATTCTGTAGAACTTCTGTTTATGGTAGAAGTTCTCAACAATGAATATTTATTAGAATTTTCTAGGAGCCTCTAAAAATATTGATGCTTGGCTTACCTCAAACCAGCTGAAGTCAAGACTTTGGGGATGTGTGCCAGGAGCCAGCGTGAGGAACTCCGCCCATGGCAAACGTCATGAGGAAGGAGGCTTGGCATAGGCAAAGGCGTGATCAAGCCTCAGGAAACCCCCTGTTCCCGAGCATCTACCCCCCAAACCAGAGTCTGTTTTATGCTCTCACCTACATCTCTGACTTTATGGGGGCTCTCCCACATCACCATTTCTCTCGGAGAAGGAGTTAACTTGCAACTCCAGTTAATAAAAATTCCTGGGTGTGAGAAGAGTGTTTCAACTTATGAACTCCTCTGAAGGTCTGTCCTCTAGCCTCCCTGATCAGGTTTGTCTGGCCACATGTGATTGTTTACAGCCTCCCAACCGTGAGAGGCACGAGATGCTTTAAAACTTTCTAAATACAGACTCTTTTGAGAAGTTAGAAAATTATTAGTATAGTGGGTTGATTAGAAATTATATTGGTGAAGGGTTTTTTCATTTGTTGTGCCAGCAATTACTGCTAATTCCCTGCCCTGGGTGTGACAAGAGTGTCTCAGGTCAAACCTCTCTGCGGACAGACTAGCTTGTGTGACAACCTCTCAACCATAAACAGCACAGAGAGTTTGGAGTATTTTGAAAGTCTTAATTAGCATAGGGCTTTTCTCATTGTTGAGTCAATGATTGCTGCCAGGCCTCCATATCCTTAGGCACCTGGGAATATATTAATCCTCGTATTTGGAATATAGAAAAGGAAATATAGTAGTTTTTGAGGTTAGCTATACTAGACTTTTTGAGTTAATGAATTTTCTCTTTTGTTA
The DNA here is from genome assembly GCA_006410635.1 of Cephalophus harveyi. NCBI lineage: Eukaryota > Metazoa > Chordata > Mammalia > Artiodactyla > Bovidae > Cephalophus > Cephalophus harveyi. Next base: position 20,939 of record SJYT01041228.1, read on the forward strand.
TAGATCACTGTACTTTGTTATAAATCACTGTGTCCTTGCCATGCAAAAATGTAACTTTATCACTATCTTAAGACTAAATAGATCTTATGGGGAACACTGATGAAGGGTTTTCATTTGTTTAGCCAATATTTGCTGCTAAATCTCCATATTCTTTGCCCTTATAATGAATATAACTAGCATATAGGAGAAATAGGTATTAACCTTTAAGATTAATCATGTTAAACCTTAGGCTAAGTAAATTCCTTTCTTGATTGTAACCTGCTACACCCTCACCCTATAGGAATGCAACTTTATTTGGAGGGTGGCGCCTGGTTTAAGAAAAAAATCACCCCTGGAAAAAATAAGTTTTCTGGTTAACTGACCGTTATCAGAAAGGGCCATAAAATGTCAGCAGGCCTCATGGCCAGAAGATGATGTAAAACCCATAAGACCTTTGTATAATTTTATAGGAAGCACCTGACTGTGACAAGGGACAGGTCTGCTGACCCCCATGTGACTCTGTATTCATCCCTATGTATAACAAAAACTATATAAGCAAACCTGAAAAATAAAGAAATTGGATCAGCTTCTGGAAAGACTGATTCCCCCGTGTCATTTCTTTCTTGCTCCCTGTTTTTCTGGCTGAATACCCATCTTGAATGTGGGTACTCACCAAGCCTGCTAATTCTGCCTGGGCTTCTAAATTCGGACCCGGGAGGCCTTGGTGCCCCCTCTCCTTCGGGAGAACGGAAAGACGCCTGTAGCCTACGTAGGTGGTGATTGGTATTCCACATAAGCCAAGTTATTCAGCCTCTATTTCTCCACTAATTTTCCTACTACACTATCTGTTTCTAATCTCTCTATATATCTGTAATTAAATAAGTTTTTTCCTAGGACGCCTACTCCATCTCCCCTTCAAATTACCCTGGATTCACCGGGGCTGGACCGCGGCATATGTGGTCTTGGTCATGTCTGTTTTTAAAAGTTCTTCAGGTGATTCTAATGCACAGCGAGTTTAAGCTCCACTGCTCTGCGGGATTATATCAGAATACTATTAGAGGGAAATATCATTGTGGGACAAAGAGCCTTATGCTCAGTTAAATGGCCAGGATTCTTCCCACTTTCTATCTTTGCAGGGTGAGGAGGCAGGGTAGGTATTGAGAATTCATAGAGTTATGAGTTCAAATCCAGGTTCTGGTATTTACTTAAAATGTGATCTTAATCTTGTCTATAAAAGAGACTGATTGGTAACATATATACAGGGCTATGGAAAAAGCAAGAGACTTCCAGAAAAACAGCTATTTCTGCTTTATAGACTATGCCAAAGCCTTTGACTGTGTGGATCACAAGAAACTGTGGAAAATTCTGAAAGAGATGGGAATACCAGACCACCTAACCTGCCTCTTGAGAAATCTGTATGCAGGTCAGGAAGCAACAGTTAGAACTGGACATGCAACAACAGACTGGTTCCAAATAGGAAAAGGAGTACGTCAAGGCTGTATATTGTCACCCTGCTTATTTAACTTATATGCAGAGTACATCATGAGAAATGCTGGACTGGAAGAAACACAAGCTGGAATCAAGATTGCCAGGAGAAATATCAATCACCTCAGATATGCAGATGACACCACCCTTATGGCAGAAAGTGAAGAGGAGCTAAAAAACTTCTTGATGAAAGTGAAAGAGGAGAGTGAAAAAGTTGGCTTAAAGCTCAACATTCAGAAAATGAAGATCATGGCATCCGGTCCCGTCACTTCATGGGAAATAGATGGGGAAACAGTGGAAACAGTGTCAGACTTTATTTTCTTTGAGCTCCAAAATCACTGCAGATGGTGACTGCAGCCATGAAATTAGAAGATGCTTACTCCTTGGAAGAAAAGTTATGACCAACCTAGATAGTATTTTCAAAAGCAGAGACATTACTTTGCCAACTAAGGTCCGTCTAGTCAAGGCTATGGTTTTTCCTGTGATCATGTATGAATGTGAGAGTTGGACCGTGAAGAAGGCTGAATGCCGAAGAATTGATGCTTTTGAACTGTGGTGTTGGAGAAGACTCTTGAGAGTCCCTTGGACTGCAAGGAGATCCAACCAGTCCATTCTGAAGGAGATC
>SJYT01041228.1:23065-60995 GCA_006410635.1 Cephalophus harveyi
TATGGATGTGAGAGTTCAACTATGAAGAAAGCTGAGTGCCGAAGAATTGATGCTTTTGAACTGTGGTGTTGGAGAAGACTCTTGAGAGTCCCTTGGACTGCAAGGAGATCCAACCAGTCCATTCTAAAGGAGATCAGTCCTGGGTGTTCTTTGGAAGGACTGATGTTGAAGCTGAAACTCCAGTACTTTGGCCACCTCATGCAAAGAGTTGACCCTTTGGAAAAGACTCTGATGTTGGGAGGGATTGGGGGCAGGAGGAGAAGGGGATGACCGAGGATGAGATAGCTGGATGGCATCACCGACTTGATGGACATGAGTTTGAACCATGGGAGTTGGTGATGGAGAGGGAGGACTGGCGTGCTGCCATTCATGGGGTCGCAAAGAGTTGGACACGACTGAGCAACTGAACTGAATGACTGAACTGATGAACATTGAGGTCTATGTATCTTTTTGAATGAATGTTTCCATTTTCTTTGGATATGTACACAGGAGTAGAGTTGCTGAATCACACCGTAGTTCTTAGGTTTAGTTTTTTTGAGGAGCTTCCATAGTGTTTTCCATAGTGATTGTATCAATATACATTCCCACCAGCAGTGTGAGAAGCTTCCTCACCAACATTTGTTACTTGTGTTCTTTTCGATGATAGCTGTTCTGACAGGTGTGAGGTGATAGACCTCATTGTAGTTTTTTGATTTGCATTTCTCTGGTGATTAGCAGTGCTGAACATATTTTCATGTGCCTGTTGGCCACTTGTATGTCTTCGTCAGAAGAATGTCTTTTCAGGTCTTCAGCCGATTTTTTATTGAGTTGTTTGTTTTTGATACTGAATTGTATGAGCGTTTTATATTTTGGATATTGACCCCTTGTTGGTCGAGTCATTTGCAAATATTTTCTCTGGTTCTGTAGGTTTTCTTTCGGCTTCATTTATGGTTTCCTTTGGTGTGCAAAAGCTTTTAAGTTAATTAGGTCCTATTTGTTTAGGTCCTATTAGGTCCATTTGTTTATTTTTGCTTTTTCTTTTTTCTTTAGGAGACAGATCCAAGAAAACATTGTTATGATTTATATCAAAGAATGTTCTATGTTCTCTTCCAGGATTTTTTTGGTTTCAGGTCTTACCTTTAGGTTTTTAATCCATTTTGAGTTTACTTTTGTCTATGGTGTGAAAAAATGTTCTATCTCATTATTTTACATGTAGGTGTTTATTCTGGTCTCTTTTGTCATTGATTAATTGACCATAGATGCTTGGGTTTGTTTCTGGGCTTTCTGTCTGTTCCATTGATCCATGCCAGTACCATATTGTTTTGATTACTATAGATTTGTAGTATATTCTGAAGTCTTGGAGAATGATCCCTCCAGTACTCTTTTTTCCTCAATATTTGACAGTTTGGGGTCTTTTGTGGTTCCATGTGAAATTTAGGATTGTTTGTTCCAGTAGTATGAAATATGTCATAGGTATTTTGATAGGAGTTGCATTAAATCTATAAATTGCTTTGGATGGAATGGCTATTTCAACAGATTAATTTTTCTAATCCAAAAGCATGGAATATCTTTCCCTCTTTTGATATTATCTCCAATTTCTTTCATCAGTGTTTCATAGTTTTTACTTTTTTACATAATTAATATTTATACAATTTTCACACAACAGTAGGATACAAATTCTTTTTAAGTTCCCATATACTATAAGTTAGGAGACACTGGAACATATCCAGGGACATAAAAAAAGGTGCAAAAGTTTCATGGTCTAAATGTGTTGAAGTCCTACAGAGTCTGTACCTTTATCACTGTGGAATTATTTTAGAAACCAATATCAAAAGATATTTGAAAGTAGCCCACATATTTTCAATGCAGTGTGACATTTACCAACAGAGATCTTTGACCTAGCCACTGAAAGCCTCAATAAAATTAGAAGACTGAAAACACACAGAGGGTGATTGCAGAGAGGAAATCATTTAAATAAGAAATTAATATCAGAGATTTTTTGAAAACCTCATGTATTTTGAAATTAAAGGTCCACTTTTAAATGATGGGTGTGAAGAAGCAATAACAAGGAAAATTAGAAAATACTTGTAACAGAATAAAACTGAAGAGAGAATCTACCAGAATTTGTTGCAGGCAGCTGAAGGTGCTCAATGCAACTAAATGCAATGTGGTATCCTGGAATGAGGTATGAATGAAAATAGTGGACACTAGTATAAAATTCCATGAAGTTTGAACAAAATCTGCACTTTAGTTAATAGTGTGGCATCACATGTTAATTTTCTGTTTTTTTTTTTTTTTAAACAATATAGTGTTTCTTTATATTCTCAGAATCGAATTAGAAATTTCAAGCCTCATAAACAATTTTTTTTAAATCACTAAGGTAATAAACTTTCTAGACTTGGAGCCGTAATACTAGATGCCAAAGTACATGGAACTATATCAAAGGTTTGAGTGAATATAAATTACAGATTTAGCATTCTATTCATATTAATTCAAACTTTTTAGCTAGGCAGAAATTAATGAGTTTTCTAAAATATATATTTGCATGCTACTTATATATATATGTATACAAAAGCTTTTCTACTATGCTTAAAAAGGGCTTGAGAAGCAACTTCTGTAGCTCAATTCCAGAAAAATAAACGATCCAATCAAAAAATGGGCCAAAGAACTAAACAGACATTTCTCCAAAGAAGACATACAGATGGCTAACAAACACATGAAAAGATGCTCAACATCACTCATTATCAGAGAAATGCAAATCAAAACCACAATGAGGTACCATCTCACGCCAGTCAGAATGGCTATTATCAAAAAGTCTACAAACAGTAAATGCTGGAGAGGGTGTGGAGAAAAGGGAACCCTCTTACACTGTTGGTGGGAATGCAAACTAGTACAGCCACTCTGGAGAACAGTGTGGAGATTCCTTAAAAAACTGGAAATAGAACTGCCATTTGACCTAGCAATCCCACTGCTGGGCATACACACTGAGGAAACCAGAATTGAAAGAGACATGTGTACCCCAGTGTTCATCACAGCACTGTTTACAATAGCTAGGACGTGGAAGCAACCTAGTTGTCTTATCGGCAGATGAATGGATAAGAAAGCGGTGGTACATATACACAATGGAATATTACTCAGCCATTAAATAGAATGCATTTGAATCAGTTCTAATAAGGTGGATGAAACTGAAGCCTATCATACAGAGTGAAGTAAGTCAGAAAGAAAAACACCAATACAGTATGCTACTGCTGCTGCTAAGTCGCTTCAGTAGTGTCCGACTCTGTGCGACCCCATAGATGGCAGCCCACCAGGCTCTCCCGTTCGTGGGATTCTACAGGCAAGAACACTGGAGTGGGTTGCCATTTCCTTCTCCAGTGCGTAAAAGTGAAAAGTCAAAGTGAGGTCGCTCAGTCGTGTCCAACTCTTAGCGACCCCATGGACTGCAGCCTACCAGGCTCCTCTGTCCATAGGGTTTTCCAGGCAAGAGTACTGGAGTGGGGTGCCATCTCCTTCTCCCCAATACAGTATATTAACACATATATATGGAATTTAGAAAGTTGGTAACGATGACCCTATATGCAAGACAGCAAAAGAGACACAGAACAGACTTTTGGACTTTGTGGGAGAAGGCGAGGGTGGGATGATTTGGGAGAATAGCATTGAAACATGTATATTATCATATATGAAATAGATTGCCAGTCCAGGTTTGATGCATGAAACGGTGCTCAGGGCTGGTGCACTGGGATGACCCTGAGGGATGGGATGGGGAGGGAGGTAGGAGAGGGGTTTAGGATGGGGAACACATGTACACACATGGCTGATTCATGTAATTGTATGGCAAAAAACACCACAATATTGTAATTATTCTCCAATTTAAATAAATAATTTTTTTAAAAAAAGGGCTTGAGAACAACAAAGAGATGGAGAAACTGGTAAATATAAACTAAGTGAAATGGGAGCACTGAATATGAAATAGAAAAAGTGAAACAAACTAGATAAAAGTAAAAGATCGATCATCATGTAATCCAGTTGTTTTTAAACATGACTACTCTTTAGAAACATATCTGGAGCTCTGGAGAAAAAAGGCAGTACCTGAGCATTTGTATTTTTAGAAAAATTTCAAGATAATTCTGATATGCATCTGGATTTTAAAAAGTACATCATATAGACTGTTTTTAAACATGGCTGCTCATTAAAAACCCATTTGGAGCTTTGGAAAAAATGCAATACCTGAGCATTTGTATTTTTCAGAAAATTCCAAGATAATTTTGATATACATCTGGAATTTAAAAAGTGGTTATGGGCTTTTCTATTAAATGGTGGTTTAAGTGATACAGAATTACATTATTTTCTGTTGACCAATCACGATACAATGGTATTTAGCAAATAATAGTTACATAATTACAATAGCAAAAGATATTTATCAATTTTCACATTCAATAGCCAGACAAAAAATAAAAGATAATTACAATTGCAAGCCATAATGGAAATATGATTAAACTAACGTCCCGTGGACGGAGGAGCCTGGCAGGCTACAGTCCATAGGATCACACAGAGTCAGTCACTACTGAAGCAACTTAGCATGCATGAATATAAAATAATTATATACAATTTGTTGGGTTAAGTAAAATGATGTTATAAGTGGAAATACATACATGCACCTGTTTTCATCTACTAGCCTGTCTTTGTCTTTTGGTTCATGCATTTAATCCATGTACATTTAAGGTAATTTTCTATATGCATGATCCTATTACCACTTTATTTTGGGTTTATTTTGTGTTGGTCTTTTCCTTCTCTTGTGTTTCCTGCCTAGAGAAGTTCCTTTAGCATTTGTTGTAAAGCTGGTTTGATGATGCTGAATTCTCTTAACTTTTACTTGTCTGGAAAGCTTTTGATTTTTCTGTCAAATCTGAAGGAGAGTCTTGCTGGGTATAGTATTCTTGGTTGTAGGTTCTTCCCTTTCATCACTTTAAATATATCATGCCATTCTCTTCTGTAATAGTTTCTGTTGAGAAATCAGCTGATAACCTTATAGAAGTTCCCTTGTAGGTTATTTGTTGTTTTTCCCTTGTTGCTTTTAGTGTTTAATTTTTGTCTTTGCTTTTCATTAGTTTGATTACTACATGTCTTGGTGTGTTCCTCCTTGGATTTATCCTGTCTGAGACTCTGTGCCTCCTGGACTTGGTTGACCATTTCCTTTCCCATGTTAAGGAAGTTTTCAGCTATTATCTCTTCAAATATCTTCTCAAGTCCTTTCTCTCTTTCTTTTTCTTCTGGGACTCTTAAAATGTGTTGTTGGTGTAATAATGTTGTACCAGAGGTTTCTTAGGCTGTCTTCATTTTCTTTGATTCTTTTTTCTATATTCTGTTTTTCAGCAGTGATTTCTACCATTATGTCTTCCAGGCTGTGATTTCCACCATTACGTCTTCCAGGTCACTTATCCATTCTTCTGCCTCAGTTATTCTGCTATTGATTCCTTCTGGTGTGTTGCTCATCTTTGTTTGCTTGTGCTTTAGTATTTCTACATCTTTGGTAAACGTTTCTTGGCATTTTCTCCATTCTTTTTCCAAGATCCTGGATCATCTTCACTATCATTATTCTGAATCATTTTTCTGGAAGGTTGCCTCTCTCCACTTCATTTAGTTGTTTTTCTGGGGCTTTATTTTGTCCCTTGAGCTGGGAGATAACCCTTTGCTTTTTCATGCTGATTAGCTTTCTTTGATGTGGTTTTAATTCTAACAGCTGCAGGAATATAGTTCTTGCTTCTTCTGTCTGCCTTCTGGTGGATGAGGCTAAGATTCTTGTGTAAGCTTCTTAATGGGAGGGACTGGCAGTGGGAAAAACTGGGTCTTGCTCTAATGGCATGCTCAGTAAAACTTTAATCCAATTATTTGATGATGGATTTTGTTAGTTGTTTGGCTTGAGGTGACCTAGCCCTGGGTCTACAGCTCTATGGTTGGGTTAATGGTGACCTCCAAGAGGGATTACACCAAGGGATAGCTTCTAGGACTGCTGCTGCTAGTTTTCCCATCCCCACAGTGAGCCACTACCGACCTATGCTTCCACAGAAGACCCTGCAACACTAGCAGGTAAGTCTGGTTCAGTCCCCTATGGGGTCATTGCTCCTTTCCCTTGGGTCTTGGTACACACAAGAATTTGTTTGTGCCCTCCAAGAGTGGAGTCTCTTGTTCTCCCAATCCTGTGGAAGTCCTGTAATCAAATCTCACTGGCCTTCAAAGTCACATTCCCTGGGAATTCCCAGCCCCTTTTCTGGATCTCCAGTCTGTGAAGCCTGACTTGGGGCTCAGAACTTTCACAACAATGGGAGAACTACTTTGGTATTATTATTCTCTAGTTTGTGTGTTGCCCACCTGGTGGATATAGAATTTGATTATATCATGATTGTCCCCCTCCTACCATCTTGTTGAGGCTTCTCCTTTGTCTTTGGATGTGGGGTATCTTTTTGGTGGGTTCCATTGTCTTCTCATCAGTGGTTGCTCAACAGCTAGTTGAGATTTTGGTGCTTTCACAGAAGATAAGCACACATCCTTCTATTCTACCATCTCAAACCCATAATGTTTTATAGTTTATAGTATAGGTCTTTCACTTCCATAGTTATGTTTATTCCTAGGTATTTGACTCATTTCAGGGCTCATGAATGACTGTCATTTTATTATATAATTGGAACTTTTTTAAGCTTTGAGCTTCAGAAAGGTTTTGGTATATGTGCTGTGCTTGACTTTCCTTAGGTATTCTTTTTACACTTCAGTTAGGTTTTCACATATCTTGTTCGGCAGTTTTATTTTTCTTTGTTTGCTGAGACATATTTCATATGTGTATTTGTTTTTATGATCACTATTGCCTCCAATGTAGGCTGTAGAGGGTATATTTAGGTCAGTACCACTAGAGCACCCAACGATGTATAAGTATGAAAAGTGTTCCTATGCAAAAGAGATCACATGTAAAGTCCAGTCTGCTTTGTTTCCAGAGAACAGTTCTTTACAACACAAATTGTCCTAGGGCAAAAACTGTGAAAATTCCATTATTTGGCCCTACTTACCTTGGATACAAATTGTACTCTGAAATGGTGTTATTTCAGTAATAGCAGACAAGCACAGTATTTAAGTTTGTATGCAAGGGCTTGAAAGCTAACACAAAGCTAGCTAGCAAAAGGAAAAAAAATTAGCCAAAATGACTGTTAGATCTGAATTTCCAGAGAACTTGTTAACAAGAACATCCTATCAGAGTAAGTTCTAGTTGTTTATTAAAAGGTTTTTTAATGCCTTAAGAAATGATTCACTGATGAATCTGTCTTACTTTAAAAAGGCTTCCATGCATTTAGATGAATATGTAACTTCCTTTCTAATATTTCACATAAAGTTTTGTCATCCTATCCCAGGAAAGTTATTTTAGTTATGCTCTAGTAAGACTTATCAGTGTGGCCAGGAAGATAGATCCAGTTGGTGCTTAGTCCCCACCATCCTGATTAATCAAGTAGCACCTACTATACTATAGTATCTCTATCCCTTAAGAATTTGAACTCCTTAATCCAGGGCAATCTAGTGGTGGTGGACATAAAGTTTCATGTTTAGATTTAATCTTCAGTTCAATCGCTCAGTCATGTACAACTTTTTGTGACCCCATGGACCGCAGCACGACAGGCCTCCCTGCCCATCACCAATTCCCAGAGTCCACCCAAACCCATGTCCATTGAGTCGGTGATGCCATCCAACCGTCTCATCCTCTGTCGTCCCCTTCTCCTCCTGCTCTCAATCTTTCCCAGCATCAGTGTCTTTTCAAATGAGTCAGCTCTTNATGGACCGCAGCACGACAGGCCTCCCTGCCCATCACCAATTCCCAGAGTCCACCCAAACCCATGTCCATTGAGTCGGTGATGCCATCCAACCGTCTCATCCTCTGTCGTCCCCTTCTCCTCCTGCCCTGAATCCTTCCCAGCATCAGAGTCTTTTCAAATAAGGCAGCTCTTCACATCAGGTGGCCAAAGTATTGGAGTTTCAGCTTCAACATCAGTCCTTCTAATGAACACCCAGGACTGATCTCCTTTAGGATGGACTGGTTGGATCTCCTTGCCATCCAAGGGACTCTCAAGAGTCTTCTCCAACACCACAGTTCAAAAGCATCAATTCTTCAGCACTCAGCTTTCTTTATAGTCCAACTCTCACATCCATACATGACCACTGGATAAACCATAGCCTTGACTAGACGGACCTTTAATTGCTGCCAAATATTTGTCTTAAGTGCTAATCAAAAACAAATTGCACCTAGAAACTTGTTTATGTTAAAAGATGCATAAAGCCAGTAAAGAGAATTTACGTGATTTCAGTGGTCTGCATCATGTAGGAATTGTAAGGGATCAGTACATGGCATCCAGTCCCATCACTTCATGGCAAATAGATGGAGAAACAGTGACAACAGTGTCAGGCTTTTATTTTCTTGGGCTGCAAAATCACTGCAGATGGTGACTGCAGCCATGAAATTAAAAGACGCTTACTCCTTGGAAGGAAAGTCTTGACCAACCTACACAGCATATTAAAAAGCAGAGACATCACTTTGCCAACAAAGGTCCATCTAGTCAAAGCTATGATCTCTCCAGTAGTCATGTATGGATGTGAGACTTGGACTATAAAGAAAGCTGAGTGCTGAAGAATTGATGCTTTTGAACTGTGGTGTTAGAGGAGACTCTTGAGAGTCCCTTGGACTGCAAGGAGATCCAGCCAGTCCATCCTAAAGGAAATCAGTCCTGGATATCCACTGGAAGGACTGATGTTGAAGCTGAAACTCCAATACTTTGGCCACCTGATGCGAAGAGCTGATTCATTTGAAAAGACCCTGATGCTGGGAAAGATTGAAGGCGGGAGGAGAAGGGGATGACAGAGGATGAGATGGTTGGATGGTATCACTGACTTGATGGACATGAGTTTGAGTAAACTCCGTGAATTGGTGATGGACAGGGAGGCCTGGCGTGCTGCAGCTATGGAGTCACAAAGAGTTGGACATGATTGAGTGACTGAACTGAACTGAACTGAAGTAAATAACACTTGTATTCCTTGCCCAGGTTCAGAATCAATTGAAATATAAATGTAAGAATCAAATAGATGGAGATCAAAACATTGTCTTCATTACTCATAAAGCTGCTTGGAGAAGATGGTTTTAGTGTGAACTTCCAAGTAGTGTGGACCTCAGAGTTAGGCAGACTTAGACAACTGCAAAACCACAGGACTCCAGGCCAAAAGTAATCCCCTTCTTGCATGGCAAGGAGCCAGTCAGAATGCATGTTCACTGTAGACACACAGGTTACTGAAAAGGAAGCAGAGAACAGGGGCCAAAGCCAAATCTACTCAGATATTTCTCCTAAATATACTAGGCATATAACTCATTTCTTCTCCCATGGGCAGAAGAGCAGGAGTGTTAGTCTAGTTGAAGTTCTTCCACATGGAAACATGAGAAGTAAAGATTAAGTGTCCCATCTATCATAGCTCAGTGATACATTCAGTATTGCCATTTATCTTCAGTACCAAAAATATCACAATTTTGCTTTAGGTTCACACAAAAAATCTATTGGGATATTTTGGGAAGACTAAAGTATAGTGCAAATAATTGCATAGTATCATATTGAAGTCATATCAATGGAACATTTCAAAACTTCATCTAAATGCAGTAACAAAACATGAAGAAATGCTTCTTAAAGGCAAATGTACTGAAAGAAATCCATTCACAACTATCAAGTGAGAACTCTGAATATTGTAACTTTTGAGCAAGATAATGAGGCTTCAAGTAAGAAATTTCCGTATTATATTTGCATTCATGTAATATCCTCATATTGGGAGAGTTATGGTATGGGGACAGGAGAGAAGAGAAAGGAAGGAGAAAAAAGAAGAAATGAGAAAGATTGCAGTGGATTGGCACCATGTATAAAATTATGGATGATCTGAGCTATGTATTTGATGCAGAAATAGGACGAATATTGAGTGACAGTGGGATAGTGTGGTGGTGAAGTGCCAGGGTTTGTGTGAGAGTGGTGGCAGTGGGGACAGTGTGAATAATAGTGGAGGATGGTATGAAATCACTGGAAATGAAGTTGGGCAATGTGAATGATAGTGACAGGACAAGATCAGAATGTATGTGATAATGATAGTTAGGGACACAGTGTATGTCATACTGTGGAAGATGAAAATTGTGCATGTGAATGGATGTGTGAAAGAGTAGGGTGGGAAAGACAATAGTGAGAAAGGATATGAAGTTAATGAGACACTGGGATCTTTGTGTGTTTGAAAATTGTGGATGGGGCATTTAAAGTAATAATAAGAGGATGTAGACAGTGGATGGAATGGGGAAAATGTAGTGTGATGGTAGAAGATAGGTACATGGTGGAAGTGATAGGGTTAGGACATGTGTATGCTTGTATGTGATGCTGCGGGCAATGAAAAGTGTTACCAATTTGTGGGGGCGGATAGATACAGTGAGCATGCCTGACAGTGGAGAATGATAACATTATCATTTGGAGCATGGAAATCATGAATGGGGTTGTTAAGTAAAGTGTATGTTGGGAAAATGCAGTTTCTGACTGTCAGTGAGGAATAGCACAAATATGTGTGTGAGGATGGAGGTAATGTGGATATTCATTGTGAGTGTATATGATATGGAGATGACATGAGCATGTGGGAAAGGAGTTTTGGAGGATGATGGAGGTTTTACAGTGGGTATGTGGACTGTATGTGTGATAGTGGGTGTGGATAGGCACTGTGTGATAGTGTAGGAATTGAGTAATGGTAGATGTGACTGTGAGTGATGAAGATGGTGTGTGTGATAATGTAAGTTGATTCGAGATAGTTGTATTTGACAGTGGGTATTGTGATACTGTATGGACTCTTGTGTGTATGATAATATAGGATAGAACAATGTACGTGCAGAAATGGGAGTAATAATGACTGTTGTGTGTTAGTGTGAGAGTTTAGAGAATTGGGATAGTATATGGAGATCATAAATTACAGTCATTATCATATAAGTCATAGAAGAAATCATGTATGAATGAGATAGTATGTTAAAGACTGTGTATGTTTGTCAGAGAGAGAGATTTCATGTTTTGTGATAGGTATTTGAAATTGCATTTGGATATGAGCAACAGTGATCTGAAAAATAAGTTGCTTATAGGGGATAGCTTTATCTTACCCAAAACAAATCCAATGGTATAAAGCCCAAGACTTCCATGATTTTCATCAATATCTTAGCTACCACATATTTTATTGTTTGTTGTTCCATGACCCTTACTTAGCATGTTGTTCCCATCATAGTTGCCCAATGGCTGCTGCAAGTCTATGTTCCAGGTAGGAAGACGAGGAAGAGGAGAAGGCAAAATATCTTGTCAGTAGAGTTATTCTCCTTTATACAAAGCTTTCCCCCAAATCCTACCCAATGGTTTCCACCTACATCCAGTGTCCAGTGGACAGATCTGTGACACATGACCACCAGTATCTACAAGGTTGTCTGGGAAATATAAGTTTAGCATTGGGAACATTATCACCCATACAAAAAAAAAAAAAGGTTTATCTAAGTAAGAAAAGAAGATGTTGGGTAGGATACAGCCGGTAGACAAAGAGAGGCTGAAGATATGGAAGAGAGGGTATAATGAATAGATTAAAATATCAGATGTGAGAGATACAGGATTCAGGATACAGGGACACTATATAATTGGCATAATTTGAGATGCTGGGGATGATGTTGTGGTAGGCAAAAATAACATGTTTTCTCTGTCGTTATTGAATTTTACTATCTTGTGAAGAAGGCAGACATTAATCACAAACCAAATTTTTGTGAAGTTGATACTGCTGTGGAGGGGAAGTATAGGGTTCTATGAATAGGTTTAAAGAGAGGTTGATCTACTCAGGGAGGTCAAAGACAGAGGAAGTGATGATTGAGCCGAGATCTGAAGGCAGAGTCAGAGTTCACTGGATGGATGATGGATGGTTGGGATGGGGGAAAAGTGTTCCCAAAAGAGGAAACAGGATAAACAAGGGCATTTGTGCACTGTCTTTTTTTTTTTTAATTTAATTTTAATTTAGAATATTTGCTATTGTTATATCTTCAAGTTCACTGATCTTCTTCTAGTTAATTCAATCCAGTGTGTTTTTAAATTTCAGTTATTACAGTTTTAATCACTAAACCTGTGATTTGCATCTTATTAATTATATATCATTTCTCTACTTAACATGACCATTATTTTCTCTAGCTTTTTGGTCATATGGAACAAATATATGTTATCTGCTAAATATAGCATCTATATAAGTTCTGCATCAGTTTGGATTGATTTTTTTTTTCTCCTCATGATGGGTCATGTTATTTTGTTTCCTCATATGCCTGGGGTTTTTTAAATTGAATGCCAGACAACTTCACTTTTTGGTAAAATTTTGGTATAAATGTTTACCTTTGGGTGCTATTTTTGTATTATTATACATCTTCTTGAGCTTTATTACAAGAAGCAGTTACTTTGAAGCAATTAAATCTTTTTCAAGCCATGCTTTTAAGATTGATTAGGCAGGACCACAGCAGTGTTTGCTAAATCATCCCAGTGTACTGAAGCAAAACTCGTCTGAATAACCCATGCCTCAGGAATTATGAGTTTTTCTGCTCTGAATGGTGGGAACAGGTATGATCCACAGACCTGTTTGAGCTTCTGACACTTGTTCCCTCTAATACTTTTAGGTGGTTCTTTTCCTAGCCTTGTATGATTTCCTTAAGTGCATTCACTAATCAGTGAAGGTGAAGGTGAAGTCGCTCAGTCGTGTCCGACTCTTTGTGACCCCGTGGACTGTAACCTACTAGGCTTCTCCGTCCATGGGATTCTCCAGGCAAGAATACTGGAGTCGATTGCCATTTCCTTCTCCAGGGGATCTTCCCGACCCAGGGATCGAACCTGGGTCTCCCACATTGAAGGCAGATGCTTTAACCTCTGAGCCACCAGGGAATCCTGTTGCAATCCTTCAAAGGTCTTTGGAGTGCTCCCTAAATGCAGCTTTCTCCTTTTTAGTATTTTCTGAACTCCAGCCACCTTGGTCTTTCTGGTCTTATCCCTGTCACCTAATAGAATCCTCTGAGGCTTGACTGCATTCTCCCTCATTGCACCATGAACTGGAAACTCCCCCAAAGTGTAAAGGTTCACCTCATTTTCCTTTATCTCTTAGGGATCACTGTTTTTCACTTCCTGATGTCTAGAGTCTTTAAAAAAATTATTTCACATTTTTGGTCCTGTCTTTTTAAGTGTTTTTGTCCGGTTGGAGTGTAAATAGAGTCTCCAGCTTGCCTCTGAGGAAGCTATGTGGAGGAGACTTGTTAAAGAATTCTTTCCATTTTCGTTTCCATTTCCTTTTGCTCTTCTTTATTCTTCCTCTCCTCTCCTTTAAGCTGGTTGATTTTCTCACTGCTGCCATGTATTAGATATAAGTGATGGCTGTACTTTAAAATTTGTGTTATCAGATAAAAAGAAGGAGCCTGATCAAGAAAAAGAACTTTATTCAAAATCAAGGATTGGAGGAAGATTTTGGATCATAGGAAATGCGACCACATATTTCAAGGGTCGCTCTTCATGACTCTGAATTTAAGGAGCTTCTGAGTGTAAAGACAGGTTAAAGAGGCAGATTAATATCCCGTCAAAGGATAGATGTTTAAGCCTTGGAATAGAAACTCACAGAATTGGCTCCCAACCAGAAGCTTCCAAGACTATAGTAAGTGTTAGAGTAACTGTGCTTTAATCTCAGACACTGTCTTATATTAGGATAAATCCATACATAGAACAGACAGCCTATGATGTTGGTCACATGATTATAGCTTCAGTCCAACTGTGGAGATCATAAGTCACCAAGAAGGTCATGATGGTGAGAAAACATGTACAAAGAGCATTGAAGAGCCTTTAACCAGACTTCAGATATTGCTAACACCAGAAAATTCATCAGCAGAAATAAGTCTTACAAATGTAGTGATCATGGCTGATCTTTCAGCCAGAGTTCAGATGTTACTCAGCATTGCTAGCCATTAGTTCAGTTCAGTTACTCAGTGGTGTCCGATTCTTTGCGACCCCATGGACTGCAGCATGCCAGGCTTCCCTGTCCATTACCAACTCCTGGAGATTACTCAAACTCATGTCCATTGAGTCAGTGATGCCATCCAACCACCTCATCCTCTATCATCCCTTTATTCTGCCTTCAGTCTTTCCTAGCATCAGGGTCTTTTCTAGTGAGTCAGTTCCTCATATCAGGTGGCTGAAGTAGTTTCAGCCTCAGCATCAGTCCTTCCAATAAATATTCAGAACTGATTTCCTTTAGGATGGACTGGTTGGATCTCCTTGCAGTCCAAGGCACTCTCAAGAGTCTTCTCCAACACCACAGTTCAAAAGCATCAATTCTCTTAAGCTCAGCTTTTTTTATGGTCCAACTCTCAAACCCATACATGACTACTGGAAAAACAATAGCTTTGACTAGATGGACCTTTGTTGGCCAAGTAGTGTCTCTGCTTTTTAATATGCTGTCTAGGTTGATCATAGCTTTCCATCTAAGGAGCAAGCATCTTTTAATTTCATGGCTGCAGTCACTATCTGCAGTGATTTTTGGAGCCCAAAAATACAGTTTCTCATTGTGTACATTGTTTCCCCATCCATTTGCCATGAAGTGATTGGACCGGATACCGTGATCTTAGCTTTCTGAATGTTGAGTTTTAAGCTAACATTTTCACTCTCCTCTTTCACTTTGATTAAGAGGCTCTTTAGTTCTTCTTCCCTTTCTGTGATAAGGGTGGTGTCATCTGCATATCTGAGGTTACTGATATTTCTCCTGGCAATCTTGATTCCAGCTTGTCCTTCATCCAGCTTGGAATTTCATATGATTTCCTATCATATAAGTTGAATAAGCAGGGTGACAATACACAGCCTTGACATATTCCTTTCCTGATTTGGAACCAGTCTGTTGTTCCATGTCCAGTTCTAACTCTTGCTTCTTGACCTGCATACAGATTTCTCAGGAGTCAGGTCAGGTGGTCTGGTATTACCATCTCTTAAACAATTTTTCAGAGTTTATTGTGATCCACACAGTCAAAGGCTTTTGTATAGTCAGTAGAGCAGAAATAGATGTTTTTCTGGAACTCTCTTGCTTTTTTGATGATCCCACGGATGTTGGCAATTTGATCTCTGGTTCCTCTGCCTTTTCTAAATACAGCTTGAACATGTGGAAGTTCATGGTTCGTGTACTTTTGAAGCCTGGCTTGGAGAATTTTGAACATTACTTTGCTAGCATGTGAGATGAGTGCAAGTATGCAGTAGTTTGAACATTCTTTGACATTGCCTTTCTTTGGGATTGGAATGAAAACTATCCTTTTCCAGGCCTGTGGTCACTGCTGAGTTTTCCAAATTTGCTGGCATATTGAGTGCAGCACTTTCACAGCATCATCTTTCAGGATTTGAAATAGCTCAACTGGAATTCGATCACCTCCTCTAGCTTTGTTCGTAGTGATGCTTCCTAAGGCCCACTTAATTTTGCACTCCAGAATGTCTGGCTCTAGCTGGCTCTAGGTGAGTGCTCACACCATCATGGTTATCTGGGTCATGAAGATCTTTTTTGTATAGTTCTTCTGTATATTCTTGCCACCTCTTCTTAATATCGTCTGCTTCTGTTAGGTCCATACCATTTCTGTCCTTTATTGTGACCATCTTTGCATGAAATATTCCCTTGGTATCTCTGATTTTCTTGAAGAGATTGCTAGTCTTTGCCATTCTATTGTTTTCCTCTATTTGCACTGATCACTGAGGAAGGCTTTTTTAAATCTTTCTTTGCTATTCTTTGGAACTCTGCATTGAAATAGGTATATCTTTCCTTTTCTCCTTTGCCTTTTGCTTCTCTTCTTTTCTCAGCTATTTGTAAGGCCTCCTTAGACAACCATTTTGCCTTTTTGCATTTATTTTTCTTGGGGATGGTTTTGATCACTGCCTGCTGTACAGTGGCATGAACCCCCATCCATAGTTCTTCAGGCACTCTGTCTATTGGATCTAATACCTTGAATCTATTTGTCACTTCCACTGTATAATCATAATGAATTTGATTTTGGTCATACCTGAATGGTCTAGTGGGTTTCCCTACTTTCTTCAATTTAAGTCTGAATTTGGCAATAAGGAGTTCATGAGCTGAGCCACAGTCAGTCCCAGTCTTGTTTTTGCTGACTGTATAGAACTTCTCCATCTTTGGCTGCAAAAAATATAATCAATCTGATTTTGTGGTGATGTCCATGTGTAGAGTCTTCTCTTGTGTCGTTGGAAGAGGGTGTTTGCTATGACCAGTAGGTTCTCTTGGCAGAACTTTGCCCTGCTTCATTTTGTACTCCAAAGCCAAACTTAGCTGTTACTCCAGGTATCTCTTGACTTCCTACTTTTGCATTCTTTCCCCTATGATGAAAAGGACATCATTTTTCATGTTAGTTCTAGAAGTTCTTGTAGGTCTTAATGAAGCATTCAACTTCAGCTTCTTCAGCATTACTGGTTGGGGCATAGTGGATTACTGTGATATTGAATGGCTTGCATTGGAAATGAACAGAGATTACTCTGTCGTTTTTGAGATTACACCCAAGTACTGCATTTTGGACTCTTTTGTTGACTATGAGGGCTACTCCATTTCTTCTAAGGGATTCTTTGCCCACAGTAGTAGATGTAAAGTGAAGTTGCTCAGTCATGTCCGACTCCTCATGACCCCATGGACTGCAGCCCACCAGGTTCCTCCATCCATGGGATTCTCCAGGCAAGAGTATTGGAGTGGGTTGCCATTGCTTTCTCCAGTAGTAGATGTAATGGTCCTCTAAATTAAATTCGCCCATTCCAGTCCAGTTTAGTTCACTGATTCCTAAAATGTTGGTGTTCACTCTTGCCATCTCCTGTTTGACCCCTTCTGATATATCCTTATTCATGGACCTAACATTCCAGGTTCCTATGCAATATTGGTCTTTATAGCATCGGACTTTACTTCCTCACCAGTGATATCAACAACTGGGCTTTTTTTTTTTTTAAATTTTTTTACTTATTTTTTTTTACTATACAATATTGTATTGGTTTTGCCACACATCAACATGAATCCGCTACGGGTGTACACATGTTCCCAATCCCGAACCGCCCTCCCACCTCCCCGCCGACACCATCCCTCCAAGTTATCCCAGTGTACCAGCTCCAGGCATCTTGCACCCTGCATCAAACCTAGACTGGCGATTCGTTTCTTATATGATATTTGCTTTGGCTCCATCTCTTCATTCTTTCTGGAGTTATTTCTCCACTCTTTCCCAGTAGCATATTGGGCACCTACAGACCTGGGGAGTTCATCTTTCAGTGTCGCATCTTTTTGCCTTTTCATACTGTTCATAGGGTTCTCAAGGCAAGAATACTGAAGTAGTTTGCCATTCCCTTCTCCAGTGGACCACGTTTTGTCAGAAATCTCCACCATGATCTGTCTGTCTTGGGTGTCCCTACAAGGCATGATTCATAGTTTCATTGAGTTAGACAAGGCTGAATGGATAAATGAGTTAGACAAGGATGAATGCATAAAGATGTAGTATACAAATACAAAGAAATATTAACCATAGAAACAAATGAAAATCTGCAATTTGTAACAACATAAATGGTCCTAGACAAATACCGTATGTTATCACTTACATGTGGAATCTAAAAAATAAGACAGATAAATGAATATAGCAAAACAGAAACAGACTCTGAGATATAGAGAACAAGCTAGTGGATACCAGTGGGCAGAGGGAAGGAGAGAGGGGCAATGTAGGGGTAGGGGATGAACTAAAAAATAAAATAAAAAAACCACAAAGATATATTCTGCAGCACAGGGAAATGCAGGCATTATTTTATAATACCTTTAAATAGAACATAATCTACAAATGTATTGAATAGTATTGAATAATCTATAAAAGTATTGAATCCTGTAAATGTTGTATACTTTAAATGAATATAATATTGTAAGTTAACTAAACTTCAATATAAAAAAGTTACTAACTGTAGTTCAATGTATGGTGATGAGAAGCCATAGGCATGCACTCTAAAAGTCTTCAGGAACAAGTCAAATCTTAATAATCATCAGAAATTCCAACCTGGAGGGAAACTGTTGACTATCCAATATGTAATGCAAAACTCCCCTCTCTTCATTTAAAAAAACAATTTTTTGGAGTATAGTTACTTTACAGTGTTCTGTTATTTGCTGCTATACAACAAAGTGAATCAGCTATATGTATACATATATCCCCTCTTCTTTGGATTTCCTTCCCATTTAGGTCACCAAAGAGCATTGAGTAGAGTTTCCTGTGCTATACAGTAGGTTCTCGTTTCTTATCTATTTCATACATAGTAGTATATATATGTCATTGCCAGGATCTCCCAGTTCATCACTTCCACTTTCCTTTTTGGTGTCCATACATTTGTTCTCTACATCTGGGTCTGTATTTCTGCTTGGGAAATAAGTTCATCCATACAGTTTTTCTAGATTACAAATATATGTGTTGATATATATTTGTTTTTCTCTTTTTGACTTACTTCATTCTGTATGATAGTCTCTGAGTCTATCCACATCTCTGCAAGTGGCACAGTTTTGTTCCTTTTTATGGTTAAATAGTTTTCCAGTGTATGTATGTGCCACATCTTCTTTATCCATTCCTCTGTTGATGGACATTTAGGTTGCTTCCATGTCCTGGTTATAGTAAATAGGGCTACAATGAACTGTTGGTGGGAATGTGGATAGGTGCAGCCACTATGGAAAACAATGGGGATGTTCCTTAAAAAACTAAAAATAGAGCTATCATATGACCCAGTAATCCCACTCCAGGGCGTGTATATATATATATACACCCAGAGAAGAACATAATTCCAAAAGATAACATGCATCCCTTCTCTTACCTCATGCAGATTCCCCCTAATCTCTGTAATTGGTTCTTTGGATCCCTCATCACATGGCTTTGGGCTTCCCTGGTGGCTCAGATGGTAAGGAGCCTGCCTGCAATGTGGGAGACTCTGGTTCTATCCCTGGGTTGGGAAGATCCCCCAGAGAAGGAAATGGCAACCCACTCCAGTATTTTTGCTTGGAGAATTCCATGGACCAAGGAGCCTGGTGGGCTATTGGTCCATGGGGTCACAAAGAGTCATACACAACTGAGCAACTAACACTCACATGGCTTTGGCAAGGGAGTCACATGCCCTTCCCTTCTTCAAGAGAGGGAAAGACACTACCAAGCCAAGACTCACAGCACTGTAAATTGTTCTCTGATTCTTTCTAGTCTCTAAGTACATTTGATTTGGGCTGAAAAGGAATGGAATAAGTATCAATAGCATGACTAGTCAGCCACCCCTGTCTAAGCCCTATAAGATTGTGTTCAGGACTCTTTGGTGGCTCTTTTTAGAATATGGGGATACTTGGCATCTTTTTGTTTGCTTGTTTTAGCAATGCAGCTTTAACCAAAATTCTGAGGCAACTGTAGAAGTCCCATTAAATGTCCTGCTGAATTTGTATTGTGTTTTGTTACTGTATACTTCTGTAGAAGCATGCTTCTGTCATGAAAATCATCAAAATAACTCAGAATTTTATCATTTCCACTTAGAACATAATCTTGAAAGGTAGATTACTAAGAAAGCATTTTTAGGTCTGAAATCCACATTTCCAAATTAATTTCCAGAAAAATGAATGCCTATTTGACTTTTGGATTGCCATAAAAAAATAGAGTAACAATGGAAAAGAAAGTAATGGTTTACCTTTTTTCTTAGATCAGGAATTCATAAACAAAATTAAAAGGCAAGCTACAGACTAAAAAATGCAACAGATGTGCCAGGTATAAGATTAATATCTTTAAAGAACTCTCAGGCAGAAGTACACATGACTAATAAACACTGGAAGTATGTTGCGCCTCATTAATCGTGAAAGAAACACAACTTAAATCAATTAAGTATCAGTTTGTCTATCAAACTGGAAATATTTTTAAAGCAAGCATTCAATACTAACACTCTCAGAGTACATGAGACCTCTTGTACATTACTAGTATTGATCAAAAATTCTTCCTGGAAAACGTTTTGGTAAAAGAGTTCATATATCTTTGCCTAGTAATTCCATTTCTAATAATATACCATAAGGAAATAGTTTGAGATATGCATTTAAGTTTGTGGGGGGAAAGTCACCACAATGATAATCTAATGAACAAAAATAAATAGAAATAATACTTTTGTTAATTAGTCATAGGTAAATTTATATCCTTGGATAGTGCATAGTTACTATAAAGGAAGTTTGCAAGGCTTTTTAATGTCATGGAAAATGTTTTGTGAAAATAATTGTGATGTAACATCATGTACTGAAAACTGTCTCAGATGGAGTACATCAGTTACTATTGTGCATGCGAGTGTGGTGTACAATGTTGGCGTTGATATGGTATTCTAGTGCTTTTCAGATGATCCTTGATTCATAAAATGAAATCAGGAACTGCCATAAAGCTGAAGAATGTGATGACTTGTCTAAGCCCAGATCCTTATCTGTTACAGTTGTTGTTAATGCTTCATGATTCTCAAATTACATATTATATTGATATTGAACATTAAGACACACATGGAGCTAAATCATATTGCAAGTATCTGAGAACATTCAGATATATGTATGGATTTGCCAGTGCAAATGATAGAGGATCTGTATGTCACAAGATACCGAGAGCCTGTGTGGCATGATGATCTGATAAAATATCAAACAAACATTCTCAAACTGTGTGGAAAGTTCTACTAGTAGTCTTCTTCCTCTTGTCTCTTCTGGTAACCTTCTGCCTATTAATGGAATGTTAGTTGTTAGGTGATGGGAAGGAGGAATTAACTGGAAGGGAAGTGGGGGTAATGAAAGAAGGTGTGTAACCTATTTAAGTTTATAACAAAATAATTTAATGTAATCACAAGATGTCAGTTTGACGGCTCCCATGATGCAAATTGGCATGAAAAACGCAGTAAGGTTTCTTAAAATTGTGTGTGATTGGGCTCAGTTGTTTATGTTAGACTGAGATCCACTAGTCCTTGAAACCAGTTAATAGGAGTGTTTTTGCTCATCATTCTATCCCCTACACTTACCACAATACATAGCATCTCATAAGTATACAGTACTTCAAAATTTCTTTCTATGTTCTTTTACATATGTAAATAAAAGAGATGAAATCAAGTTACCTCCATTTCAGAAAACATGGAAGAGGGATTTAAGAACTCCATAATGCTCATTTTGAGGCACCATGGCGTTTTATGTTTGGGCTTTGATGTATAGTATCTTTGTAAGAGTTTCAAGAATCATATTTGTTTATTTTTAATCTTAGTTTGGCCACTCATTGTGGCATGCAGGATCTTAGTTCCCTGATCAAGAATCAAACCCATGCCTCCTGCAGTGGAAGCACAGAGTCTTAACCACTGGACCACCAGAGAAATCCCTCAGAAAGCATATTTTGAATGATTAGTTTATCATTTACTTAGAAAGGGATGTTATAATCACATGCTGTGATTTGGGTTTTATTATTCCTTGCACATCTATCAAATTGTTTTTTGTCTATTATTCTGTTTACATTATGCAATAAACTTAATCTAAAGTAATGTTTGGCCTTAAAATACTATGTCTAATATGAATATACCTTCTTTTGTTTATTGATTATGTGCCATAACTTATTTCATCCTTTTATTTTATCCTTGCTGTATGTTTGTGGTTGAGATATTTCTTTTGTGAATTTCATGTAATTGTTCAATAATGAAAAAGGTATTGCGTAAATTTCCTTTTATTAAAGCATCCTCAAGATATCTATAATTGTAGTTTGGATTTCCTCTTTCAAGGAAAGCTTCACTTATTCCCTCTCTAATGCTCTTCCTGTCTTTATATAATTCTCTGTTTCTGCCCTGTATCATTTTCCTTGTGCCTGATAAATCTTTTAACACTTCTTGTAGGGTGGATCTTCTGATGATGAATTCCTTCAGTTTTTGTTTGTCTGAGAAAGTCTTTTTATCTCCTTCACTTTTATTTTTTTTTATAATTTGTTTATTTAATTTAAAGATAATTGCTTTACAGTATTGTGTTGGGTTTCTGTCAAACATCAACATGAATCAGCCATAGATATACATATGTCCCCTCCCTCTTGAATCTCCCTCAACCCTACCTCCCCATCCCTCTAGGTTGTTATAGAGCCTACTTTAGCTAGACACAGAAATCTAGACCATTGGGTTTTATTCTTTTAACATTTTATTTATTTATTTTTATTTATTTATTTACTTTACAATATTGTATTGGTTTTGCCATACTTCAACATGAAAGATTTCACTTCACCTTCTTCTTGCCTACATAGTTTCTGATGAAGTCTTCTGTAATTCTCATCCTTATTCTGCTATAAGTATACTTAGATTTATTTCTCCCTTGGCTTCTCCCAGTATTTTTTCTTTGCTTCTGGTTTTCTGCAGTTTGAATATCATGTTCCTCAATGTAAATTTCTTAGTGTTTTCCTGCTGGGTGTTCTCTGAGTTTCTTGAATCTGTGATTTGTTGTCTGCATTAATTTTGGAAAAGTCTTAGCCATTATTATTTACAATATAATGTTCCACTCCATTCTTCTGTTCCACTCTCTCTTTTTTCTTCTTCTTTTG
Source organism: Cephalophus harveyi (assembly GCA_006410635.1). Classification (NCBI taxonomy): domain Eukaryota; kingdom Metazoa; phylum Chordata; class Mammalia; order Artiodactyla; family Bovidae; genus Cephalophus; species Cephalophus harveyi. The sequence continues at coordinate 45,714 of SJYT01041228.1, forward strand.
TTCCAGTTGTGGCATATGTTGAATCCTTTTAAATTGTCTCACAATAATTGAATGTTCTGTTTTTCTATTTCTTTCTTCTGTTTATATTAGTTTGGGAAGCATCTCTGGCCATATCTTCCAAGTTCACAAATTTTCTCAGCCATGTCTAGTCTACTAATGACCCCATCAAATGCAATCTTTATTTCTTTTATGAGATTTCTGTATTTCTAGCATTTCCTTTTGGGGGTGCTTGCACCCCTTGCCATGTGGGATCTTAGTTTCTGGATCAGCAATCGAACACATGCCCCCTGCAGTGAAAGCGTGGATTCTTACCAGTGGGCTGCTAGGGAAGTCCTTCTGGCATTTCCATCTGATTCTTTCTGAGGATTTCCATCTCTTTGCTTACTTTACCCATTTGTTCTTGCATATTGTCTGCTTTTTTATTAGAGTCTTTGACATATTAATTATAATGCATTAAATTCCGTAATAATTCCAATAGTTCTATCATATTTGAGTCTGATACTTTTGCTTTGTCTCTTCAGACTTTTTCTTCTTGCGTTTTGGTGTGCCTTGTAATTTTTTTGAAAGCTGGACAAGTAATAGGAACTGAGAGAGGGGGGCCTCTATTGTGAAGATTTATGTTCCTCTTACTAGGAGTTGGGCTTTGTTTAAATTTTACTTTAGCAATAGGTGGCAGAGGCTTCATATTCCCCTGGTGTCCTTGATTTTGTCTCCTGTCTTGACTTTGGGCTCCTTAAAAAGTCTCTGCTTGCAGCTCATTCAGATATAATCCATTATAATATACTTGAGCCCTGTTGGTATGGTGGTAGGTGCTCTCTCGCTCAGTCGTGTCCAACTCTTTACAGCCCCATGAACTGTAGCCCGCCAGGGTTCTCTGCCCATGGACTTTTCCAGTCAAGAATACTGGAGTGGGGTGCCATTTCCTACTCCAGGGGATCTTCCCAACCCAGGGATCAAACCCACATCTTTTAAATATCCTGCATTAGCAGGTGGATTCTTTACTACTGAGCCACCTGTGAAGCCCAAGGTATGGTATGGGGGAAAGGGAGTGTTTTGTAATATTCCAGTTATATTTCAGTGTTTTAGTGGGCCTGTGACTCTGGCCTATGGCCTTTAAGAAGCTGTCTCTTATACACATCTACCCCTCCCACCCCTTCTCTGCCACACACACACCTTAGGTGAGATAAGAAAGGTAGAGAGGGGCTGGAACAAGGCTCTGGTAGTCTTTCCTCTTGAAAAGTAGGACTTTGTTACGGGGAAGGCTCTGGGCGTATTTCACAAGTATAATCACAAAGACTCTTCCCCTGCTTCTGTTGGGGCCATAGTGGGGTGTCTTTCTCAGATCTTGACTGAGAACCTGGTGAGATTCCTGAAATAAAGCCCATGAAAGTGTGCTTCCCCAACAGGACTACCACTCCCAAGAGTTTCTCACTCTCATTTTAGTCCACTTCAGCCTCTAGGAGTTTGTCACATTTTCATTTAAGAGTTCCTACAAGTTTATGGCTCTAGTGTCTTCTGTCTTAGGTAAGCAGATCTTATTTGTGACCTTTGATTTGCCTGTCCTTCAATATTACAGGATGGTGATTTGCTCTGAAACCTCATTTTTCTGTTGAGTACAAGAAAAGTCATTGACTGTTAGTTTGTTTAGCTTTTTTGTTGTTAGCACTTCTTTTCAAGACTGTCTCTAGCCTCACATTTATTGTTTTGTGAAGAAATGCAAAAAAAGAAAGAATCAGTTGATATTGTGGGTTCCTGAAAAAAAAGGAGAAACCTAGACCCTGTATTCTAGCGATAGGAAGAAACCCCAGATAGGTTTGTAAGATTCTCTAACAGTGTGGCCTTGTGTCTCACTTCCTGGGAAAGGCCAGGAAGAGGATGAGAACAAGACTACAAAATAAAAATGGTTGTGTGGTGTCTGTAGGCATTCTGAGCTGTGGGTCTCTTCACATAGTTTCTCTCAGCTCAGGATATCATGGAAGTATAAGAAGAGTATGTTTTTTTTTAAAAAAAAAAAAAAAGAGTATGTTCATCAAAGACAGCCTCACAGAGATGAAAAAAGCCTCGGCATATGATAGGAGTAGCAGGGTATTTCCCATGTATATGAGTGGAATATGACACCCTCGGAGAGAGTGAGACCCCATCAGGGCTTTGTGGTAGAAATTGAGGCTCAACTCAACAGCTACCTGCTTGGACAAACAATGGTAAACCAAATACAACATTATATCATGCTGGCATGTATATATGATACCCAACATATATCACCCATCCTGATGTTTTGACACTGAGATACTATAATTTAGACACAACCCCAATAAATGGGGTGAGGAGAACTTCACACTGCTAGAGTTGAGTTTCAGCCACTCAGTAGATTGGGAACTTGACAGAATTCAAGCTAAGCTGCAGAGAAAAAGAAAACTTGCATTTCTTGTATACCTAAATTTGTCAGATAATATCCATACCTGATGAAGAACCAGTAGCAGAAAGTATGTGATAAATGCCGAGTGTGTGTGTGCTAAGTCACTTCAGTTGTGTCCAATTCTTTGTGACCCTATGGACTATATAGCCTGCCAGGCTCCTCTATCCAAAGCATTCTCCAGGCAAGAATACTGGATTGGGTTGCCATGCCCTCCTCCAGGGGATCTTCCTGACCCAGAGATCAAACCCATATTTCTCTCTGTCTCCTGCGTTGGCAGGCAGATACTTTACTACTAGCGCCAGCTGAGAAGCCCTATAAATACTGAGTATCACAGACAAATTTATCTATTCAAAACATGGGCCACGTGGCTCCTATTGATTGAAAACCACAGTGGTCTTACCTCCAGGCAAGAGTGACATCATGTGAGAAATGACTCCTGGCACTTTGATGAGTACCAAATATAAAGGGAACTAGGTATTTGAGGAGCAAAAAGAACTTCTAACATTAAGCATTCTTTCTGCAGTGAAAGCTGCCATTCCACATCACTCCTCCTCCTCCATGTTTTCCCTCTTACTTCAGGCACTTCTCTTTTCTCCCTAGTTATTTTCTCTACATTCCTCCTCTTTTTTTCTTTCCACTTGTTTATTTTCCTTTCTTTTTCATTTACCCCTAACCTGTTTTATCTCCTTCGATTTCCTTTACACACTCTTCCATTCTACATCCCTTCTCCCTTCTGCATTCTACTTCCTTATTCTCTTCCTGCTTTTTCCATTTCAACTGAGTATCCATTGTTTCTCCATTCTCTTATTTGTCATTATCTTAATAAATCCATTTACTTGCAGTTGTCATTATTTTTTCTTTTATTACTGTTTTCCTTTTTCTTTTTTCCTTCCTCCCTTTTCTTCCTCTTATACCCTCTCTTTTCAACTTTTCTCTCTTCATTTCTCCCTCTCTTCATGGTTCTAACAACATGGTGATAAAAAGTAAGAGAATAGAATGGAACCAAGGTGTACTTAAAATGGTACAATCAACAAGAATAGGATTTGGGAACAAGGCAGAAAGAAACATGAAAAACTGTAAGTAAAATAAGAGAAATAAACTACTAAATATGATGTTTAAAAACTACTTATAAAAAAGCAACAAACATTCTAAATGGTGAAATGGTAAAGTCATTTCAAGAAAAAGAAAGGGATATTACTTATTGAGATTATTACTTAATATCTTTTTTGATGTTTCACCAAGTCATTAGAATAACTGTAATATATAATGTAAATTCAGTTCAGTTCAGTTGCTCAGTCTTGTCCGACTCTTTGTGACCCCATGGACTGCAGCACGCCAGGCCTCCCTGTCCATCACCAACTCCCGGAGTTTACTCAGACTCATGCCCATTGAGCTGGTGATGCCATCCAGCCATCTCATCCTCTGTCATCTCCTTCTCCTTCTGCCTTCAGTCTTTCCTAGTATCAGGGTCTTTTCAAATGAGTCAGTTCTTTGCATCAGGTGGCCAAAGTATTGGAGTTTCAGCTTCAGCATCAGTCCTCCCAATGAATATTCAGAGCTGATTTCCTTTAAGGAAAATGTAGTGTACTTTTTAATGTAAATTAAGTGATCAAATTATTTTTATAGTATGATTTTACATTAGAAATCTCAATTTTTAAAAAAATACTTGAACTGGGGACATAGACTTCCAGCAAGAAGGAATAAATGGTGTAGATGTACTCTTTCATGTTTGTCCTTGGGTGCATTCTATATAATCTAAATGAAATCACCCTGAAAGTAGAAGATAAAATGGTGTGCTTTCTAGGGAGCTTAGATCCCAAACAATGACGTGGTGTGAGTTCTCTGGCTATGTCATTAGGCACCCAGGTGTCTTCCAGTCAGGGCAGTATTCCTACAAGCTTAATATGGAGCTGGAACTCTCATTTAGCCCTCAGTAACAAGGAGCCCCTCTCTCCCAGGTGTCAGTGGAGGCTGAGTGGGAATATGGACTTCCACTCACATGTGATAAGCCAGAAGATTAAATAAGATTCAGATCCTTATAAGATGCAAAATATCTTGGATACAATTGAAAATCACTTGTCATATCAAGAAACATGATAATCACACCTTGAATGAAAGAAGACAGTCAACACACACCAACATCAAGATGATACAGATATTAGAATCATCTACAAGGGTTTTTAAACAGCCATGATAAAGATGTCTCAATGAGCAACTGCTCATAGAATACAGAAAGTCTCAGCAAAGAAATAGAAAATCTCCAAAAGAAATAGAAGGTATAAGGAGCAATCAAAAAGAAATTTAGGAACTGAAAAATCCAAAATCCAATAAATGAACTTAACTAATAATAGATGAACTCAGAAGTAGAATAAATAGAAAAATGAATTAGTGAACTTAAGGTGGAATGACAGAAAGTATCATATCTGACAGGGAAAAATAGACTGAAAACCAAAAATAAACAGAGCTTCAAGTATTTGTTGGACTACTGCAAAAGATCTAACATAGGTATCATCATAGTCACAGAAAGAGAGGAGGAGGGGCTGAAAAATGTCTGAAAACTTCCCATGTTTGAAAAAAAGCATACTTGGATAGACCCAACATCATCAACCAACAGGATCTAATTGATATTTATAGAACACTTCCCCCAACAACGACAGAATACCAACAACTATGATTAAGAAGTCAAAGAAAATCAAAATAAAAGGAGAGAATGCCCACAGATTGAATGCAGTTGCTATCATAATTACAGTAAGATGCTTTGTGTGTGTGTGCCCGGTCATGTCCTACTCTTTGTGACCCCCATGGACTATAGCCCACCAGGCTCCTCTGTGCATGGGATTTCCCAAGCAAGAATACTGGAGCGAGTTGCCATTTCCTTCTCCAGGGGATCTTTCCAACCCAGGGATTGAACCCAAGATACTTTCTAGATATAAATTATTCCAAAATGTATGGGAAAGCAGAAGAACTAGAATAACAGATAAAATAATTCTGAAAAAGAACAAAATTCTATTCAACTTCAGGACTATTGTTTAGCCACAGTAATCAAGACCATTGCAGTATTGATAGAGGAATAGACACATAGACCAATGGAACAGAATAGAGAACTTGAGAAACAGCCTTACACAAGTGTGGCCAACTGAGCTTTTACAAGGGTGCAAAAATAACTCAATGGGAGGATTATCTTTTCAACAAATTGTGCTGGAATGATAAGATGGATTTTTGTAGCTCTGCCTCTCCCATCCCCCCAAATAAAACTCAACCTAGACCTCACATCTAATTCAAAATTTAAATCCAAATGGAAGATAGACTTCCATACAAAAGTTAAAACCACAAGACTTATGGAATATAACACAGGATAAAATCTTCAGATCGTTAGAGCTTGTTGAAGAGTTCTTAGAAATGACACAGATCTTTAGAAGGAGAAAAAATCAATAAATTGGGCTTTCTAAAAAAATGTGCCATGTGACTCTCTTAAAGAGGATGAAGCCAAAAGTTAAAAACTGGGAGAAACCAGTTTGCAAACCATATATCTGACAGAGGACTTATACATAAAATATGTAAATTCTTAAGGCTCAACACTTAAAAAAAAAAACACACCAAGCAATTAAATTAGAAAACTGGACAAAAGACATGAAGAAACATTGCACCAAAGAGGATATATTGATGGCATGTTAAAAATATTCAACATCATTAACCATTAGTGTTAGTTGCTCAGTCATGGCCAACTCTTTGCGACCCCATGGACTGCAGCCCACCAGGCTCCTGTGTCCATGAGATTTTCCAGGCAAGGATACTGGAGTGGGTTGCCATTTCCTTCTCCAGGGGATCTTCCCAACCCAGGGATCGAACCCAGGTCTCCTGCACTGCAGGTAGATTCTTTACCGACTGAGCTACAAGGGAAGCCCATAAGTTCTTATTTCTCTGGGATAAATGCCCAAGAGGGCAATTGTTGGATTGTGTAATAGGAGCATGTTAGGTTTTATAAGAAACTTGCCAAACTTTCCCAGTGATTGTATCAGTTTACATTCCCAGCAACAATGTGTGAGTGGATCTATTTTCTCCAAATCCTTGCCAGCACCCGTTGTATTTTTTTAGGTATTCTGGTAGATGTGAAATAATAACTCATTGTGGTTATAATTTACATTTTCCTCATTAACCTGAGCAACTGAACTGAACTGATGACTGTTTGTGCAATAGAAGACTTGACTCGGCAGGTCTGAGGTGTTCAGACCCTGAGCATTCCAAAAAAAATGTCTGCACATTCCAAAGAAAGGTCCAGCTCTTGACAGGCTCCTGGAAGATAACCTCTAAACCTTTGGCATATTATGCCTGATTAGAATCTTTTTGTTCAGCCGGGGCTTTGGGCCAACAGATGGTTTATGTTAAGAGTATGATTTATAGTGGGGCCTTGAGCCTTGTGGCATTAGTTTGACCTCAACACAGGCTGGAGACTGAGTAGCTAAGGTTAGCCACCCAGGTGTTCCATGCCTGCATGACTAAACTCCAGTAAATCCCAGGGATCAGGTTTGTTACACATCTTGCTGGGAGAATTAAGCACTGGCCATACAATTCCACTGAAAGGGAACAAATGGAAGCTCACCCCTGTTCTCTCCTGGACATGTAAGTTATGCACCTTTTAGCTTTGTGGATTTAAATTGGTATCCTTGCATTGTAATAAACTATAGCCTTGAATGTAACACCTATCCTGAGTTCTGTGAGTGCTTCTAGTGAATCATTGAATGCAAGGGTGGTCTTCAGGACCCTACCACTGGTAAATCCTAGGTCACATTCTTTTAGCTGCTAAGGTGGCTCTTGCAGTTGGAACTGTTACGTAATATAGAGTATACACGCTGTATTACCTTACTAAAATGTGAAAAAAATATTTGCAATACATCTAGCCTTACGGGATTTCAATTAGCTTCTGTAAGACTGTTCAAAGAAATCTCCAAAATAATTAAGACAAAGACAACACAAGAAAAATAGGCAAAAGACTTGCACAAGCACTTTACAAAAGAAATCCAGTAGGTCCATTGGCATATGAATATGTATTCCACTACTTATTTATCAGAAATGTAAATTAAAACCACAAGGAGATACCAATAAAACACACACCAAGTTGTGGAAAAAATTGAAAAAGCTTATGATACCAAACTCTATAGAGTGTATTGATCTTACTCCTGGGCATCTGATGTCACAGGAATAAATATTAAGCATTAAAAGTAATGATATATGTACAGGTATTTTATTGCAATGTTGTCAGTATGTGCTCCCTCCCCACACCAAAACACCTGAAACCAAAATGAATTACCATCAATGAGAAAATGATTTGATATATTGTGGTCCATCTCTATCATGGAATAGTATGCAGCAATGCAAAAGAATGAATCAGAGGTAGATTAACATTAACTGAGATAAATCAGATTAAAATATATATAATATGATCTTCATCTTTGTAAAACAAAAAAGGACTTTTTGAACATGATAGAATATAAAAAATGGTTTTTAAAATGCATATCTCAGATGAGGGTAGAGGTAAAAGAAAGTGGGAGGCAGTAAGTATTAATAAAAGAATGCAATTCAAAGTATGGCATATATAAGGTAATCCCGTTTATGTAAGAATATATGTATATAAAATGTTGTATGAGAAGCTAGCAACAAAACCTTACAGTTACCTCAAAGTGGTGAAATTTGGAGTGATGGCTACTTAATTTCTGAAATAGGTAATGTTTGAATTTTTAATGACAGGTATGCATTTGTGTAATGAGGAAAAGTAAATGAATTCATCACAGGAAAGAAACAAGAATGCCTTTGGGGTTTCTTGTATAAGCAACAGAATGAATGGTGGTATTCATTCATTCATTAAACAAGTATTTTTTGAACATATAAAATACTCTAGGCATCATTTTATGTTCTAAAGATATAGCAATGAATAAAACAAAAATCCATCTCCCTAAAAGGATTCTAATGGAGAGAGAAGGGCATGACAGGATAAACACAGTGTTGGTGAGGAGGAGGATATATGGGACCTGTTAATTGTGAAAATACAGAAACAATTGCAAGAGTGGGGTAGGTTGTCAGATTACAGATTTAGAATTCATAAGTCAAGACTGGAGATAATATGGGATCAGAAAGCATATAAAATGGTGTTTTAGGCCTCCTTTCTTGAGTCTGATCACGTCCCACTGCAGACACTTTTCAGAGGAAGTGCTGAGAAAAAACAGGCAGCTGACAGAGGAGGTTGCTATGCAACAGATGGGGAAAGTTATCCAGCCAGGCAGAATTGATGTTGGCCCTTGGGGACCAAATGCTGCAGTACTTCCCAGCATTAGCTTCCTTTTGTATGTTGGCTTCTGGCGGAGCTGATGCCAGAATAAATGTGAAAGGTACAAAGATGTACCTTGGATTTTTGGAAAGTATCAGTTCAGTTTGAATCATTTCACATCTATGTAACATTTTCTGCCCTTTTGAGCCTCTCCATTCTGGAAGCACAGTTTGTGTCGTTGCATAGGACCCCAGTAAGTGCTACTTGTCTTTCCCATTTTGCATGTTGAGAAGCCAGACTCAAAGAATTCCAGTGGCCTGAGTGGGTTCACACAGCTAGTGACAAACTGGCCCAGCACTCCATCCCAGGAACTGAGGCCCAGCCCTGGAAGGAACCAGGACAAACATTTACTCTCAGTCAAGGCTTGCCATGATTCAGACACACAAGTACCTGAGTGTCCTGACCGCTCTGGAGGGCACCAAGAAGGCCTCAGGGACATTTGTGCCACTCAGAGCAAAAGAGGCCTGACAGATCAGGGAGTGGACCCCAAAGAGCAATTCGCACACCTGGGTGGACTCACATAGAGCATGCAGGGGTGAGGAGGGGGTGCTGGGGCCCCTACCTGTGTTCTCCAGGATGCAGAGCATGAGCTCAAGTTTAGGACAGACGTTGACAGAGCAGGGGAGGTTGAGTGAATCTGCTGCTCAAACTGAAGAAGTGAGGGTGCCTCAGTCCCTCAGCCAGCAATGGTGCAACATGGGTTTTAGGGTCTGGAAAACCAGGCCCACATTTTGCATTTTCCATTTACTGACTGCCCTTGTCTAGTTCATGCAATATGTCTGTACCTCATTATATTGATCTGTAAAATGGAGATGCTGATAGCCACTTTTCAGGGCTTCTGTGAGAGGAAAACAAGCCCTAGCATAGATCCTGCTGTGAAGTACAAGCTGTACCCATCTCTCCCCACCTCCCCACCCCCTCACACAAAATAAATAGCTGGAGCTGCACAAAGGGCAAGAATGTAGCTAATGTTTGAGTCTAGAAACGGTTGAGTGGGGAGGAGACCTTGTAGGGTCACATGGCAGGCACAGACTTTTTCTACCTCCATTAATGTATCCCTCTCTGGCCATTTTCCTAGGTCCCTAAATGGATGAGATTATTTTTAGCAGGAGCCTAGCACTTGTTGCAATTAGAGACCCTACACAGAGACCTCTTTAATAGTGACCTAAATGCTGCTAGACAAGCGGGTGGTTGATGTATGCTGACTGACAGGAGGGGCCACGATAGGGGAGGGAAAGAACAGAGACGCATTGCGGAAAAGGTAGGGGGGCCGACGCGTGGGGCAAGGGGTGGGATCTAGAGGCACAGCGCATCTGTTTGGGGGAGGGGCCGATGCATACTGTCAACCTGGTTGGTGATGGGGTGGTGTGTTGGCAAAGGGGCGGGACTGCCTCCCACTGCACATGCTCAGCATAGCCTTCAGGGCGAAGCTTTTGTTGGGAAAGCGGGCGGGACTCTTATTTGGTCGATCAGGTCTTGCGCATGCGTACAACCATCTGAGGTGGTGGGTGGTATATTAGGCGAAGAGGCGGGGTCGTCTTAGCTGCCGCGCTGGCATTTTCTCCTGGACAAGGAGAGGGTGCGGCTGCTGAGAGCCGAAAACTGCAATCCCGATCCTCTGAGTCGTGAAGAAGGGAGGCTACGAGGGGGTTGGGGTTGGGGCCTGAGGCAAGGTGAGAATTAGCCCCCAGATAGGGCATCTTGCCCCCTGGTGCGGGCCCCCTATTTTTCATTCCGAACCCTTTATCCTGGATTCTTATCCCTCTCCCACTCCCCAAGCCCCGATTCACACCCCTCACCCGATTCTCCCTTATTCAGAATCCCTGTTCGCTCTCTAAACCCCTCCCATCGTTCAAAACCTCTACAGATTTCTCGACTTCGGTCTGTACTGTTGTTATACGATTCTCATTATTCGAAAACTCCATTCAATTTCCCAAATGTGAATCCCAACTCAATCTGCCTGGATTCAGAATTCTTATCTGAATCCCGATTTGAAGCTTCTCTTCGTAGCTTCTCAGGATTCAGAACCTCCATCCGGACACCTATTCACTTTTCCCACTCCAGTCTGGCCCGTTCCTCTCATATTCAGCACCTCATCCGCCCCCACAATCAAACCTCAAACACCACCATCTCCCCAAATTCGTTCCTTCCCGTTTGCCCTCTAGTGTAACGCCCGACTCCTCCTCCACACCCCCCAGGCTCTGCTCTTGCCAGAGGGACAAGAATCATGTCTCAGAAAATGGACTGTGGTGCGGGCCTCCTCGGCTTCCAGGTGAGATCTCCACTCCCCACCCCACTGTTTCCCTAACCGACAGTTTCCCCGGGGCTCTTTTGGCTGTCCAGACGCTTGGATCTGATGTTGCCTTCTTGATGCCTAGATTCTGTCATTTTTCAGATTCCCATGGTTTAAGGTGTGTGTGTGGCGGGGGTGGGAGGGGGTGTTAATCCTTTTTCAGCCATCAGTCCCCCTTCAGATAAAGGGGAGACCCTGTTAATAGTAAGAGCAATCTGCCCAGAGAAACTCTGCTCTAACCTCCTAGATCAGCAGCCCCCCTCCACACTTGTCCCCTCTCTTCATTTGGCCCCACTCCTTGTTTAGCCCCTGCCTCACTCAGCCCCTATCAGATGTTTTGTTACCCCTTCACGCCACTCAGGCCTCTAGATGTCTTACTCACCCTTCTCTTTTTGCACCAACCAGCCTCACCTCCCCTACACATTCTGTCCCCCACCTCACCCTGCCAACCCCACTTCGGAAGCCCAGAGATTTATTTTTTACTCCTTATTTGCAGGCTGAGGCCTCTGTAGAAGACAGCACCTTGCTTATGCAGACCCTGATGGAGGCCATCCAGATCTCGGAGGCTCCACCTACCAGCCAGGCCACAGCAGCTGCCAGTGCACCGAATGCTAGTCCTCAGAGTTCACAGCCCCCAGCAGTCAGTGAGATGGCTGATACGCAGGCTTTAGCAACTGCCACTAAGCCTAAGACAGCCTTTAAGGTCCAGAATGCCACCACAAAAGGTCCAAATGCTGCCTATGATTTCTCCCAGGCATTTAATGCCAAGGAGACTTCCAACATGCTGCCTACAGCACACTTTAAGTCCCAAAATGCCCCCCCAAAGGGCCCAAATGCTGCCTATGATTTTTCCCAGGCAGCCCCTACCGGGGAGTTAACTGCCAACAAGTCGGACATGGGCTTTAAGGCCCAGAACACCACTACTAAAGTGGTCCCAAATGCGGCCTACAATTTCCCTCAGTCTCTCAATGCCAGTGAGAAGGTCAACACTCAGCCCAAGACAGCCTTCAAGGCTTGGAATGACACCAAGATGTGTATAAGAGACAGCCTGTGTCNGCCAACAAGTCGGACATGGGCTTTAAGGCCCAGAACACCACTACTAAAGTGGTCCCAAATGCGGCCTACAATTTCCCTCAGTCTCTCAATGCCAGTGAGAAGGTCAACACTCAGCCCAAGACAGCCTTCAAGGCTTGGAATGACACCACTACGGTCCCAACTCCTGATACCCAAACCCAGAATGTTAACCCAGCCAAGATGGCCACTTCCTACGCTGACATAGAGGCTGACCCAAGCCCAGGTATCTGTGAATCTGATGGTGCAGCTGCACAGACATCAGCAGATGGTTCCCAGGCTCAGAATCTGGAGTCCAGGACTATAATTCGGGGCAAGAGGACCCGTAAGGTGAGATCCCTACTAGTTCTACTTTGCTTTGGGCTCTCCTGTCTTCTCTGAGGTGGTTCATTTGTTCTAAACAAGACAACACTAAATATATATAATTGTCTGTATTTAGCTACATTGTAGGGGATGATAAGGTAGATATGATGATTCTTGTTAGTCCACAGACTAATGGGGAGATGAGACATGGACCCGTAATATATACAGTCTGTGTGTAATTCATTTTACATTTCAAAAGTAGCCATGTGTTAGATCTTGGCCTAGGCACATTCACACAAGTAATCTCACTCATTAAATCTTCACGGTGCCTCATACCAGCTAGGGATCATAGTTTCAGTTTTACAGAGAAGGAAAATAAGTCCCAGAGAGGTGAAGTGACTTGAGTGATTTGTCCAGGGTGGTACAAGCAGAGCCAGTGATGGACATAGGAAGAGGAGAAGCCTCAGGCCCCACCCTTGGGTTGCTCCTGGCCTGGTTCAGAGATGAAACTCCTGCCTGGAAGACAGTGAAAGACAAGCCCAGGACTCAGGGTGACCATTGGCTAGTAGGTCAGGCTGTCACTACAGGTGAGGGTTTTAGGGGGCCTTCCTGAAATAGATATGGTGAGGGCATAGAAACAGTTGGTAACCCTGACCTTCCTTTTCTTTGATGATGCAGATTAATAACTTGAACGTGGAAGAGAGTAGCAGTGGGGATCAGAGGCGGGCCCCACTGGCTCCAGGGACCTGGAGGTCTGCACCAGTTCCAGTTACCACTCAGAGCCCACCTGGCGCACCCCCCAATGTGCTCTGGCAGACCCCACTGGCCTGGCAGAATCCATCAGGCTGGCAAAATCAGCCAACCAGGCAGACCCCACCAGCACGTCAGAGCCCCCCAGCTAGGCAGACCCCACCAGCCTGGCAAAACCCAGTTGCTTGGCAGAACCCAGTGATCTGGCCAAACCCAGTGATCTGGCAGAACCCAGTGATCTGGCCGAACCCCATTGTCTGGCCTGGTCCGGTTGTCTGGCCAAACCCACTGGCCTGGCAGAATCCACCTGGGTGGCAGACCCCACCTGGATGGCAGACTCCACCAGGCTGGCAAGGTCCTCCAGATTGGCAAGGCCCTCCTGACTGGCCACTACCCCCTGACTGGCCACTGCCACCCGACTGGCCACTCCCCACTGACTGGCCGCTCCCACCTGACTGGATCCCCACTGATTGGCCAGTTCCACCAGACTGGCAAAACCTGCGCCCCTCACCGAACCTGCGCCCCTCTCCTAATTCGCGTGCCTCACAGAACCTGGGTGCCTCACAGCCCCGAGATGTGACCCTTCTTCAGGAAAGAGTAAGAACTGTAACTTCCCAGTTGCTTCTCCCCACCCACCGTCACTTCTTTTCTTTGTTGTACTTCCATCTATAATTCAACCAAGTGTTCTTTCAATATCTTATAACTCTAATGAGTTCCTTTTTCCCTCTCAGGCTAATAAGTTGGTCAAGTACCTGATGCTTAAAGATTACACAAAGGTGCCCATCAAGCGCTCAGGTAGGCATTCAGTACCCTCTCCCAGAGATTTGCCCTTCCCCTCACCACATTCTCTATGGATATCTCTGTGCTTATATGTCCCCTCCCCTTCAATCCCCTCCTTCCATGGTTGAGTCTTCCTTTTTTGCTTACTGTGCTCCCCTGGGCAGGGCTGGCAAAGATGTCACAGCTCTGTGGCCCCTGCTCAGCTCAGATGCTCCCTCCTCTCACCTGCAGAAATGCTAAGGGATATCATCCGTGAATACACTGATGTGTATCCAGAAATCATTGAACGTGCGTGCTTTGTCCTGGAGAAGGTGAGAAGGCAACCCTGAAGGACAGAATGATGGGGAAAGGTTTGCGAGGAGGGGCTTTGATAGATAGTATGAGAAAGTCTTGGTTTAAAGATTCATGGGATTCCTATTGGGAGTTTGATGCAAATCACAGGGAGTGAATGTGGGTATGCTTATGCTAGATTTTGTAATTTTATAGTCTGTTTTCTTGCCCCTGTAGAAATTTGGAATTCAACTGAAAGAAATTGACAAGGAAGAACACCTGTATATTCTCATCAGCACCCCTGAGTCCCTGGCTGGCATACTAGGAACGTAAGATGGGAAAGAAGGAGAAACATTGCCATTCTCAGTGGTGGTTTTTTCCTAGGAGTTTCAAGTAGATCAGGATTCAGGGTCATATAGCAGGTCATGGGCAGAGTTGGGGTAGAGTTGTATCCTAGCTGAGGAATACTAGGAAAGCTGGATGGGTAAACTGCCTGGGGTGCCTGTATAAATGTCTGCTGAAAATATATTCTTTTTTTTTTTTTTAAACTTCTTTAGGACCAAAGACACACCAAAACTGGGTCTCCTTTTAGTGATTTTGGGTGTCATCTTCATGAATGGCAACCGTGCCAGTGAAGGTGAGTGGCCGGGCCAGCAGCTGGGGGTTGGCTACCGCCTGATTTCCATGTTCATTTTCCATCCCTTGTCTCCCCTTGCCTCCCATTGCAGCTGTCCTCTGGGAGGCACTACGCAAGATGGGACTACGTCCTGGGTATGATTGGGCTCTCTCATCTCTTGCCTGTTATATGATTGTTTGGCAACAGAGGATGGTTCCAGGATTGCATCAACCTGGTAGTCTAAGGGAATTGGTTTGGGGAGGTACAGAGCCCAAGGATGTGACCTGGGTGGATGGGGAAATAGTCCTGGTCTCTGCTTCTTCTCTTATCTCTGACTTCTGTGCTGGAAAACTCTTCTTTCCTTTGGGCAATGTCATAGTCTAATTATGGATCTCCCCCCCCCTTTTTTTTTTTTTTTTTGCTTTCAGGGTAAGACATCCCCTCCTTGGAGATCTGAGGAA
>SJYT01041228.1:98406-125760 GCA_006410635.1 Cephalophus harveyi
TTTCTCATGATGTACTCTGCATATAAGTTAAATAAGCAGGGTGACAATATACAGCCTTGACGCACTCCTTTTCCTATTTGGAACCAGTCTGTTGTTCCATGTCCAGTCCTAACTGTTGCTTCCTGACCTGCATACAGATTTCTCAAGAGGCAGGTTAGGTGGTCTGGTATTCCCATCTCTTTCAGAATTTTCCACAGTTTATTGTGATCCACACAGTCAAAGGCTTTGGCATAGTCGATAAAGCAGAAGTAGATGTTTTTCTGGAACTCTCTTGCTTTTTCCATGATCCAGCGGATGTTGGCAATTTGATCTCTGGTTCCTCTGCCTTTTCTAAAGCCAGCTTGAACATCAGGGAGTTCACGGTTCACGTATTGCTGAAGCCTGGCTTGGAGGATTTTGAGCATTACTTTACTAGCATGTGAGATGAGTGCAATTGTGCAGTAGTTGGAACATTCTTTTACCTTGCTTTTCTTTGGAATTGGAATGAAACTAGAAAAACCGTAACTTTGACTAGATGCACCTATATGGGCAAGGTAATGTGTCTGTTTTTTAATATGCTGTCTAGGTTGGTCATAACTTTTCTTCCAAGGAACAAGTACCTTTTAATTTCATGGCTGCAGTCACCATATGCAGTGATTTTGGAGCCCAAGAAAATAAAGTCTCTCACTGTTTCCATTGTTTCCCTATCTATTTGCCATGAAGTAATGGGACAAGATTCCATGATCTCAGTTTTCTGAATGTTGCGTTTTAAGCCAACTTTTTCACTCTCCTCTTTCACTTTCATCAAGAGGTTTTTAGTTCTTCTTCACTTTCCACCATAACGTTGGTGACATCTGCATATCTTAGGTTACTGATATTTCTCCCAGCAATCTTAATTCCACCTTGTGCTTCATCCAGTCCAGCATGTCTCATAATGTACTATGCATATAAGTTAAATATGTAGGGTGCTAATATACAGCCTTGACATACTCCTTTCCAGATTTGGAACCAGTCTGTTAGTCCATGTCCAGTTCTAACTGTTGCTTCCTGGCCTGCATACAAATTTCTCAGGAGGCAGGGCAGATGGTCTGGCATTCACATCTCTAAAAAATTTTCCACAATTTGTTGTGATCCAAAGAGTAAGTTGTGAGAAAATTATTCATAGTGAGGTATTATTCACAGTAAGTTGTGAGAATATTAAGTTGAGAGAAAATTATTCAATGTTTTAACATATTACTTGTGCATCCAGTGGAGACATTTTTGAGACATATATCAGAAAAAATTTTTTCAAAGTCATTATCATCTCATCCTAACTGTTTAAAAAATAATCTCATTCTTCATATTTCATATCATATTCTTTTAGTTTGACTTCTTAAAAAAACTGTGATAAAATAACAGAATTATAGAGATATATTTAAATTAAAAATTTAAGACCATTTAACTCAATTTCTATATTTTAAAAATAACAAACCTGAAGCTAAGACACATTATGATACTCAAGAATTCCCTTTAGGCCCATGACATTCCATTCTGTCTCTCTTAGGTGAAAACATCATTGTAAAGTAACTGGTGATGAGGCTACTCTCTGGTCTAATGTGGTCACCAGGATTGCCTACATGGCAGAGAAGTGAAAGGTAGATAAATATTTAAATGGGCCATTAAGTTCAATGATAGTTATTGCCATTTTTGTTAAGTAAAAAATGATAGAAAAATTATGCTAACAATACACAATATATGCCCATTTGACTCCGTTCAGTGTCGTCCATGTAGCACATATCAAATTACACTCATTAAAGCCCACCTGTTTCATTAAGCAAATACTGTGATGCACTATCAAGCACATCCATTCAGTATAGATAAGACAAGCATACAGTTGTGTAGTTGCAATCCTGCAAATGTTTTACTCTTCTGGGAATCAGAGGCATTTGAAGTTAAGTTGCAGGGAATTTATCTTCCTAACTTTTAAATGAAGACACTTTTGAAAGCCAAAATGCTTCAGTTAATCTCTGAAAATAGAATCCTGAGGATCTCATATCTATTTTCATTAAAAAAATATATGTCAGCCACTAGGAATAGGCTAGAAAGCAAGATAAAAACAATATTTGAATTTTAAATGTGAAGAGGATAAAATAATTACAATACAATATATTTTGATACAAAAAAAATTGTGTCACAGTAGAAAATAAGCCAAGAATAGATTAAATTAGTACACATGGAACTGTGTTTTTAAATCACTTTCAGTTCAGTCACTTGGTCGTGTCTGACTGTTTGTGAACAAATGGACTGCAGTATGCTGGGCTTCCCTGTTCATCATCAACTGCCAAGCTTGCTCAAACTCATGCCCATCCAGTTGGTGATGTCATCCGATGATCTCATGCTCTGTAGTCCCAGTCTCTTCCTGCCTTCAATCTTTCCCAGTATCAGGGTCTTTTGCACTGAGTCAGTTCGTCTCATCAGGTGATCATAGTATCGCAGCTTCAGCTTCAGCATCAGTCCTTTCAATGAATATTCAGGACTGATTTCTGATAGGATTGACTGGTTGGATATCTTTGCAGCCCAAGGAACACCCAAGTTCAGTTCAGTTCAGTCACTCAGTCATGTCTGACTCTTTGCGACCCTGTGAATCACAGCACGCCAGCCCTCCCTGTCCATCACCGACTACTAGAGTTCACTCAGATTCACGTCCATCGAGTCAGTGATGTTTCAAAAGCAGAGACATTACTTTGCCGACTAAGGTCTGTCTAGTCAAGGAACACCCAAGAGTCTTCTCCAATTCCATAGTTCAAAAGTATCAATTCTTTGGTGCTAAATTTTCTTTATGATCAAACTCTAACATTCATATATGACTACTGAAAAAACCATATCTTTGACTAGATGGACCTTTGTGGGCAAAGTAATGACTCTTCTTTAAAATACTTTCTCTAGGTTGGTCATAGCTTTTCTTCCAAGGAGCAAGCATCTTTTACTTTCATGGCTGCAGTCACCATCTGCAGTGATTTTGGAGCCCTTAAAAATAATGTTTCTTACTGTTTCCATTGTTTCTGCATCTATTTGCCATGAAGTGATGGGACCAGATGCCAAGATTTTCATTTTTTGAATGTTGAGTTTTAAGTCCGTTTCTTCACTCTCCTCTTTCATTTCATCAAGAGGCTCTTGAGTATCTCTTTGGTTTCTGCCATAAGAGTGGTGTCCCCTGCATATCTGAGGTTATTAATATTTTTCTTGGCAATCTTGATTCCAGCTTGTCCTTCATGCAGCCTAGTTTTTCCCATGATGCATTCTGCATATAAATTAAATAAGCAGTATGACAGTATACAGCCTTGACATACACCTTTCCCAAATTGCAACCAGTATATGTTCCATGTCTGGTTCTAACTGTTGCTTCTTCACCTGCATAGAGATTCTCAGGAGGCAGATAAGGTGGTCTGATATTCTCATCTCTAAGAATTTTCCACAGTTTGTTTTGATCTGCACAATGAAAGATTTGGCATAGTCAATAAAACAGAAGTAGATGCTTTTCTGGATTTTTCTTGCTTTTTATATGACCCAACAGATGTTGGCAATTTGATCTCTGGTTCCCTCTGGCTTTTCTAAAACCAGCTTGAACATCTAGAAATTCTCAGTTCACATACTGTTGAAGTCTGACTTGGAGAATTTTGAGCATTACTTTGCTGCTGTGTGAGATGAGTGTAATTGTGTGGTAGTTTGAGCATTCTTTGTTATTGCCTTTCTTAGCAACTGGAATGAAAACTGACCTTTTCCAGTCCTGTGGCCACTGCTGAGTTTTCCAAATTTGCTGGCATATTGAGTACAGCACCTTCACAGCATCATCTTTTAGGATTTGAAATAGCTCAACTGGGATTCCAGCACCTCCACTAGCTTTGTACATATTGATGCCTCCTAAGGCCCACTTGACTTCACATTCCAGGATGTCTGGCTCTGGGTGAGTGACCATGCCATTGAGATTATGTGGGTCATGAAGATATTTTCTACATATCTTCGGTGTATTCTTGCCACCTCTTTTTAATCTCTTCTGCTTTTGTTAGGTCCATACCATTTCTGTTCTTTATTGTGCCCATCTTTGTATTAAATGTTCCCTTGATATACCTAGTTTTCTTGAAGAGATCTCTCATCTTTCCCATTCTATTGTTTTCCTCTATTTCTTTGCATTAATCCCTGAGAAAGGCTTTCTTGTTTCTCCTTGCTATACTTCGGAACTCTGTATCCAAATGGGTATATCTTCCCTATTCTTCTTTACCTTTAGCTTCTCTTCTTTTCTCAGCTATTTGTAAGAACTTCTCAATCAACCATTTTGCCTTTTTGCATTTCTTTTTCTTGGGTATGGTCTTGATCACTGCCTCCTGTAAAATATCACACACCTCTGTCCATAGTTCTTCAGGCACTCTGTCTACCCAATCTAACCTTTGACTCTATTTTTCACTTCCACTGTATAATCAAAAGGGATTTGATTTAGGTCCCTTGTGAATGGTCTAGAGATTTTCCCTACTTTCTTCAAATTAAGTCTGAGTTTTGCAAAAAGGAGTTCATGATCTGAGCCACAGTCAGCCCCTGGTCTTGCTTTTGCTGACTGTATAGAGTTTCCCCATCTTCAGCTGCAAAGAATATAATCAATCTAATTTTGGTATTGACCATCTGGTGATGTCCATGTGTAGAGTTGTCTGTTGTGTTGTTGGAAGAGGGTGTTTACTATGATCAGTGCATTCTCCTAGCAAAACTATTTTAGCCTTTGCCCTGCTTCATTTTGTACTGCAAGGCTAAACTTGCCTATTACTCCAAGCATCTCTTGACTTCCTACTTTTGCATTCCAGTCCCCTATGATGAAAATTACATCTTGGGTATTTTTGGTTGTTTGTTTGTTTGTTTTTGTTTTGGGTATTAGTTCTAGAAGGTCTTGTAGGTCTTTATAGAATGGTTAAACTTTAATTTGTTCGGCATTAGTGGTTGGGGCATAGACTTGGATCACTGAGATATTGAATGATTTGCCTTGGAAAGAGAGATCAGTGTCATTTTTGAGATTACACCCAAGTACTGCATTTTGAACTATTTTGTTCACTACAAGGGCTACTCCATTTTTTCTAAGGGATTTTTGCCCACAGTAGTAGATGTAATGGTCATTTAAACTAAATTCACCCATTCTAGCCCATTTTAGTTCACTGATTCCTAAAATGTCGATGTTCACTCTAGCC
This sequence comes from Cephalophus harveyi, assembly GCA_006410635.1. Lineage (NCBI taxonomy): Eukaryota > Metazoa > Chordata > Mammalia > Artiodactyla > Bovidae > Cephalophus > Cephalophus harveyi. Next base: position 103,593 of record SJYT01041228.1, read on the forward strand.
ATCTTCTGATGACCACTTTCAATTTGCCTTGATTTGTGGACCTAAAATTCCAGCTTTCTATCCAATTTTGTTCTTTACAGCATTGGACTTTTTCTATCACCAGTCACATTCACAACTGGGTGTTATTTTCGCTTTGGCTCTGTCTCTTCATTCTTTCTGTAGTTATGTCTCTACTCTTCTCCAGTAGCATATTAGGTGCCTACTGAATTGGGGAGTTTATATTTCAGTGTCATATCTTTTTGCCTTTTCATACTGTTCATGGAGTTCTCAAGGAAAGAATATTGAAGTGCTCACCATTCCATTCTCCAGTAGACCACATTTTGTCAGAACTCTCCACCTGTCTAAGATCATCCATCCATCTTGGGAGGCCCTATAGGGCATGGCTCATAGCTTCTTTGAGTTAAACAAGGCTATTTTCCATGTTATCAGTTTGGTTAGTTTTTTGTAATTGTGGTTTTCATTCTGTCTGTCCTCTGATGAGTAAGGGTAAGATGCTTATGGAAGCTTCCTGATGGGAGAGACTGACTGGTGGGGATTTTGTGTCTTGTTCTGATGGGCAGGACCATATTCAATAAATTTTTAATCCAATTTTCTGTTCAAGGACAGGGCTATGTTCCCTCCCCGTTGTTTGACCTGAGGCCAAATTGGAGCTGGGCCTCCACCCCAGGACATTCACAGGCAAGTCTGGCTCAACCTCTTCTGGGGACAGTGTTCCTTTCTCATGGCTCCTGGTGCACATAAGGTTTTGTTTGTGCCCTCCAAGAGTCTGTTTCCCCAGTCCTGTGTAAGTTCTGTAATCACATCCCACTGGCCTCCAAAGTCAAATTCCTTGGGGGTTCTTTAGTCCCTTTGACATATCCCCAGGTTGAGAAATCTGCTGTGGGTCCTAGAACTTTCTTAGTGCAAGAAATTATTTGGTATAATTGCTCTGCAGTTTGTGGTTTGTCTACTCGGTGACTCTATGGTGGTCGTGTCGTCGTGTCAGTCGCTCAGTCGTGTCCGACTCTTTGCGACCCCATGAACTGTAACCTACTAGGCTCTTCCGTCCATGGGATTCTCCAGGCAAGAATACTGGAGTGGATTGCCATTTCCTTCTCCAGGGGATCTTCCCGACCCAGGGATCGAACCTGGGTCTCCCGCATTGGAGGCAGACGCTTTAACCTCTGAGCCACCATGGTGGGGCTAATGGCAATCTCTACCATGAAGGCTTATGTCACATGCTGCATGACCCAGGTCTGCTGCAGTCAGTGTCCCTGTCCCCATGGCAGGCCAGTGCTGACCTGTGCCTTCACAGGAACACTCAAACACTCAAAGGTAGGTCTGGCTCAGTCTCTGTGGGCCTCTGGGTCCTGGTGAACACAAGGTTTCATTTGAGTCCTCCAAGCATCTCTGGCAGGTATGGGGCTTGATTCTAAAAGTGATTTCACCCCTCCTACCATCTTGCTGGGGCTTTTCCTTTGCCCTTGCACTTGGGGTATCTTTTTTTGGTGTGATCCAACATTTTGCAGTCAATGATTGTTCAGCAGCGAGTTGCAATTTTGCAATTATCTCAGGAGAAGTTGAGCACATGTCCTTCTACTCTGCCAACTTGTATGAATTTTTTATTGGTCTATAATTTAAATATATAAAAATGTGCCCACTTTAATGTATAATTTGATGAAATTGACAAATACATATATCCATGTAACCACTATCCCGACACTGTTTTTATCATCCAAAGAGTTTTTTCATGCCTTTCTCAGATTATCCTTCCCCTAAATGTCCCTGAAGGCAAAGATGGTTCTGATTTAAATTACTACTAATTCATTCTGTGTAATAACGATGCCATAATAGGATCATGCTTACATCTTTTGGTTGTCATTCCAAATCCTGGAGTTTAAAGTTCTTAGATTAAGATTTGTAAGAGGAAGAATAGAGGTAGAATATCAAGTTCATACTACAATTAAATTCAGCTTTGGCCCTTGGGACATTATTCATTACTCTATGCAAGCATTCTCTTGTGTTCTTGTACTGCATTTTTGTATTACATTTTTATGTTACATTTATGAGTTTTACACATGTAATACTCTTACATTGTTAAAATATTAAGTTTATTGTATCACTTTCTAAGTTTTATAAACAACTGCTTTTTTAATCTTAAGATATTTGTCAGTTTTGTAAATAACTAGATTTATTTGTCTCTCATGTTCTTTGATTAATGTCAAATTCTAACCCACTTTTTTATATATATATGCACATATATTTATCTTTTTCTCTAGTATATAAGTCAGAATGAGCTCAATACATCAAATAAAATTATGCTCAATATTTTAATTATGGTCAAATTTATGTAAATTCTAATCATTTAGCAATTAGTTCAAAGGGCAACCCAAATTTATTGTCTTTACCTCAAATTTCATCTTTTTAAAAAATGTAAAATGTCCTTAGTTATCTTGTGAAAACAATCTCTATTAGAACTCTGAGCAACAGCCTTAGATGTGTTACAAAGTGATTTTGATATATGCTGGATATATATACCCCTTTGTTGTTTGTATTTATGTGAATCACACTTCCAAGAGGCTAAGTCCAAGTCCTACCAGCTGTTTTGGCAATTCAGTCTTAGCCCACTTAAACTAAGCTTGTTATCAGTGCTTCCATTTTCCTGCAAAGAGAAAATCAAAGAGGATATACAATCAATGAACTTTCTGAGATTAATTAGAAGAAAAAAGAAGCCTTTAAACATTTCTGAAATAGTAAAATACTTTCATCTATAACAAACCATGTACATCCCCAAACATACATTTGAAAAAAAAAAAAGTTTAAAGGCATAAAAATTATGCTCATAATATAAATTATTGTTGAATCTAGCCAGCTTCCTTTTCATTCAAAATAAATTGCTGTTATATCATGTATATACAGCATGTAAATATTATAAAAATGTAAAAATTGAGACTCTTTTCTTACTGAAAATAAAAATGCTAATAATATTTTCAACATAAGGAAGAAATAAATTCCCTACATGCAAAATATAAATAATTTGCACATATAGCTTGATTACCTCAAGACAAGAAGAATATGATTGAGACAGTTGCATGGTCCTAATTCAGGATGAACATTTTGCTTTATAATATGAATATAAACTTTTATATTTAAATGAAATGTAAAAGACCACAAAACTAAGTTGAGATTGTGTATTATTGTTAGTTATTATTTTGCTTGTGGCCTTAATATTTAAATTTCTAACAAATAAAGTAGGAACTTCTGAAATTCAAATAGGCTTGAGTTTAAAGGGAAAATTGTTTCTGACTCTCTATGTGGGAAATAGCTTTCTAAGTCTAAATTAAATAAATCAAAGAAATCCTCTCTAATGCAAGTAAGTTAGCACCAGAGGTATGATTCTCAAGCAACCATGTCTACCAATGGTAACTTCCAGGGAATTAAATTAAGGACAAGCTCCCCTTCCTTTCAAATGCTCAGAATCCATCATCATTCTCAAATGCTGGAATCCTGTCAGAATGAAATTTATGGAGAAATTCAGAGGTGTGGCATGTTTGGCCAAAATGGAAGTGAGGCGGTGTGGAGTGCATGCAGACCTGAGCCCTGTTGTGCTAACTTGCAATCAAGGACTTGAAGGTCTTCTGGTTTCAGGATAGGTTTACAGGGTCTCAGCTGACAAAGCAGTTTTGCAAAGAAATGGGCCATTGACTCTTCTTTAAAACTTTCAGCATTTATCCTTCCATCTTCACTCCAATAAGCAGGGCCATTTAAATCCTATGTTGTCTCTTTATAGCATCATTGTAAATGATTCCTGATTTATCACTCACCTAGCCCATTTTCAACCCTATCTCCCTTATTGACAAAATGCTCTTTCTAAAATACATACCTGATTATAGTATTTATCTAAATAAAACAATTCTAAGTTTTCATACAACCTATGGAATAAAATCCATAACTGTCTCCATTGAAATATAAGATATCCAATACCTGTCCCTAAAACTATTACTGAAAATGACTGCATTCAGTAACCTAAATTTAACTTCTCTCCACCAAACAAGATATATCTGGTGTCACAGGAAGCCTTACAAGTAGCTGAGAAAAGAAGAGAAGTGAAAGGCAATGGAGAAATGGAAAGGTATTCCTATCTGAATGTACAGCTCCAAAGAATAGCAAGTAGACATAAGAAAGCCTTCCAAAGTGAAAAATACAAAGAAATAGAAGAAAACAACAGAAAGGAAAAGACTAGAGATCTCTGTCAAGAAATCTAGAGATACCAAGAGAGTATTTCATGCAAAGATGGGCACAAAAAAAGGACAGAAACATTATGGAGCTTACAGAAACAGAATATATTAAGAAGAGGTGGCAAGGAATACACAGAAGAACAATACAAAAAAGATCTTAATGACCCAGATAACCACAATGGTGTGATCACTCACCTAGAGTTAGACATCTTGAAATCTAAAGTCAAGTGGGCCTTAGGAAGCATTAGTACCAACAAAGCTAGTGGAGGTGATAGAATTCCAAATAAATTATTTCAAATCCTAAAAGATGATGCTTTGAAAATACTGCACTCAATATGGCAACAAATTTAGGAAACTCAGCAGTGGCCACAGGACTGGAATATGTCATTTTTCATTCCAATCAAACAGAAGGACGACATCAAAGAATGTTCAAATACCACACAACTGCAGTCATTTTCCATGCTAGTAACATAATGTTCAAAATCCTTCAAGTTATGCTATAACACTACGTGAAATGAGAACTTGCATATGTACAATCTGGATTTAGAAAAGGTAGAAGAATGAGAAATCAAACTGCCGACATCTGTTGGATCATATAAAAATCAAGAGAATTCCAGAAAGCATCTACCTCTCCTTCGCTGACTACACTAAAGCCTTTGACTGTGTGGATCACGACAAACTGTGGGAAATTATTCAAGTGATGGGAATACCAGACCACCTTATCTGCCTCCTGAGAAATCTGTATGCAGGTCAAGAAGCAACAGTTAGAACCAGGCATGGAACTGGTTCCAAATTGGGAAAGGAGTATGTCAAGGCTGTATATTGTCACCCTGCTTATTTAACTTATATGCAGAGTACATCATGAGAAATGCTGGGCTGGAGAAAGCACAAGCTGGAATCAAGATTGCTGGGAGAAATATCAATAACCTCAGATATGCAGATTACACCATCCTTATGGCAGAAAGCAAAGAGAAACTCAAGATCCTCTTGATGAAAGTTAAAGAAGAGAGTGAAAAAGCTGGGTTAAAACTCAGTGCTCAAAAAACTAAGATCATAGCATCCAGTCTTTTCACTTGATGGCAAATAGATGTGGAAACAATGCAAACAGTGACAGCGTTCAATTTCTTGGACTCCAAAATCACTGCGGAGGGTGACTGCAGCCATGAAATTAAAAGACACTTACTCATTGGAAGAAAAGTGGTGAGAATCCTAGACAGCATATTAAAAAAGCAAAGACCTTACTTTGCCAGGTAGGGCTCAACTGGTAGAGAATCCACTTGCAATGCAGGATACCCCAGTTTGATTCCTGGGTTGGGAAGATCCAATGGAGAAGGGATAGGCTACCCACTCCAGTGTTCTTGGGCTTCTCTGATGGACCTTTTGGTAAAGAATCAGCCTGCAGTGTGAGAGACTTGGTTTTGACCCCTGGGTTGGGAAGATCCCCTGGAGAAAGGAATGAATACTGACTCCAGTATTCTAGCCTCAAGAATTCCATGGACTTTATGGGGTTGCAAAGAGTCAGACACAACTGAGCAACTTTCACTTTCTTTCACTTTACTTTGCTAACAAATGTCTGTCAAATCAAAGATTTGGTTTTTCCAGCAGTCATGTACAGATGTAAGATTTGGACCATAAAGATGGCTGATCACTGAAAAATTGTTGCTTTTGAACTGTGGTGATAGAGAAGACTCTTGAGAGTCCTTCGGATGGCAAGGAGATAAAACCAGTCAATCCTAAAGGAGATCAAGCCTGAATGTTCATTGGAGGCTATGCTTCCTGGTGGATGCACATCATCGACTCAATGTACATGAGCTTGAACAAACTCCAGGAGATGGTGAAGAACAGCCTGGCATGCTGAAGTACATTGGTCACAATGAGTTGAACATGACTGAGCAACTGAACAGCAACATTCATTGGAATGACTGATGCTGAAGCTGAAGTTCCAATACTTTGGCCACCTGACTCATTAGGAAAGACCTTGATGCTGGGCAAGATTGAAGGCAGGAGGAAAAGGGGACAACAGAAGACGAGTTGGTTGGATAGCATCACCAACTCAATGGACATGAATTTGATCAAGCTCCAGGAGATGATGAAGGAAAGGGAAGCCTGGCTTGTTGTAATCCAAGGGCTTGCAGAGAGTCGGACATGACTGAGTGACTGAGCAACAAGAACATTAAAATATTTAACAGAGTTTCTTTTGGTATATGTTCTCTTATTTTGAAAAGCTCTTTCACCTACCTAATGACCTGGGAAATGGCCACTTAACTCTGACTTGTCGAGCATGTTAGTTGTATAAAAATGTCTCTGAATCCCTATTTTTTTGTTGTTGTTGTTATTATCTCCTTGTGTCCCCATTATATATTTTACACTATCATATCATTAGTACTCTTTACCATGTTCTGAAATTATTTATTTAAATGAGATAAGTCAACTATTTCAAGATTTCTTTTTACTGTTAGCTACAAAAGAAAACTCAGCAGTGGCCATAGGATTGGAAAAGGTCAGTTTTCATTCCAATTCCAAAGAAAGGCAATGCCAAAGAAAGAGCAAACTACTGCACAATTGCACTCATGTCACATGCTATTCTCCAAACCAGGCTTCAGCAATATGAAAACTGTGAACTTCCAGATGCTCAAGCTGGTTTTAGTAAAGGCAGAGGAACCAGAAATAAAATTTCCAACGTGTGCTGGATCATGGAAAAAGCAAGAGAGTTCAGAAAAAAAACATCTATTTCTGCTTTGTTGGCTATGCCAAAGCCTTTGACTGTGCAGATCACAATAAACTGTGGAAGATTTTGAGAGAGATGGGAATACCAGACCACCTGACCTGCCTCTTGAGAAACTTATATGCAGGTCAGGAAGCAACAGTTAAAACTAGACATGGAACAACAGACTGGTTCCAAATAGGAAAAGGAGTACGTCAAGGCTGTATACTGTCACCCTGCTTATTTAACTTCTATGCAGAGTACATCATGAGAAACGCTGGGCTGGAAGAAGCACAAGCTGGAATCAAGATTGCCAGGAGAAATATCAATAACCCCAGATATGCAGATGACACCACCCATATGGCAGAAAGTGAAGAGGAACTAAAAAGCCTCTGGATGAAAGTGAAGAGGAAAGTAAAAAAGTTGGCTTAAAGCTCAACATTCAGAAAACAAAGATCATGGCATCCGGTCCCATCACTTCATGGGAAATAGATAGGGAAACAGTGGACACAGTGTCAGACTTTATTTTGGGGGCTCTAAAATCACTGCAGATGGTGTTTGCAGCCATGAAATTAAAAGACACATACTCTTTGGAAGGAAAGTTATGACCAACATAGATAGCATATTCAAAAGCAGCAGAGACATTACTTTGCCAACAAATGTCCGTCTATCAAGGCTATGGTTTTTCCTGTGGTCATGTATGGATGTGAGAGTTGGACTGTGAAGAAAGCTGAGCACTGAAGAATTGATGCTTTTGAACTGTGGTGTTGGAGAAGATTCTTGAAAGTCCCTTGGACTGCAAGGAGATCCAACCAGTCCATTCTAAAGGAAATCAGTCCTGGGATTTTCATTGGAAGGACTGATGCTAAAGCTGAAACTCCAATACTTTGGCCACCTCATGTGAAGAGTTGACTCATTGGAAAAGACTCTGATGCTGGGAGGGATGGGGATCAAGAGGAGAAGGGGAAAACAGAGGATGAGATGGCTGGATGGCATCACTGACTCGATGGACATGGGTTTGTGTGGATTCCGGGGGTTGGTGATGGACAGGGAGACCTGGATTGCTGTGATTCATGGGTTTGCAAAGAGTCAAACATGACTGAGCCACTGAACTGATCTGACCTAAAGAAAAGTCTATAAACAGTCATATTTTTAATCACTTGACTTCTGCCTCCTTAAGCCAGAGATAGTTCAGACCATGGATGAGCACCGAGTCCAAGATTATCTGTTCATACGGAGGGCTGATAAATACACATAAAAAAAGATGAGGTATTACTTCACACCCTTACATATGTCAGAATGGTCATCCTTAAAAAAAAAAGACTACAATAATACATGTTGGAGAGGATGTAGAGAAAAAGGAATCCTCCTGCAATGTTTGTGGGAGTGCAAATTGATATAATCACTATGTAAAACAGTATGAAGATTCCTTTAAAAACTAAAACTACCATATGACCCAGAATCTGACGACTGCATATACCCTGCTGCTGCTGCTGCTAAGTCGCTTCAGTTGTGTCCGACTCTGTGCGACCCCATAGATGACAGCCCAGCAGACTCCGCCATCCCTGGGATTCTCCAGGCAAGAACACTGGAGTGGGTTGCCTTTGCCTTCTCCAATGCATGAAAACGAAAAGTGAAAGTGAGGTCACTCAGTCGTGTCTGACTCTTCGCGACCCCATGGACTGTAGCCTACCAGGCTTTTCCATCCATGGGATTTTCCAGGCAAGAGTACAGGAGTAGGATGCCATCACCTTCTCTGTGCATATACTCTGAGGAAACCATAATCGAAAAACACACATGTGTTTTTCACCAGTGTTCATCACAGCACTATTTACAGTAGCTAGGTCATGGAAGCAACCTAGATGTCCATCAACAGATGATTGAATAAAGAAATGCAGTACATGTACACAATGGCATATTATTCAGCCATAAAAAGGGACATATTTGACTCAGTTCTAATAAGGTGGATGAACCTAAAGCCTCTCATATAGAGTGAAGTCAGATACTTCCTAAACAGATAATATTTGGGGGTGAATTTTAAAATTATCTTGAGACGAAGCTTTTAAAAAATGACTAACTGAGGACATTTCCCAACTTTCGTGGTATAGGACATATTAAGGTAGACAATGTCCTACACCCAGTACCCAGCAGATATCCTAGAATTTAGAAAATGATCATCTTATTCAGAATAACTATAAGGTCCTGGATAGTATATTTATGTATTCTCTTGGGTGAATTTTTTTTTTTAATTCTTAAAGAATGAAGGATAACACAGTATTCAGTCTCGTTTACAAAGGAATTTGCCTAATCTTGTCACTGCTGTAATTTCAAAGTCTAGAAAATTGCCTATAACATGCCAAATATAAAAAATAAAAATATTTGTTGAGTGAATTAATGAATAAGCATAAATAAATTTTTAGCTAAGGAGAAAAGAACTTTGGCCTAGATAAACTTTCCTATACTGCAGATGATGAAACTGTCCTAAAAAAAAATCCCTCTCAAAACCTTAAATCTCAAGAATAGTAGAATTAAAGTAAGAGGTCCAATAGCCAAGGACAGTGGTAATTCCATTATACCAGCATTGCCACCATATTTATAATCAAATTCTCCTAGTAACTGCTATTGGATAGGGCATGAAATTGCCTTTCCTATAGGACAAATGAGCAAAATATCATCAATTTTATATGGTTAAACATATATGAATCTAGAAAGACAGATATAGGAGATAGACATATTTAGATACATTTACAGATATATTTATGGACGTATCTTTATAAATAGACATTATGTAGCTATACATACACATATAAATACACACACATATACACATATTTTCACATATTTCATAGAAGCATATTTACCATTTGAGTTAGGGAGGTTTAGAGTACACATGTAAAGTATGTTACTTTCTTTGTGTTTCTTGCATCTTTTGTTCTACTTAATAGTAAAAAAAAAAAAAAAGAAGAAGAAGAAAAAAGACTTCTTTATTCAAATTGAGGCAGATCAAATTGTTTGCACCATTTTGTGTCTCCCTTCAAGAAACTTTCTATCTTCTAGATGATGCTTTGTTCTTTTTCCAAAATCCTTCCATCCTAAGTCTTTCCTAGGAAACTTAGAATAATAGAATATTCTATTAGAACTATTAGAATATTCATATTTGAAATTTGTCTTTCAAGGAGACATTTGAAAATATTAATCTACATTGTTCATATAGAATATTTTCTTTAACATCCCTCAATTCCTAGGGGAAAAGTTTGAGCTTAGTAGAGAAAAATTATGAAATGATGTTAGTATTTTAGGCTTTTGATCACCATTAAAATGGCAAATTAATTATTGTATTTGTCTTGGAGGTTTTTTCCAGTGCTGTGAAAAATGGTGAAAGAGGGCATCAGGCAGCCATTAAAGCAGTCAGTTTGTGTTAACATAATTATTAAAATCAACATAAAAATCCTCCCTATTTTTTATGCTACTGGAATCTTTTTGGAAACTCCACTTTGCTCCTCTTCTGTCTCTTGACAGGTAAGGGTCATAGAAGCCTATTAAGCTTAAGAATTTTCTGGCAAATAATTTGGTGGATTTCAAAGGCCATAAGCTATATATGAGTTTCTGGAGGACATGGATTTTGTTAGAAACAGAGTAGAGCTACCGGAAAAGGTTGAAAAATGGAAATTGTTGGAGATTTCCTAAGGAAACTTTAAAATAAATAAAAAGCATATGTAATTTCTCAAAAAAAAAGTGAGGCTTGGTAGTTGAATAAATACATGAAGTATAGACGTTTTCATCAGGACTTTAAAAAAACAATAGTCTCAGGGTTATCTCTGGCCAATCATTATTTTTTTTAACTTTTTATTTTATATTAGAATATAGTCAATTATACATTTATGGACATGACCTTAAGCAATCTCCAGACAGTGAAGACAAGGAGGCCTGGTGTGCTGCAATCCATGGGGTCACAAAAAGTCGGACACAGCTTAGTGACTGAACAATAACAATAGAAACATATTTTGATTAACAACGTTATGATAGTTTTGGGTAGACAGCAAAGGGACTCAACCATACCTAATACATGTATTTATTCTCCCCTAAATTCTCTTCCCTTCCAGCCTGCCATATAACATTTAGCAGAGATCCTTACAACATTTACTTCATTGTTTCATACACTTATGAACTGTTATATTGGTTATCCATTTTAAATATAGCAGTGTGTACGTGTCGATTCCAAACTCCCTAACTACCCCTTTTCTCCAATCTTCCACCCTGAACCATAAATTCATTCTCTAAGTCTGTGAGTCTGTACCTGTTTGTAAATAAGTTCATTTGTAATGTTTATTTCTAGATTCCACATATAAGGGATGTCATATGACATCCTCTTTCTCTGTTTCTCTGTCTGACTTAATTCACTCAGTATGAAAATCTCTAGGTCCATCCATGTTGCAGCAGATGGCATGATTTCATTATTTTAATAGCTAAGTAACATTCCATTGCATACATGTACCACTTTTTCCTTATCCATTCCTCTGTTAATGGACATTTAAGTTGTTTCTTGGTCATCGTGAACAGTGTTGCAATGAACTTTGGTGTGCATGCATCCTTTTCACCATGTTTTTCTCCTTGTATATGCCCAGGAGTCAGATTGCAGGATCACAGGAAAGATCTTTTTTTTAGATTTTTAAGGAAACTTTATACATCCTTCATAGTGGCTCTACCAGTTTACACTAACAGTGTAAAAGGATTCCCTTCTCTTCACATCCTCTCCAGCATTTATTGTCTGTGGATGTTTTGATAATGACTATTCTGACCTTTATAAGATGATACTTCATTGTACTTTTAATTTGCCTTTCTGTAATAATTAGTGATGTTAGGGTCTTTGATATAGGAGTGGTGGTGAGGAGGGAATGAATCTGATGCTCCATCTCAATTCTTCATCTCCACATTACCTGGAAGTTCTCTGAGTGCTACCTAGTATCCATATCATACAGATACCTGTCTTTCCCATATTTGAGTAGAGGATGGGGGCAACAATCCACCTTATTCCACCAGGGGTCCCTGGACAGAATCACTGTTAACTCTCTTAACAGTGTGAGAGTTAAAATAGTTGTGGGCAAATTAACAAGATGGCATCAGTCAGGCTCTCTTGCCCCATGCTCTCATGCTGTCTCATCCCATGTTCTGTAAACAATGACTTTGCATGGTTATGTAACAGCTGATATCACTTATAGCACTGTGCTTATAGATTTCGAGGTACTCACTTGGTCATGGGCTGTTTGCAGTACACCTGTATGAGCTTCACCATGAAAGCCCTGGCTACAGCTGCACTGGGGTTACAGTGGAATGACATCATGGTGATGTTATAGAAGGTTATGTTATGGTTCCTTTATGACGATGTTATGGCCATGTTATGACTGTTGCTATGGCTGCTGTGTCAGCCAGGAGAGAGGCTGTGTTATGGCTGCCATACCAGCCAGGAGAGAATAAACACTTCTGCGGTTCCCATGGCTCCTCGATTCTTCTTCCGTCCTCTTGGCTCATGTCTTGCTTACCCTGGGTTCAGAGAACAGTGTGCACAGCGAGACAATTGGCATCATGAGCAGGATGCATGAAACAATAGTAAAAACAGTTCATAAGAATAAGAAACAATGATGTAATTGTTCTAAGAACAGGCTAGATGTATAATGCAAATGTTCGTGCACTTAATATTGTGCTAGTGGTCTCTGAGGCTATCTTCATTTTTTTCATTCTTTTTTTCTGTTTTGCAGCAGTAGTTAGTGTAAGTCACTCAATCATGTCCAACTCTTTGAGACCCCATGGATTATGCAGTCCATGGCATTCTCCAGGCCAGAATACTGGAGTGGGTAGCCTTTCCCTTCTCCAGGGGATCTTCCAAACCCAGGTCTCCCGCATTGCAGGTGGATTCTTTACCAGCTGAGCCACAGGGAAGCCCAAATTGCAGCAGTGATTTCCACTATTCTCTCTTCCAGAGTATTTATCCATTCTTCTGTTTCAGTTATCCTACTAATTTGTACTAGTGTATTTTTCATTTCCGTTATTGTATTGTTCATCTCTGTTTGTTCTTTAGCTCTTCTAAGTCTTTGCTAAATATCTCTTGTATCATTTCAATCTTTTCCTCCATTCATTTCCTGAGATCCAGGATCATCTTCACTATCATTGTCTGAATTCCCTTACTGGAAGATTGCCTATCTTCATTTCATTTAGTTTTGTTTGTTTGTTTAGTTGTTTGTTTCTTGTTCTTTCATCTTGGAAATAATCCTGTGATTTTTCATTAATAAAAAATAAACACTTTCTATAATTGTATTTTTCATTCTGAAAGTTGCAGGATTATAGTTCTAGGTTCTGCTGTCTGCCTTTTCATAGGTGAAGCTATCTAAGAGGCTGGTGCAAGCTTACTAATGGGAGGGATTGGTGGTGAATAGAACTGCGTCTTGCTCTGTCTGGTGGGCAGGGCTGTGCTCAGTAAAACTTGACTTCATTTTTGTCTACTGATGTGGGGGTTGCATTCCCTCTTTGTTAGTTTTTTGACCTGTGGCAACCTAGCCCTGTAGCCCCCAGGCTCTGTGGTGGGGCTTTTCGTGGCCCTCAGGAGAGCTTATGCAAATGGGTGTTTCCTAGCACTTGTGCTGCCAGTGCCCTTGACCCCAAAGTGAGCCACAGCTGCTTCACACAGCTACAGGAGACCCTCCAACACTAGCAGGTGGGCTTGGTTCAGTCTCCTACAGGGTCATGACTCGTTTTCCCTGGATCTTGATGCACACAAGATTATGTGTGTGCCCTCCCAGTATCTCTGTTTCCCCCAGTCCCAAGGAAGTACTGAAATCAGATTCCATTAGCCTTCAAAGTCAGATTTCTTGGTATTCTTAGTTCCTTTGATGTACCTCTAGTCAAGGAAACATGAACTGGGGCTCAGAACCTTCACAACAGTAGGCAAAATCCTGTGGTTTAATTGTTTTCCAGTTTGTAGGCTGACCACCTTGTTGGTATGGGATTTGATTTTATCATTATTGCACTCCTCCTACCATATCATTGTGGTATCTTTTGTCTTTCATGTGGGGTGTCTTCTGGGGTGGGTTCAAGTGTCCTCCAGTCAATGGTTGTTCACCCGTTAGTTGTGATTTTGGTGCTCTTACAGGAGGAGTTGAGCACATGTCCTTCACCTCTGCCATCTTCTTCATCAGAACTTTTACTCTGTAACTTCAAAAGAATGGAAAAACCTAAGCAAATTTATATGCAAGCTGCCCAGAACAGAGGGTATCCAAATGTCATAATATTAAATAGCAAATACAAATGCCATAGCTGTAATAAACATATTTTTAACTTATATATAGCTTTGCATATATATCAATCAAAAACCTCAAAAATTCTACAGATTAGTAACTTTTACTCTGGAAAATATTCACTTGTAAGTGGTTATTCCTTCAGACTAGCAACCTGCATTGTTTGTAACAATTTTCTCCAATCACTGTATTACCTATGAACAATGACTAATTAATGATTATAGCATTTTGAATATTCAACATGTTATATTTATGCTAAGTACCAATGCTAACAATAATGTCAGATATGTAGTACATCAATGAACCCTTACAAAAAATAAACAAATAAAAAACATAATTGTCTCATTCCCAAAACCATTATTTGCCAAAATTAAAATCTTTGCATTCACATTTTACCAATCTAGAGACTACAATAAGTTATTTATTTATTCCAGTTTTATCTAGAAATCACATACTGAGAAATATTTCACAGGTTGGGCTATGAGAAAACTGAGCAGCAAAATGTGATTTTTGTATTCAAAACTTAAAATCTTTACTTTTTGGAGACAAAAGTTATACACCTGACTTCACAATCTACTCATGGAACCATGTATTTCCTTAATTCAGAGTAACAATATTATTGGTAATAACAATCAAAATTGTTATGTTTTCAGTGTTCTCACTCTCTTAAAATAATTGCATAACTAGTATATGACAAGATTTGATTTTGAAATTATGTGATCTATTGATCATTAAGTTATAATTAAAAAATACATGGATCATATTCACTGAATAATAAGTGGAATATATATGAGAACTGATACCTAACAGAATATTATTAACAGTAAAGGCAGAAAAAACATGCATATATTATTGGTAATAACAATCAAAATTGTTATGTTTTCAGTGTTCTCACTCTCTTAAAATAATTGCATAACTAGTATATGACAAGATTTGATTTTGAAATTATGTGATCTATTGATCATTAAGTTATAATTAAAAAATACATGGATCATATTCACTGAATAATAAGTGGAATATATATGAGAACTGATACCTAACAGAATATTATTAATAGTAAAGGCAGGAAAAACATGCTTCTAAATATGTCTGGGCATAGAACGTTTGCTATATTTGACCACTGTATTTCCTTCTGAATAATTTCCATGTTTTCCTTTGGGTATTCATAGGCCTACCCAGGCTTCCCTGGTAGCTCATATGATAACAAATCCACTTACAATGTGGGAAACCTGGGTTTGATCCCTTAGTTGGGAAAAATGCCTTGGAGAAGGTAACAGCTACCCACTCCAGTATTCTGGTCTGGAGAATTCCACAGACAGAGGAGGATGTCAGGCAAGAGTCCACTGGGTCAGAAAAGTTGAACACAATTGAGAAACTTTCATTTTCACTTTTTCAGGCATACTCACTCCAGAATTCTTGCCTGGAGAATTCCACGTCCACGGACAAAGGAAAGTTGCAGACTACAGTCCGTGGGGTCACAAAGAGTCAGACAAGACTGAGGGACTATCATTTTCACTTTCAGGTCTAGCATAGAGTCCTTGTGCTTGAGACACAAACTGACCAGTAGATGGAGTTGAGGACGTGGATGCTGAGAGTAAGAGTGGGTGGTAGCAAACTCTGTTAAACCAAGCAACAAATTTCATCCCCTTACTCAAAGGATCAGTTAAATTGTGAGAGAATTGCAGTTCAGTACTATCCTTAAAATAACTAGGTTAGAACTGTTTTTTCCTCCACCTATACAAAAATGAAGAAGCTGTTATTCTCCATTACCTTTTATCATGAGGAAATCAGCCTAAGGACAAAGGAAGAGGACATGAAGAAGTCTTAAAGAAACAGATTTGAATATCTTTTCAGACCAGGTTTCAAACTTTTCTTATATCTACATTACTCAGATAAATGAGCCAGAGAACCACTTCTGTCATTTGAGATGGATTTCACACTAGATACATTGTATTAATCTCCCCAGTTTGCAAGTAAAATTTTGTGGTTATCTCTTGCCATATTAGCTGGAAATCTGCTCTAAAATGATATGAATAGCACAATGGTATGAATGGCACAGAACATTTCTTCTACATTGGTATAGATTCATGACTACACCAAATTCCTTAGAATATATACATATTTATGCATATTATATCTACGCTGTGTTGTTAGTCGCTCAGTTATGGTCCAACTCTTTGCAACCCCATGGACTGTAGCCCAGCAGGGTCCTCTGTCCATGGGGATTCTTCAGGCAAGAATACTGGAGTGGGTTGTCATGCCCTCCAGCAGATCTTCTCAACACAGTATCAGACCCTGATCTCCTGCATGTTAGATGAATTATTTACCATCTGAGCCACCAGTGTATGCATATTGTGTATGCAGAGTACATCATGAGAAACGCTGGGCTGGAAGAAGCACAAGCTGGAATCAAGATTGCTGGGAGAAATATCAATAACCTCAGATATGCAGATGATACCACCCTTATGACAGAAAGTGAAGAGGGACTAAAAAGCCTCTTGATGAAAGTGAAAGAGGACAGTGAAAAAGTTGGCTTAAAGCTCAGCATTCAGAAAACTAAGATCATGGCATTCGGTCCCATCACTTCTTGGGAAATAGATGGGGAAACAGTATCAGACTTTATTTTTTGGGGAGCTCCAAAATCACTGCAGATGGTGATTGCAGTCATGAAATTAAAAGATGCTTACTCCTTGGGGGGAAGTTATGACCAACCTAGATAATATATTCAAAAGCAGAGACATTACTTTGCCTACAAATGTCTGTCTAGTCAAAGCTATGGTTTTTCCAGTGGTCATGTATGGATGTGAGAGTTGGACTGTGAAGAAAGCTGAGTGCCGAAGAATTGACGCTTTTGAACTATGGTGTTGGAGAAGACTCTTGCGAGTCCCTTGGACTGCAAGGAGTTCCAACCAGTCCATCCTAAAGGAGACCAGTCCTGGATGTTCCTTGTAAGGACTGATGCTGAGGCTGAAACTCCAATACTTTGGGCACCTCATGCGAAGAGTTGACTCACTGAAAAAGACTCTTATGCTGGGAGGGATTGGGGGCAGGAGGAGAAGGGGACGACAGAGGATGAGATGGCTGAATGGCATTACTGAGTCGATGCACATTAGTTTGGGTGAACTCTGGGAGCTGTTTATGGACAGGGAGGCCTGGCGTGGTGCGATTCATGGAGTCGCAAAGAGTCGGACACAACTGAGCAACTGAACTGAACTGATACATGCATATATATTTCAAGTATCAAGTGTATTTTGGTTGTGAAAAAATTTAACATTTTTTTTTTTAATTTTCCTTGCTGGTTGGTTCTAAATAACCTACAAATCTCTTTTGTATGACTGCTATTGTAAATTATATATAGCTCCTAAAATTTTCCTTTATAGCTCTTTTGATATAGATGTCTGCAACCCAGAGAATATTTTCTGTTCCTGATCCATTATGAATTTTCTTCCTTTTCTTTTTCATAGTGTTTTTCTTTGCATTCTATTCTATGATTTCTAAAATATAGTTGATTTAACAAGGTTTCATGTGAGTTTGAAAACTCACAGTCTTCTAAAATATAACTATTTCTCTTTCGATCTCTGGTGTTCATCCCTACCACTGAAGTGTGTACAACTTAGAAAGCAAAAGTGTTTTTTTTTTTTCAGATATTGACAAAATGCATAAATAAATTAGGCAGATATTTGAGAACACATGTTATATGGCTATGCCAATACATCTATATTATCATTATAACATTTTACAGTATACCAAATAAGAATTCTATCCTGGTAATCACTACTGTTAAAACACTATATAGAAAAATTCTGTTCTTAAGTATGGATTGAATAGTGACTTGTTTCCAAAGAATACACTTTGAAAAGAGAAATAAAGAAAAAAAAAGTTAAATTCATAATAGAGAAACATGGCAAACATTCCCTCATTTTTGTGATCAAGATTAATATCAACAATAGATCATGCTGATGTATGTACTCTTGATATGATCTAATGAGAACAGAACCTGTCTCTGGTTCTCCAACCAAAAATTCAAAACCTCAGTCCAACAAAAAGAAATACATGAGACAAATTCTACTTGAGGAACAGTCTAAAAAATGCCTGAGCAGTACTCTTCAAAACTGCCAAGATTACTCAAAACAAGGGAAGTGTGAGAGAGTCTACAGTCAAAAAGAACCTAAAGGGGACATGATGACTAATCACAATGAGGCATGCAAGATGAGATTCTGGAATAGATAAAAGGCATTAGATGTAAACCAAGGAAATATGGAGGGAAGGGGTATGAGTTTTAGTTGCTAACAAGTGCAATAGCAGCTCATTAGATCTGACAGTATATTAATGTAGATGTAAATAATTTGGGAACTGACTGTGGCTCAGATAAAGAAATCCTTTTTGCCAAATTCACACTTAAATTGAAGAAAGTAGGGAAAACTACTAGACCATTCAGGTATGACCTAAATCAAATCCCTTATGATTATACAGTGGAAGTGACAAATAGAGTCAAGGAATAGATCTGATATACAGTGTGCCTGAAGAACTATGGATGGAGGTACATGACACTGCACAGCAAACCTGAGGAGGCCTTACAAATATCTGAGAAAAGAAGAGAAGAGAAAAGCAAAGGAGAAAAGAAAGGATACATCCATTTGAATGAAGAGCTCCAAAGAATAGCATGGAGAGATAAGAAAGCCTTCCTCAGGGATCAATACAAAGAAATAGGAAAAAAAAATAAATAGAATGGAAAGATTAGAGATCTCTTCAAGAAAACTAGTTATACCAAGGGAACATTTCATATAAAGATGGACGCAAAAAGGACATAAATGGTATGGACCTAAGAGAAGCAGAAGATATTAAGAAGAGGGGAAAAGAATACACACAAGAATTATACAAAAAAGATCTTAATGACCCAGATAACTGTGATGGTGTGACCATCTAAAGCCAGAAATTCTAGAATGTGAAGTCAAGGGGGCCTTAGGAAGCATCACTATGAACAAAGCAAGTGGAGGTGGCGGAATTCCACCTGAGCTACATCAAATTCTAAAAGTTAATGCTATAAAAGTGCTGCACTGAATATGCCAGTAAATTTGAAAAACAGCTGTGGCCAAAAGTCTGGAAAAGGTCAGAAAGGCAATGCCAAACAATGTTCAGACTATCACACAATTGCACTCATCTCACAGGCTAGCAAAATAATGCTCAAAATTCTCCAAGCCAGGCTTCAACATTTTGTGAACTGTGAATTTCCTGATGTTCAAGCTGGATTTAGAAAAAGCAGAGGAACCAGAGATCAAATTGCCAACATCCCTTGGATCATTGTAAAAGCAAGAGAGTTCCAGAAAAACATCTACTTCTGCTTTATTGACTACACCAAAGCCTCGACTGTGTGGATATCAACAAACTGTGGAAAATTCTTGAAGTGATTGGAATACCAGACCACTTTACCTGCCTCCTGAGAAATTTGTATGCAGGTCAAGAAGCAACAGTTAGAACCATATGTGGTACAACAGACTGGTTCCAAATAGGGAAAGGAGTATGTCAAGGTTGTATATTGTCATATCGCTTATTTAACTTATACGCAGAATGTATTATATGAAATGCTGGACTGGATGAAGCACAACCTGGAATCAAGATTGCCAGGAGAAATATCAATAAGCTCAGATACACAGATGATACCACCCTTGTGGCAGAAACCAAGAATTAAAGAGCCTCTTGATGAAAGTGAAAGAGGAGAGTGAAAAAGTTGGCTTAAACCTCAATATTCAGAAAATAAAGATCATGGCTTCTTGTTTCATCATTTCAATGTAAAATAGATGGGGAAACAGTGGAAACACACTTTATTTTGGGGGGGCTTCAAAATCACTGCAGATGGTGACTGCAGCCATGAAATTAAAAGACGCTTGCTTCTTGGAATAAAAACTGATCAACCTAGACAGCATATTAAAAAGCAGAGACATTGTTTTGCCAGTAAAGGTCCATCTAGTCAAAGCTATGATTTTTCAGAAGTCATACATGGATGTGAGAGTTGGACCAACAAGAAAGCTGAGCACCAAAGAATTAATGCTTTCAAACTATGGTGTTGGAGAAGACCATTGAGAGTCCCTTGGACTGCAAGGAGATCAAACCAGTCCATCCTAAAGGAAATCAATCCTGAATATTCATTGGAAGACTGATGCTGAGTCTGAAACTCCAATACTTTGGCAACCTGATGTGAAGATCTAACTCATTTAAAAAGACCCTGATGCTGGGAAAGATTAAAGAAGGGAGGAGAAGGGGACAACAGATGATGATATGGTTGGATGGCATCACTGACTCAATAGACATGAATTTGAGAAAGCTTTGGGGGTTGGTATAGGTTAGGGAAGCCCTGCATGCTTCAGTCCATGGAGTTGCAAAGAGTCATACAGTACTGAGCAACTGAATTGAACTTAAAAAATTTGGAAAATGATTTTGGAGTATATAGCAACCATCTGTTCTATAATCACACTCATCTGTAAACCAAAAATATTATAAAATAAAAAGGTTATTAAAAGAAATACTACATTTGGGATCCTTGAACTGACCTACCTTATATATTTTCTACTTTTGACCCACTAACATAAAGCCTAAAATTAAAACAGGTGAAGTGACAATCCTGGGCCATATTCCCAAGCCCATACCACTGGGCTCTTTCATTTAGGTAGAGAAAAAGTCACAAAAATTAAAAGGGAAACAAGGGGGAAAAAAGTCCTGCTTCAGGATTTGGATCAGGTTCTCAACTTCATGCGCTTGTCAAAAGCAGTAAAGTGAAGCCATTGTAAGGGACAGTTGTAAGAAATTTGGAGAATAAAAGTCAAACCCTAGAGAATATTCACTCAAGCCCATTTCTTTTACAGTTCCTTAATTTTCCCCCTACATTTCCCCAATGACCAAAGAATCATTAGTGTTCTTCATATGAACGATACCTTCTTAACCTATAAGTAGAACAAGGAAATATTAAAAGGCCAATATAACATTTACTGTGAGTCACTGAAACAATAAATAAATTTTAAATAGAATATATATTAAAATGACAACTTTAAAAGATCAAATAGAATATGATCATCAGTTTGGTATATGTCAGTTATATTTGTCATAATCTTTAGCAATAGCTCTTATTTTTAACTTTAATAAAAATCATGGTGCATGCCATGCTCTTGTCATTTAGTTACTAAGTGGTGTCTAACTCTTTGTAACCCCACAAACTACAGCACGCCAAGCTTCCCTGTCTTTCACTATCTCCTGGAGTTTGTTCAATTGCATGTCCATTGAGTCAGTGATGTTATCTAACCATCTCATCCTCTGCTGCCTCCTTCTCCTCTTGCCCTTAATCTTTCCCAGCATGAAGGTCTTTTTCAATGATTCCACTCTTCACATGAGGTGGCCAAAGTACTGGAACTTCAGCATCAGTCCATCCAATGAATATTCAGGGTTGATTTCCTTTAGGATTGACAGGTTTGATCTCCTTGCTGTCCAAGGGACTCTCAAGAGCCTTCTCCAGCACCACAATTCAAATGCATTAATTCTTCAGCGATCAACCTTTTTTATGGTCCAACACTCACATCTGTACATGACTACTGGGGAAACAAACAAACAAACAAACAAACATATCTTTGACTATATGGACCTTTGTTGGCAAAATAACATCACTACTTTTTAATCACAGTCTAGGTTTATCATAGTTTTTTTCCAAGGATTATGTATGCATTTATGGAACATATTTATTCTTATTTATAGCTTCATTGCCCTCATAGGTTGACATTTATACAAGAAAGATCATATTATGCTGTTTTGAATTTAAAAGATATATCTTGTCACCAACAAACAAGTATTGTGTTGTATCACTTAATACAGACTAATATATCCTGTTAATAATCTTTATCTCTCATGTTAAATGATATCCATCTTCATTTTACACTTTATCTCATCTTATTGTTGTTCATTGGCACACGTCT
>SJYT01041249.1:0-15636 GCA_006410635.1 Cephalophus harveyi
GAAGCTCATCACCATTTCTTTCTCAATGACTTTGTTCCTAAAAGTTTTTACCACTCCTGCATAGTCAATTTCTTGCTTGATTTTGGATCAAAAAGATACATATTAAAAACTTTTAAAATCTTTCATCTTAAAAGTCATCCTTTTAGAAGGCTAGAAGCATTGAAACTCTGGTAACAATGAGCACACCTAGGGCCAGATGAGAGTTTCTAAATACCATTCTTCAATCAAAAGAACCAGGACTCTTTGGAGAGCTGACTGATTCCAGGACTGAATTAGTGAAAATACATGATGAGCTTCTTGTGGTGCCAGTAAAGAAGGAAATGTACACATATACAGGTACATACATACATACTCAGAAAAGAATTGTTAAAAAGGAAAGAAAAATAAGGATTGGGACAAGGTCATAGGAGGCAACCTGAAAAAGCCTTCAATGGTAAGTTAAAACAACCTGAGCAACAGAAGAAATGATAGCAGTGAATTAAAAAGATACCAATAAAAGCAAAAAATACAATAAATATCCAAGAGCTCATATTGATATAAATAACTGAATACTGAGGTACCTAAATAAATGGGGAAAGAAGTGATGTCACTTTCCTCAAGAAGAATGAACTTCTCTTAATAAACACAGGATGGACAAGGAAAATAAAATGTACCATTGGAATGCCTCAGTAATACCTGCCACAAGCACGATTTGCCAATGGAGTTAACATTTCTGAGCAGAAGTTTGAGAAACAGGATCCTTTCATGGACTCAAAGTAACTTCCCCCAAACATTTACTAATTACAAAGGGAAAAATAGTCACATTACAGAGGTAAGCCACGGAAGACACCACCTTAACCTTGTGGTTGTGCTCAGATAACCAGAGATACAGTTTGACATAATGCACTCTCTGATTTGAACCACTGAGAAGGGCGTATGGCCTCTGTGGTATCCTTTTCAGTAATACATATATTCAATCTCATCATGAGAAAATATCAGACAAGCCCCAAAGGAGGGACATTCTACAAAATGCATCTTGTACTCCTAAAAAGTGTCAAGGTCATGAAAGGCAAGGGAAGACTGAGGGCCTGTCACAGACTGGAGGAGACCAAGGAGGCATGGCAGCTAGATGCAAAGTGGGATCCTGGATTTGATCCTGGAAAAGAAAAAGGCATTTACCAGAACACTCCATATGTTCTGTACTTCAGTTAATAGTATTGCACCCAGGGTAACTTTTTGGTTTTGATAAATGCTCTCTAGTTCTATTACAGGTGGTGCTAGTGGTAAAGAACCTGTCTTGCAATGCTGGGGACATAAAAGATGTGGGTTTGATCCCTGGGTTGGGAAGATCCCCTGGAGGAGGGCATGGCAACCCACTCCAGTGTTGTCTGGAGAAGCCCATGGGCAGGGGAACCTGGCAGGCTACAGTCCATAGTGTCGCAAAGAGTCAGACACAACTGAAGCGACTTAACATGNGTCACTTTCCTCAAGAAGAATGAACTTCTCTTAATAAACACAGGATGGACAAGGAAAATAAAATGTACCATTGGAATGCCTCAGTAATACCTGCCACAAGCACGATTTGCCAATGGAGTTAACATTTCTGAGCAGAAGTTTGAGAAACAGGATCCTTTCATGGACTCAAAGTAACTTCCCCCAAACATTTACTAATTACAAAGGGAAAAATAGTCACATTACAGAGGTAAGCCACGGAAGACACCACCTTAACCTTGTGGTTGTGCTCAGATAACCAGAGATACAGTTTGACATAATGCACTCTCTGATTTGAACCACTGAGAAGGGCGTATGGCCTCTGTGGTATCCTTTTCAGTAATACATATATTCAATATAATCATGAGAAAATATCAGACAAGCCCCAAAGGAGGGACATTCTACAAAATGCATCTTGTACTCCTAAAAAGTGTCAAGGTCATGAAAGGCAAGGGAAGACTGAGGGCCTGTCACAGACTGGAGGAGACCAAGGAGGCATGGCAGCTAGATGCAAAGTGGGATCCTGGATTTGATCCTGGAAAAGAAAAAGGCATTTACCAGAACACTCCATATGTTCTGTACTTCAGTTAATAGTATTGCACCCAGGGTAACTTTTTGGTTTTGATCAATGCTCTCTAGTTCTATTACAGGTGGTGCTAGTGGTAAAGAACCTGTCTTGCAATGCTGGGGACATAAAAGATGTGGGTTTGATCCCTGGGTTGGGAAGATCCCCTGGAGGAGGGCATGGCAACCCACTCCAGTATTGTCTGGAGAAGCCCATGGGCAGGGGAACCTGGCAGGCTACAGTCCATAGTGTCGCAAAGAGTCAGACACAACTGAAGCGACTTAACATGCACGCACTCTAGTTCTATCAGATATTAACATATTAGGGGAAGATGGGTGAAAGGTATATGGGCACTCTGTCCTATTTCTGTAATTCTTCAGAAAGTCTAGAATTATCTCAAAATAAATTAAAAAGCCACTCTTGACCTAGTATCTTGTTCCAGCTATCATAGAGCAGAGCTCCTTGAAAGAGTGGCCAGTGGCTCCTGACTCTTTCTTCTCACCTTCAGCCAGACTTTGGGTGGATCCAGTGTCCGTTCAGTCCCATATAGGCAAAACTAGTGGTTCCTTCTTTACCCTCATCTAGCTGCATCTCTCAGTTGCAAGTAGTTTACAAAGCCGATAACATGCTCTTCTTTGAAACATTATCATCTCTTGGCATCTATGTCATCACGCATTCCTGGTTTCCTGTGTCATTCATTCTGTGCTCCTCAATCTCTTCTGATTCACTCTCTTCCTCTGAAAGTGCAGCAGCTTCCATAATGTAGCCCTTGGTTGTCATCTTTTCTCTGCACTTCCCCCCTCATTGTTTATCCACTTTCATGGTTTGCAAAGCTTGAAACATGCTTCCTGCTCTACCCTTTCCTCTGTCTGAAGGTGACCGTCTTTGATTGCCTGTAGATCTTGGTTCTCTTCTTCAATAGTGAGGGTCAGGTAAAGACAGAGGGGCCACGTGAATTTTGTAGCTGTGTCTCTAGAATATTCCACAAGTCTCCATTTCAGTAAAAGGGGAGGCAAGATCTGATCCATTCAGTATTTTCTAGGGTGACCACCCATATACCACTGGAAGAATTTAATTCCATTCCTGGCCCAAACCAATCCTATTATTGCTTCCTATTACTTTCTAATTCAAAGAATTTTCTTTCCTAATATCTTCCAAAGACCACACATAATAAGAGCACAAGTTAGTAAGATTCATATACAAATGAATTTCTATTTCAGAGATGAGATTATTTCTATTTTATACCCCCAAATGATGATTCACCAGTATAATACAGACTGGACTGGATCGATTCCTTGGCATATTTTGCTTAGGAGACATGGCAATATGTTAATATCCTCTGCTTCTGTAAGAAAGAGGAAAGATCACCTGTTTAGCATCATGGGCTTTTGAGGATTTACAGCAAATGTCATAGAACAATAATGCTGAATCCAATAAATGTTAGGAGACTGCAACATTCTCAGAAAGAAATTCATGGTTTTTCACTGACCTAAATGGCTATCAGTTTGCTTGTACTGATGTGTGTAGAGAAAGTGTGGGAAGTGGGGAGTGAGGAAAGAGAATGCAAAGCAATTAACTAAGACCCCATGCTTTAGCCCAGGCACTACTGATGGAATTAGACTGCAAGCAGAGTGAAAGAAAAGAGGAAAAGGGGCTACAGATACACTGAACTTTATATTCTTACCAGCAGAGATCAAGTTCTCGAAATGATTTCCTCCCCTCCTTTGATTCTTAGTTTTTGAAATACATTTTCAGGAGAATGTAACAGGACAGTTGGCAAACAAATAGTATACTACTGGGGTTTAAGTACAATTTTTAAACAGCTGGTTCTGTGTATAACAAATGTCAGTGTTAGGCTCCAGCTGTTCCAAATAGGTTTGTTCCTAAGCTACTGACTGAACAAATGTAAAGTATAATTGTTTTGTAATGTTCCAGACTTTAAAAATAATTTCCCTATGTATTTATAGTTGAATGGTCTTGTAAATATTTTTATATATCTAACATGTTTCAGTAAAAATAACTAAGAATACTTCATAGTATTCAATTAGTTTGTGTATATTAGACACTTCCATCAAAAAGCAGGATTTCCCTGGTGGTTCAGACAGTATAGAATCTGCCTGCAATGCAGGAGACCTGGGTTTAATCCCTGGGTTGGGAAGATCCCCTGGAGAAGCGGATGGCAACTCACTCCAATATTCTTGGCCTGGAGAGTTCCATGGATAGAGGAGCCTGGTGGGCTACAGTCCATGGGGTTGCAGAGTCAGACACGACTCAGTGACTTTTACATCACATCAAAAAGCAATAGAATGCCCTCTTTGCACTTTACTTGCACTACTAATATATCAAAATCAAAGATTTTAGCAAAGACAAAAGCTGGTCATATTCTAACAATTTATGGAACCCTTGCATTTAAGGCATTTCTCTAATACCATTTGCAGTGTATAACCAGTTCTTAACTTGGTTTCTCTTTAAAATTGAAAATATCTCTTTCCTACATAATTAATACTAAAATGAACCATATTATGTGTCCAAATGAAAATGTGAAACAAAATCTTGATATTCATATGCAATAGTTCTGTGACCTGCTAGTGATTCCTTTATATTCAGATATTCTGTGTGCTGGTTCATCTCACTTGTCCAACAGAAAAGGAAAGGCTTTTGTGCACTTCACATTCAGAAACCTCAGTGCTCTACATATCCAATCTGTGATGCAGAGAACGTGCCTCTGGGTATTTTTGAAATGAGTTACCACTTTCTCTTCACTCACCTCTCTGTCTGAAATTTTCTACTCGCTATTGCCTCCTCTGTCTCCATCTCCATTTTCTCAAAAGAAAGCACTCCTCTAAAGCCTAGTTTAAATATTTCCTGCTCATTGATGACTTAAGTTCTCAAGCCGCAAAGAGTTCCTCTATTCCACCATTATTAGAATAAGGCTGCAAATGTTTTGAGGGTGTGCTATGGACTAATTGTATCCCCATCAAACTCATATGCTGAAGCCTAATCCCCAGATGCGATGGTATTTAGAGGCAGTGCTTCTGGGAGGTGAGTCGCTCATGAGGGCAGGGCCCTCATAAATGAGTGTCTTTGATAAGAAGAAACACGAGAGACCTTGTCTCTACTCTCTCTGCTACATGAGAATACAAGGAGAAAACTAACACTGAAAACCAGGAAACAGGTTCTCATCAGACACCAGATCTTTAGCATCTTGATCTTTGTATTTCCAAGCTTCCATTACTGTGAGATATTAATGAATGTTGTTTAAACCACTCATCGAGGCTACATTTGTTATCGCAGCCTCAACTGCCTATGACAGGATAGAATCATACTTACTTCTGTTGCATCTCCCAACAGGTTCCATAATAAAGACACACTAAGTGAGATAGAATACACACGCATGAACACACACACATATACATATATCCTAGATAACTTGAGATTTTGCTCAGGTCCATCTGAGTACTGACCTTGTTTGAGGACATAGCATTGCTGGTGATGAATAAAATTTAGTTTCTCAATGAAGTCTCAGAAGTTTTCATAACTCTAGGTGGACAGTATCTGTATGGAGATACTGCTTGTCATGTTTGGGAACTAAAGAACCATGGTGGGACATTAAGTATCAAAATAACAGAGCAAAACCACATCAGTATGCTCTTCTATTCATGTTCTGCCTGTTAACTTCTACTAAGTTTTGTGTTCTTGGCTCAATAAACCTGAAATTGCATGTGTGTGAGATTAACAATATCACTGGCACCTTGATCCATATACTACTATTCTTTATCCATACTATTCTTTCATTTTATATATAACAACAGAACTCTGATCAGAAATAAAGTATATAAGAAATCAGAAAGCAACACATTGGTATTTCTATGTGCTGTTATTTTTCTGAGAAATCTTGTTCAAAATAGAACATTAAAAATAGTTGAAGAATAGAGAGCAGCTTTAAATGTTGCTGTTTATTTCTAATGTGTCATTAGAATATACAGTATCTGTCACTAACACGGAATCAAATAATCAAATTTCATGGCAGAATTCCTGAGACTAATGTTTGTGTCATTTCATTTTGTAGTTGTTTTGCGGGTAAGTGAAAGCCAATTTTATCAATTATATTACCATCATTTAGCAAACTGCACATAAACAACTTTATCAGTGTCATCAAGTAAAGTAGTTAGCATTGATGGGTACACACCAAGGTAGGAAATCAGCTATAATAATAAATTATACACACATATACACAAGATTATATAGTATGTATATCTTCAAGATATACTCTTTCCAAATTATTCATTATAACTCAAAAATGGAGAAAACAATAAATAAGTTGATGTTTGTCAAATAATAAACACTTAGAAACACAGCCTGTGCTGGAAATTGTCTCAGTCATCAAAAGAATATCACCGTAAGATTTGACTGATAGCCGTGACTAGCTGTGTTGCTAAAATGTATCTGACACTATCCCACCACTCATCTTACTTCTTCCATAGACTTGATCCATTGCTTATGTTTATAGGAAAGGGCTATAGTTTTATCAGGGAGAGGAGAATGACATTCTAGAATTTTCATCATTTCTATTCCTTCTAATGAAAGGAAGTCAGCTCTCCTTTCTAAGTGTTCGAGATTATTTTCAACTCAGACAGCTTCCAGCTTCCATTTAAAAGAGCAAGTGACTCAAGCTATTTTCAAGGCAGACATTGGAACAATCCTGCATACACAATATGTGTCATAGTGAGTGGAATTCAGTCCCAAACCTTTGGAGGCAATTCAGTTGATGAGATATTTCAGTATTTCCTCTCCCTCTTAAAAAAGAAAGTGATAAGGCCTAATAGAAGAGTTTTAAGTCACTGCCTAGAGAGGGAGAAAAACTGATTTCTCCATGTTTTGCTTGATGTGTCATTTACAGCTTTAAAGGAATCTACCTATGTAACTCTTGGCCATCAAATTATATTTATCTTAATCTAGAGATATTCAAAAAGGCTTCTGGAAAGTACTAGGATTTAAAATGCACTTGAAATCTTGATCATATCAACTCCAATCCTTAGTTTAAAAGCTAAGAAAGATAAGTTTCAGGAGGAGGAGTAGGGTAGCTAAGAAGTTCCCACTTGACTGTAGTGTCACTGGCTGACTTCCTGTTCCCTGGGTCTGGCAGCTCTTTGGAGCTGAGTCTCTGTGGGTTCTTCCAGGACACTGATCCATGGTGGGTCTCTCAAAATGCAGTTTCCTTGACCAATGCAAATGTAGTCTAATTCCATCCTGGGATTCTAGGGCCTACCTGCAGTTCTTCTCTACCAAGAACTGCTTTGGGTTTGTTTTTGCAGGTTTTCTTTTTTCTTTTGTGTTTCCCACCTAGAGAAGTCCCTTTAGCATTTAGCATTTGTCTTAAAGCTGGTTTGGTACTGGGATTGACACATGTTGTGGAAGTGAAAGTATTAGTCACTCCGTCATGTCTGACTCTTTGGGACTCCATGGACTGTAGCCCGCTAGGCTCCTCTGTCCATGGGATTCTCCAGGCAAGAATACTGGAAAGGGTTGCCATCCTCTTCTCCTGGGGATCTTCCTAACCTAGGGATCGAACTGGGTCTCCTACATGGCAGGCAGACTCTTTATACCACTACCGCCACCTACACTACTATATGTAAAATAGATAACAATACCTACTGTACTGCCAGGGAACTCTACTCATTACTCTGTAACATAATGAGTAGAATCTAAGAGAAAGAATCTAAAAACCAGTGGATATATGTATACGTGTAACAGATTCACTCTGCTGTACACCTGAAATTAATACAACATTGTAAAACAACACACCCAATAAAAATTAAAACAAAAAACTGTTAACCNTGCCAGGGAACTCTACTCATTACTCTGTAACATAATGAGTAGAATCTAAGAGAAAGAATCTAAAAACCAGTGGATATATGTATACGTGTAACAGATTCACTCTGCTGTACACCTGAAATTAAAACAACATTGTAAAACAACACACCCAATAAAAATTAAAACAAAAAACTGTTAACCTCCATGAAGCCTCATTTGATAGACTCTCATGTGAACTTTAGGCTTCCTACGTGGCTCAGTGGTAAAGAATCCGCCTGCCAACTGCCGATGCAGGGGACAGAGGTTCGATCCCTGGGTCGGGAAGATTCTCTGGAGAAGGAAATGGCAACCCTCTCCAGTATTCTTGTCTGAAGAATTCCATGGGCAGAGGAGCCTGGTGGGCTACCATCCATGGGGTCACACAGGGTTGGACATGACTTAGAGACTGGAAAACCACCACCTTGAGCTGGCTCTCCCTCTAAGGGAAATACGTCTGTTCCTTGGAAAGCAAGGATGAATTTTACCTCAACAAACAAACATTCGGAACAGGCTGAAACAAAGGCAGTAACCACTCTTTTCACTCTTTGGTTGGGCCTACCTGGCCTGTTTTTACCTTAGAGATTTCCAGTCAAGGGTTAGACACCAGTACCCACGAATAGCAGAAGTCACAGCTCAGCTTCCACAAGGGGCCAGCTGAAGGCCCTTCTTGTCTTCAGGGGCACCACACCCCTTCCCCTGGTGGAGAGGGGCTTTCCTCCTCCCTGGAGCTCTCCACCAATAGCTCCTCCATCTTCTCTTCTCAAACCCCATAATCTCATTCCCCTGTCCACTTAATGTGGACTTGGAGTTTTACTACTTTCATACATTCTACCTATAGGTTTGTACTGTTTCAGAATTCAACATCTTTCCTGTTTTGGCTCATCAGTCAGAATTTCTAATTTAATAGTCTATCATATAGTATTTATTTAAACCATCATCTAAAACCAATCAATGGCAATATTTTCTCCTGGAGAATTTTTATTAAACATCAAATTGGGTCACAGATCGGTAAAAGTATGTTTACTTGAACTGAAGTTATATCTAATAAAAATAAACGTCAGTTTTCTTATTACAATGAAGAGCTCATTAAGCCTGTGGGCAATGAGTATTGAAATTAAGTACATAATGAGTTATTACTAATATATAGTTTATGATGTGCTTGTAAAGATATTAATTATTTGGTTAGGTAGTGAAAGAATTAGTTGTATAACAGCATGGAGAGTTTCCCAAGGAAAATGGAATACCAATTGTGATTAAGATGACAAAACATCTACCACGTTTCTTAATTTTTGGAACAGTTGGTATGCATGGTGTATACCATTTAAATTCTATTAAAGCCGTAAACATGGGGCAACATACCTAGTAAAAAGAAATATTCCTTTGACTCACAGCGGTATTTTGATTATTTTTATTATTATTTAATATTCACCAAGCAACCATGCTGAGCAAAGCTCTAATTTAATGTTTATCAAGTGCTGTTAAGTACTGAAATAAAGAGGACCAATCTAGGATTATTGTATTTTGAAATTCAGACTAGCTATTCATCAAAATGTTCAGAGAACACATATTTCTCTTTTATTCTTCTTTTAAAAGTTTGATTATTATGAGTGTCATGTTTTCACAGTCAGCTTTTTCTTTAGTCAAATAAGAACCTGAGTAACTTTTGCATTATATTGATGACCATGAACTTATGATAAACAAAGCCAAAGTGGGGGAGCTATTAAACTTGATTTGGGGTTTATAAAGACCCTTTTGAGGTCATCCAATCTTTTCTCCTGTCTTTAGCATTTTAGATATACAGTGTTGTTATTTCACTGAGGATTTTAAGACTGAGAAGTTTCCTTATCTAATATAAACTTATAGTCTGTGTCTTGCTTTTTATTTTCTGTTAGGCAGTTATGAAGGTCTTCAAACAGAATTTGGAATCAGACCTGAGTTTGTGTGTCTGCTCTACCTGTTTGTTACCAATTGATCAAAACACCTATTCAAGAGTCTGTTTCTTTGTTTAAGTGAGGTTAAAAATATCAAACTTTCAGAAACCTGAAATAATTTATATGAAAACTATAAAATCATATACTAATATTAAGTATCTTAATTTTTTCCCACTTGCCTACTACCACACTTTATTTTCCTTGAGACTAATAGATATAAGGAGGGCTTCCCTGGTGGCTCAGTGGTAAAGAATCTGCCTGCCAATGCCGGAGACATGGGTTCAATGCCTGATCGGGGAAGATCCTACATGCCATGGAGCAACTAAGTCCCTCCACCACAACTACTGAGCCTGTGCTCTAAAGCCTGACTTGGAGCTACTGAGCCCACGTACCACAACTACTGAAGCCTGCTTGCTGTAGAGCCCATGCTCTGCAACAAGAGAAGCCGCTGGGCAAGGAGGAGCCAGCTTACTGCAACTGGAGAGGAGCCCTCACTTGCTGAAACTAGAGAAAAGCCAGAGCAATGGAAATAAAAGCAAAATTAAACAAATGGGATCTAATTAAAATTAAAAGCTTTTGCACAATGAAGGAAACTAAGCACGGTGAAAAGACAGCCTTCGGAATGGGAGAAAATAATAGCAAATGAAGCAACTGACAAAGAATTAATCTCAAAAATATACAGGCAACTCCTGCAGCTCAATTTCAGAAAAATAAATGACCCCCCCAAAAAAAAATGGGCCAAAGAACTAAACAGATATCTCTTCAAAGAAGACATACAAATGGCTAACAAACACATGAAAAGATGCTCAATATCACTCATAATCAGAGAAATGCAAGTCAAGACCACAATGAGGTACCATCTAATACTAGTCAGAATGGCTGCGATCCAAAAGTCTACAAGCAATAAATGTTGGAGAGGGTGTGGAGAAAAGGGAACCCTCTTACACTGTTGGTGGGAATGCAAACTAGGACAGCCACTATGGAGAACAGTGTGGAGATTCCTTAAAAAACTGGAAATAGAACTGCCATATGACCCAGCAATCCCACTGCTGGGCATACACACCGAGGAAACCAGAATTGAAAGAGATACGTGTACCCCAATGTTCACTGCAGCAGTGTTTACAATAACCAGGACATGGAAGCAACCTAGATGTCCATCAGCAGACGAATGGATAAGAAAGCTGTGGTACATAGACACAATGGAATATTACTCAGCCATTAAAAAGAATATATTTAACTCAGTTCTAATGAGGTGGATGAAACTGGAGCCTATTATACAGAGTGAAGTAAGTCAGAAAGAAAAACACCAATGCAGTATATTAACACATATATATGGAATTTAGAAAGATGGTAATGATGACCCTAGATGCAAGACAGCAAAGGAGACACAGATGTAAAGAACAGACTGTTGGACTTTGTGGGAGAAGGCGAGGGTGGGATAATTTGATAGAATAGCACTGAAACATGTATATTATCATATGTGAAATAGATCGCCAGTCCAGGTTCGATGCATAAGGCAGGGTGCTTGGGGCTGGTGCACTGGGATGACCCCGGGGGATGGGATGGGGAGAGAGTTGGGATGGGGAACACATATACACACTTGGCTGATTCATGTGAATGTATGGCAAAAACCACGACAATATTGTAAAGTAATTAGCCTCCAATTAAAAGCCGGCACGAAAAAGAAAAACCAGTACACCCAAAAATAAATAAAATCACATAAAAAAGATAACAGGAAATTTTAGAGTAGTTTGACTGTTAAATTTCCACAGTTTTATTTAACTGGAAATGAATGATGTTGCCTTAGCTATTCAAATTATGAAAGTAAGACTATCAAAGATAAATTAATATGTTTTTTGAAAGGATCCCATTTTTCTTTTACCTTCTATTTACATTGCAGTGTTTATTTGTTTTCCTCATTTTTTGAAATTCATGGTCACTTTTATTTATCTAAAATTTAAGTTTTAAATGCATTTTCTTAATCCCAGATGATAAATTGCTAAATATATAATTGTCTCCTTTCTAGTTAATCAACAAACTCAATCATTATGGTTACATCATTTAAAAAATAAATCATACATTGCATGAACTATTTACTACAAGCAAGCTTAAANAAGTCAAGACCACAATGAGGTACCATCTAATACTAGTCAGAATGGCTGCGATCCAAAAGTCTACAAGCAATAAATGTTGGAGAGGGTGTGGAGAAAAGGGAACCCTCTTACACTGTTGGTGGGAATGCAAACTAGTACAGCCACTATGGAGAACAGTGTGGAGATTCCTTAAAAAACTGGAAATAGAACTGCCATATGACCCAGCAATCCCACTGCTGGGCATACACACCGAGGAAACCAGAATTGAAAGAGATACGTGTACCCCAATGTTCACTGCAGCAGTGTTTACAATAACCAGGACATGGAAGCAACCTAGATGTCCATCAGCAGACGAATGGATAAGACAGCTGTGGTACATAGACACAATGGAATATTACTCAGCCATTAAAAAGAATATATTTAACTCAGTTCTAATGAGGTGGATGAAACTGGAGCCTATTATACAGAGTGAAGTAAGTCAGAAAGAAAAACACCAATGCAGTATATTAACACATATATATGGAATTTAGAAAGATGGTAATGATGACCCTAGATGCAAGACAGCAAAGGAGACACAGATGTAAAGAACAGACTGTTGGACTTTGTGGGAGAAGGCGAGGGTGGGATAATTTGATAGAATAGCACTGAAACATGTATATTATCATATGTGAAATAGATCGCCAGTCCAGGTTCGATGCATAAGGCAGGGTGCTTGGGGCTGGTGCACTGGGATGACCCCGGGGGATGGGATGGGGAGAGAGTTGGGATGGGGAACACATATACACACTTGGCTGATTCATGTGAATGTATGGCAAAAACCACGACAATATTGTAAAGTAATTAGCCTCCAATTAAAAGCCGGCACGAAAAAGAAAAACCAGTACACCCAAAAATAAATAAAATCACATAAAAAAGATAACAGGAAATTTTAGAGTAGTTTGACTGTTAAATTTCCACAGTTTTATTTAACTGGAAATGAATGATGTTGCCTTAGCTATTCAAATTATGAAAGTAAGACTATCAAAGATAAATTAATATGTTTTTTGAAAGGATCCCATTTTTCTTTTACCTTCTATTTACATTGCAGTGTTTATTTGTTTTCCTCATTTTTTGAAATTCATGGTCACTTTTATTTATCTAAAATTTAAGTTTTAAATGCATTTTCTTAATCCCAGATGATAAATTGCTAAATATATAATTGTCTCCTTTCTAGTTAATCAACAAACTCAATCATTATGGTTACATCATTTAAAAAATAAATCATACATTGCATGAACTATTTACTACAAGCAAGCTTAAACATATAGTGAAAAGCAAATGTTAAACTGTCCATCGATAAAATGCAGCAGTAGACTGATCACATAATGGTCCTATCCAGATGCAACTTGAAAGATGTGAACACAAGTCTCTGATGGACGTCTCCAAGGAGACGGATGCCAGTATTAGGAAAATGACTTAAACAACTGCTAACTGGGGTCTCCCCAGTGTGTGTCACAGATGGGGTTGGCAGAAAATACTGGTGGGTGTTTAAAAAACATGACCCAATCTTTCCCTAATTGAAGAGGCTTCTAATTGGGTAATAATTGGTTTTCACAGTTGAATGTCACAGTATTCAAGACATTTGCCAATGTATTAACATTAGCTCTAATACTAAGCAAAACACATACTTTCTCTCAAATGCAAAACACATACTTTCTCTCAAAAGCAAAACACACTTTCTCTCAAATGCAAAACACATACTTTCTCTCAAATGGATCTTTCTATACACACTTTTCTTAAATATATTTTATAATATTGGTCAAAATTATAGATGTTTATGTTAACTGAATACTATGTTCCATGCATTGGGCTAGTCCTTTATATCAATTAACCCACTTAGCAACTTATATCAGAGAAAGCAATGGGAACCCACTCCAGTACTCTTGCCTGGAGAATCCCATGGACGGAGGAGCATGGTGGGCTGCAGTCCATGGGGTCGCGAAGAGTCGGGCATGACTGAGAGACTTCACTTTCATGCATTGGAGAAGGAAATGGCAACCCACTCCAGTGTTCTTGCCTGGAGAATCCCAGGGACGGAGGAGCCTGGTGGGCTGCTGTCTGTGGGGTCGCACAGAGTCGGACACGACTGAAGCGACTTAGCAGCAGCAGCAGCAGCAGCAGCAGCAACTTATATATCGTTCCCTTCTCTTTTTACTTGTAAAAAATGAGGAAACCGGAGCATTGAGACGTTAAATCAGTTGCTCATTTGCCTTCTATCTTACCTCTCATGTGTCTGACTGAAATATTCAATAATGTTAATGTCTAAGGTAACTGCCTGCCATGCTAAAATGCTGTATAGTCCTCTGGAGAGGATTTTTAAAAGTCAGTAAGACATGCTTTTAAATCATCATTAGCAATAGTAAACATACTTTAGAAATACAGGTTCAAACAAAGGTGTTTAGGTGTGTGTCTGCAAAAGTGGAAATACCTCTAGGAAGAGCAAGGTAAAATTTATTGAGTTCGAAATACTTTGTAACACATTATGCCGTTTCCTCTTCATGGAAACACTGTGGAGTATATGTGCTTATCCCAGTTTCACAGACATGTAACTGAGGCTTAAAGAAGTAGTATAAAATTTACATGCTATCACACAGCTAGTACACACCTAAGTTAGGATTAAAACTTAGGTCAGCTTGACTGTAATACTTTTGTTCTCAAGCACTATAGTGAACTATTTTCCTTTGAAGAAAGGAAATTGGATCATTATAGATAAGCAAAAATGAGCAGTGATGACAAAGAAGAAAAAGCTTTCTAAGTAAGTGCTAGCATGTTTAATTAAAGAAAACAATTTTCAAAGAAAGTAAATTACAAAATTAATTTAGACTTATGAGTATTAATTTCTTAATTTGAATTTTTAATTGCCTATCTGTATATCAAAATGACTGGAGTTGTGCTCTGTGAAGAAGTTGCCTTGTCATAGGAAATCTGTCTGAAATTTAATTCATAAAACTTTTAAGTATTTGCACAAATTAATTAAATTGGTTTCTTGATAGTCCAGTATATCCTGGTATGCTTTCTGGCTACATCATTAATTTGCTCAGAAATCAAATATAAAACCCACATCCTTTCTGTGATGGAAGACACTGAGAATATTTAATGCATAAATATGTTAAACCTTGGTGTTTAAATAAAAAATTTAAGGCTGACTACAGTATTGCTGAAAAACCTAAGAAAATTTGCCATTTTCTTTCTTTAATCACTATTAAGTATATTTATTAAAGCTGAATGCATGAAAACATAATTAAAATTGTTCTTGCAGGATTTGACAAGATGTTTTAAAGTAACAAATAAATTACCTAGATTTAATTCATGTTATAAAATATCCTATGTGGAGAATTTATTCCAGATAATTTAATTAATTTGTATATATGCAAAAGGAAGGCCCTGAAAGTGAATGCAAAAATACATGCATTCTTGAATAAATGACTGAATGAAAACAGTATTTTGAGGCTGACCAGAATAAAGACAGTGGGACAGATACTGGCCTCACTAATGGCTTTGACCCAGAGTGTTTAACTGAGAAAAGTGATATGATTATTCTGAATCACATTTCTCTCATCATTGAACAGAGTAGCAGTAAACTATGTCCACGAAGTTTCTAACTTGTACTATGCATTAGGAATTTAGAAATATATTCTTATGAATATGTAAGGGTCATATATAAGGGTCATAAACATATGACCCT